>CM054138.1:5072522-5091917 GCA_028751875.1 Rapana venosa | reverse complement strand
TACTTTATCCCCAAAAAAAAAAGGGGCAACCGGGTTGTCTTTTTACCTTCATAAAATCCCCCCCAAAAAATTTTTTCCAACCGGGGCTTTTAAATGGGCGCCTTTTTTAAATTTTTAAAAAACCGCGGGGGAAAAAGGGGAAAAATATTTTGGGCACCCCCCAAAATGCAGGTTAAAGGGTTTCAGGCGAAAAAAAGAAAAAGTAAGGGAAAAGGGGCATTTAAAGGTCCATCCTTAAAAAGCGGCCCCTTTGGAAAACCTAAAAAGTCCCCTTTTGTTTTGTTGGCCTATTCCCCCACATTGGCTATGGGAAAACCTTTTAATTTTTATTTGGAAAAATGGAATCCCCTTAAGAAAGGGGTCTGGCATAGACAAAAAAAAATTGAAAATTGGAAAATTTCAAAAGAAGGCCTCAGTAAACCGGGGAAAAAAAATTTTCCTTTTAAAATGGCAAAAAGGCGTTTGCTTGTGCCAAAATGGATGATCTGCCAAAGCATGGGAAAAAAGCCCGGGCCCCTTGTATGGGTGCTGGGCCGGGGGAAAATTTCTGGATTTAAAAATTGGGAAAAGGAAAAAATTTTATGGGGCAAAATTTGTTGTTTGTTTTTTCCTTTTGTCGGGTGGGAAAATTTCTTGTAATGAAAGGTAAACCTTTACCCAATTTAAGGGGAAGGTTTGGCTAGTATAAAGGGGGGTAACCTTTGGGGAAATGAAATTCGTTTTTTAACGTCTTTCAAAGGGAAAAGTGTTTATAGGGGGGGAAAAGCAAGGAAATGGTGATTCCATATAAAACAAAATCCAAGAAAACAAAAAAGATTTTAAAAGTCCCCAAACAAAGTTTTTTTGTTTTGGGGGTTTTTTAAAAATTGCGGGGAAACCCTTTACCTTTTTTTTCCCCCTGTTGTACCCACTTAACGTATTTCTAAGAACCGGGCCTTTTAAAAAAATTAAAAACCCAAATTCCCCCGGGAAAGGGGGGGGGTTAAAATATTTCCACTAAAAACTAAAACTTTTTTCCCTTTGGCCCCTTTTTAACCAAAAATGGGTCGGGGGGGCCGCTCCAGGGTTGGAGGGGGGGGGACCAGCGGGGGTATTGGGGTTCTGGGGAGTTTTTGAAAAATGAAATTTCCCCTTGCCCAAATCCAATGCCCGGGATGTTTCCTTTGTCTTGCCCCGTTTTTTTTTTTGGGGGAAACTTTTCCCCTTTTTCAGGAAAGGGGGTTTTTTGGGGGAAAAAACCTTCTGGCGGGGTTACTTTTGAAAAATTTCTTTAAAAAGTTTTCTTTTTGGGGCCCCTTGGTTTCATTTTAGGTCCATAGCCCGACACCTTAAAAAAATGATTTTGCCAAACAAAATTTTTCCTTGGGTTTTTGTAAAAAGTTTTTCCCAAGAACCCCTGATCAACCATTTCCCTCCCCTGCTTTCCCATCCCCGTGGCCCTTTCCAGTTTTCCCTACCCCACCATCCCCGGCTTGAATAAAATTAAAACTAGCGGAATTTTCAATTTACCCTTGTTGGGGGGTTTCCCCCGTCCCCCCAAAGGGGTCTTATTTTTCCCCAAAAGGGGATGCGGTTTTTGGCCAGCTAGGAATTTCCCGGTCTTGTCCATCCAAATTTGAGCCCAAGGCCCCTGAAATGGAAAAACGGTTTCCTTTCTTTTCCCTGATGTGCCCGGTTTATTCCCTGGGACTGTTTTTCAGAGGTTTTTTCTACGGCGTGATTTTTCCCAACCCATTAAAGGCCTTTTTTCCCCCGGGGGTTGTTTCAATAGGCCCCGGCCCGGGTTTTTTTTTCCTGCCTGCCCGTTTTTTGTTGGAAAAACCTATTGTAGGGGCCCCCCAAAGCCTTCCTGGGGCCCCAAAAGCTATCTTAAATCCTTTGGAAGGGGGAAAAAGGTGTCCAAGGACCTCCTGCAAAACCCAATTGGGGTTTACGGGAAAATTTTTCCCTAGGTTCCTGGGGATTTTTCTGCCTTTGGCTTCGGTTAAAGTTAAATTTTGTGGTGTGGTTTGGGTTTTATCCCTTTTTATTTCCCCCAAAAGGGGTCCTGAAAATTTAAACTTTTCCAAGGGGTTTTTTTCCCCCTAAAATCAAGGAAAGAGGGGGGATGTTGTGGGGCTTTTTAGGTTCGGCGATTTTCCAAGCCCTTCAGGCTTGGTATAGTTCCCTGTGGGGGCCCATTCCCCTTTTTTCGGAAACCCGGGAAATGCCCCCCTTGGGTGATTTTTCCCCCTTTGGGGTTTGGGGCCTGTTTGGGGTTTCCAATTTTTTCAGCAAGACTTTCAAAAAATGTTAAAGGTTTTGTCCGGGGTTTTGGGAAACGGGTGGAAAATTTTCCCCCTTTCGGGAGGAGACCCGGGGTGTGGGTTTGGGGTTCCAATGGGGGGAATGGGATTTCCCCGGCCCAAATTTTTTTAAATTTGGGGGAAGGGGTCTGAAATGCTTTTTCCCGGTTGGCCCCTTTTTTTAAAAAAAGGAAAAAAAAACGGGGGAAAAATGTTGGTCAGGTGTTTTATTTTTTAAAAAGGACAAATTTTTATTTAATTCTGGTTTGTGGGAATTTTTTTCGATAAACCCCGGCCCTTCCCAATTCGCGGGGGGTTTTCGTTTTGGGGTTTAGGGGTTCGGAACACTTTCCGCCTTTGCCACGGTTTTCTTTTTTTTTGGGGAAATTTCCCCTTTTTTGGGCCTGGGGGAAAATTTCCTTTTTTTTTGGGAGATTTTTAAATTTTTATTTTTCCCCTGGCCAATTTTCCCCGGTCTGCCCTTTCGTTTCAGTACTTTGGGTTTTCCCTCTTTCCACCCCTTTTGGTCCCTAAAGGGGTTTCGTTTCCTTCTATTTTTTTTCTTCGCATCAAATTGCTTTTTAAAGGGTTCCCTTGGGCTTTTTGGGTTGTCTTTTTCGTACCTATTTCCAATTTTACGTGACCCACTGTGTTTGAAACGCCTTTTTCCGTGTAATTGCAACGAATTTTTTGGGTTGAATTCCCCCATGTCTGGTTTTTAACCGCCCTCAAAACCTTTTTCCCTGGTACTTTTTCAAAATTCTTTCCCCACCCCAATTTTGGGCATTTTCTAAAGATAAAAGTCAGGGGTTTTTTAATAACCCCCACCCCAATTTTCCCTCCAGAATTTTTTAAAAAAAAAAAAAAACAAAACCCCCCTCGGCTCAATGGGGTGTTTTTTTTGGGGGTTTTTTGGCTCTTTTTTGCCTTTAAAGTTTAAAATCCAAGTTTCACTTGCCCTGGTTTTTTAAAAACCCGTTTTTCCAAATTTTAAGACTTCTGTCTGGTTTTCTCCCCTTTGAAAAATTTTTGGCTGGTCAATCTTTGGCTTTCTGATTTCCCCCACAGGGGTCGAATTTCCCCCGTTTTGTTTAAAGGGAAAAGTTTTTTCCCCAGATTTTGCCCATTGATTACCCGGGGGAAGCCCCCTTTGTCTTTTTGCATTTAATCGAAAACGTTGGGATGACTAATAATGTCCCTGCCCAGTTGACCGGAAACCCGTATTCCAATCCGGGGAACCCAAACCGTTTACCTGAAAACCGGGATGGGTAAAAGTCGGGTTTTGTATACCCCCAATTTGGGTGCCAGTCCATGAAAAAGGGGTCGGGAAATGCCTTGTGTTCCCAAAAGGGTATTGGCGAGCATTGGCGGGTTGTAGGGGGGCCCCAAATTCCCATTTGGCGGAGCCCCGGGAAATTGGGGTGATCGATTAAAAGGGGGACCGCAAATTTTTGCCCAGCCCTTTCCCAGTGCTTTCTCCGCCCCCTTGGTGTTAAAGTCCCCCCTGGAAATAAGGGAATGTTTTTCTTGTTCATTTTAACAAAGTTTCCCGGGTTTTGGGTTGGGTAAAAATTCCTGTACAAACTTAAATTCTGACCCGGTTTTTGGGTGCGGGGCCTTAAAATCACTGTGATTTTTGAATGGGGTTTTTCCCCTGAGGCGGAGGGCCCAAAAAGGGGCTGAAAAACGGGGTAGTATCCAAATTCCCGGGAGTTCTTGATTTTTCTTTTTGAAAAAAGCATCCCTACGCCATTGATATGCTTGTCCTGTTTCCCGCCTCATAGTAGACAAAATGACCCTCGCCCATTTATGGTGTTACCGTCCCTTTTCCCAATCTGCCCTCACAGAGACCTCCCCAAAGATGCCAGGGGGTACCTGTCCGCCGTTATCGTTTTGGGGTTCCTTTTTGGGCCAGACTTCGACGTTCCATTTTGGCGTGGTAAATGTAGTTTTTTCCCTTTTGTTTTTAGTTGAAGGGGCCCCACCGAAACACAAAGGGTCCCCTTAGGGGCCTTTTTGGTGGCAGACGGAAGGCGCGGCCCTTTGTTGACCCGGGCGGCGACCGACCCGGGTTATATTCTTTATTTTCGTCCAGCCCATTTGGGCCCGTTTTTTGGGGGCCAAAAGTAGCCTGGCGGGCCCATCTCTCTCCAGGGCGGTTTTTTTAGGGTTGGGGTTTTTGACCCCCCAAAAGTCACGGGTTTGGTCCCCGGGTTAAAAGGTTCCCCGGTTAGAAAGGGGAAACCCCTTTCTAAATTTCCCCTTTTAAAAATTTTTAGCCCCACCCAAAAAGATATTTGCCTAAAACCCTGCACTACGCTGGGCAATTGTTTTGGGGGGTGTTCTTTGGACCCTTTTTTTTGTAAACTTATGTAAGACATCCCTTTTCCCCTCCAAAAGGGTATTACCCAACAGGGGGAAAAGGCCTACTTTTCCCAAAACCCCGTCCCAAAGACTTCATTAAAGTGATTATTTTTAGCATAATGCCAAGGGCCTTCATTACATTGACTGATATCACAATTTTTCCCAAGGGCCTACTTAAAAGCGATTGATTTACACAATGCCCTTTCCCAAAATTTAAACGGGAACCGTTATCAGCCAATCCCAAGGGCCCACATTACAGTGACTGATATCAGCACAATGCCTTTTTGGAACCGGGCCCGTTTTCGGGAGACATAAAAGGAATTTGCCCCCTTGGGTCAGTCGTCGGGGTGGAACGGGCAGCGCCGATTTTGTGTGGGGCCCAATCCGGAGGGGCAGATTCCTGTTGCAGTTTTGCATTTTGAAGCCCGAAGTGGTCTAAAGGTGCTGATCCACTCCCGATGTCGGGTTGTGTTGTCTCCCCACTCCCCACCCTCCCTCTTCTATTTCGCTGTTTTGTTTGGCCGCCCAGGGTTAGTGGGCTTGAAAATGCGCAGTCTGTTTCCAGGCTTCGGGTTTTTGATTTTGCATGCCACCCGCCTTCGCCCCCACTTGCACACATTTTTGGGAAATCGAAACATTGGCCTTCCTTTTGGTCGGGAAACCGGGGGCAAGCCACTGTTTCGAATGTCTTTAGGGGGGTCTGCCGTCAGGGCATGCAGGTGACATGGAAAAGGGCCAGAACAAATTCCCCTTGGGTGAAGGGAAAAACATGCGAGTGTTCCTTTCCCCTTTTCCCGGGAAATCTCTTTTTTGGGGGAACATGGGGTCCCGGGGGCCAGGGGTGGGGCCCAAGGGTTTCCTTCTGAGGAGCTTTGGGGTGGAAGGGGTTGAGTGGTTATTGTTTCGGGGTTATAGGACCAGCTCTCGCAAACCGTACGTAATTTTGCGCAGAAACGCAGGCTAGATAAACTAGGGCTTTTCTTTTTGGTGAGAAAGGGAAAATCAACCCATATTTCTCTTTTGACAGACGACCCCCATTGCGGGTTTGATGCCTTGCCAATTCTGGAATTCAGCTCTTTGCCCCGGCTGAGGCTTTTGGAGATGGGCAGACCCAAAGGGGTTTACGTGGGGGTTTTCCACGATGTGAGGGGGCTGTCGCCAATGGAGAGGGGGGGGGCGGGGGCTGACATCTTGGCCCAGGTTGTTTCGTCTTTTTTGATGCTAAATCATCGGGCCCGGCCCTTAGGCACCCCTTGGGGCAAAGCAGTTGATGAGTTCTTGGAGGGCACCCTCAGTGTGTGCTGTAAAGGGGGGCATGGCAAAACAGCATCTCACTTTGGGGACTTTGCTTTACCTTTTGTCTTTCTCAAAGGCGCGCGAGGTTGAACGGTGGGGCTTTTTCGGGTGTGCAGGTAGCCCCCGTTTTTCAGATTGGTCTAAAGGCATAGCCAAGGCAGAAAGGGGAGAACGGGATCCCGAAGGGGGCGGACCCAAGGAAACCCCTTGCCTTAAATCCGCTCTTAAAGGGAAAAAAGGGCCCCTGAGGAGGGGCCAAATTTGCGGGTTTGGGGGCCTTTCATTTTCCCCATGAAAGGAAGTGCCCAACCTCAAAAAGTTTTGGGGGACATCTTTTCCCTTCTGCAGGTTGTAAAACACCCCCTGCCCGCTGACCAAGCCAAACCCTTGGGCAGATCAATAAAGGCGATGTAAAAAAGGGATTCCCTGCCTTGAAAATTCTCTTGCACCCTGTCTAAAGGGAAAATACAGGCCGTTTTGTTGATCTCTCAGTTCGAAAGTCACAACGGTGCCTCGGGGTATACACGCTCTGCAAGAGACTGCAGTCATTCATTAGGGACGAGGGTGAAATTTCTTCCCATGTTAAGGAGGGAAAATCCCAAAGGTAGTTGTTACAAAAACCCCTCCCAAAACCCGGCTTTATTCTTGTACGGGAGTGATGATTACGGCATCAGGTCTTGAGGCACGGTCCCCCCTCCCAGCACTGTCCCCGCAGTTTGGGAGAAGGCTCGAGGGGGCTGCTCTGTTTCCCCAAATTTTGATGACCCTCAGGGGGGAGGGCCATTTTTCCTGGGGCTTTGCCGCTTGCTAGTGATTTCCAACGGCCTTAGGGACCCCCTCAATGGGTTGGGGGGGATTTTATCAAGCTTTTGCAGGAAGGCAGGGGTTTTTTGGTTTTCCCCAAGCTGTGTCTGTCACAATGGTCCCCCCATGAGTAAACCCTTGGGATAATCCCCTTCCCCAATCTCTCCATTTGTTCGAGACGGTTGGTGATGGTTTTCCCGCCAGTGGTTGACTTCAGGGGGGGCGGCCCCTTGATTGTGCTTTGGGTTAAGGCCTTTTTCTACTCTTGTAATGGCAGGGAATTTTTTGCCACAAAAAAAGCAGACAGCGGTTTTCTTGTGACACAATTTTCGGGCCAGTAGAATTGGTGCCCCTGACTAGAAATTTCCCTTTAAAAACATCATTTTAGCTTTTTAAGGGGGGCGACATCTTTGCGCAGGGGTTTCTTGTTTGTAGTTGAGCGGGCGGGCTCTTTTGTCACAAGAGGGTTTGGTTCGAATTAAAAAATTCCGGGCTTAAAACTAGTCAGGTTTTTTGTTTTCTTTTAAAAATGGTGTTGACAGGGGAACTTGAAATGTGGCATCCCCGGATGGGGTTCCTCTCTCTTCCGCACTGGGGGTTGGCAGTTGTGGGGCCCCTCCGGGTTTTTGGTGAAGAAAAAGGGGTTTCCCGAAGCTAAAAAAAAGCGGTTTGGCTGTTTTTGGGGTTTCGTGGTCGCCTTTTCTCTTGTCGGGGGGGATTTGTCTGGGTTGGGGTTTGCCCTTGTTTGGGCAACCAAAAGAGGGCAGGGGGTGGGCAGCCCAGTGTTTTGGAGGGGGAAAATTTCTGGGGACACAGTTCACCAAGGGGCCCATCGTGTAATGAGGACCCAAAGGGGGTCCCAGTAAAGGGGAAATTTTGGATCCCGGGCCGGGACACTCTGGGGCCCCGGGTTTTGGGGGGGAAAGAACGTGTTTGGGGAATGCAGAAAACAAAAGAGACATGGGGGCTAAAGAAGTCCTCTGCCTTTTCCCCTTTGGGAGTTTCCGAACAAAAGGGGCCGTGAATCTGGGCCAAAGGGTTTGCGGGGACCCAATTTCCGGCTTTGAAGTCCCCCAGGTAGATATAATTTTCCCTTGAGGGGGCTAACTTCTTTTTTGGCGGTTCAACCCTGTAAAAACACATAAAACGCCTCTGCTGAAGAGAATGGGCGTGGGGCATGGGCACTCATGATGTTCAAGGGGGCCTGAGTTTTTGGGTGGGGTTGTGGGAAAAGGAGGGCGGGCTTGTCCTCTGGGGTGGTTGGGATTGGGGGACAGTAGAGGTTTTCTCCGAAAGCCAAACGCCGGACCCCGGGTTGTTTCCTCGGGGCCCCTTTTCCCGGGCCGGAAAAAAATTGGGGTAATCCTTTTCTCAAAAAGGCGCCTTTGGGAAAGGGGGAAAGTCGGGTTTCCCTGTATGGGGTTTAATGTCGATTTTTGGCCTTTTTAAAGTCGCGGCTAAATGACGGCCGTCTTTTTTGTCATCTTCAACCTTTGTAAATTTTGGGAAAGAGGCCAGGGCACAGGGCCCAGTTCTTTAAAGGGGTTTGCCAGTTCTCAGCGCCAAGGCCCCCCCCATTAAACATATCGGCCCAAAAAAGAAAACCTTCCCATTAATTAAATCCCACAATGCCAAAGCGTAAAACCTAAGTATCGGCCCGCCTCAAACTTCTAAATCAGGAAAATAAAACCTCTAGTAAGTGTTTAATAAAAATGCGGCCTTAAAATTGCCCCCTGTTATTAAAATTGGCCAATTAAAACCTACAAAACAAATTCATGTTTTATTTTCCAAAATTATCCTCCTACAGAAGAACACCCCCCTGAAAAAATTTAACAAATTGAACGAAAATTGCCAAACCTCCCCCCAACAAAAACCGCAAACCGGGTAAAAGTCTTTTAAAGAATCACCACCTTTCCCCCCCAACTCTTTGAATTTGAAACACACCAAGCCGGGGGCCCCACATTCAAAAACCACTCCAATGCCCCACTAAAATATTGTAACCCCCCTTAAATAAAAAATTTGCAAATGCAAGGCCCTAAAATTTACATTTATATCGGCAATTGAACCTTAATTTATAGTGAATTATTTTGGGACAATCCCAACCTTTTCTGGTTTCCTTATCGTTTGCTTTTTACCTCTTTTCGGGGCCAACCCTCTTTTTTGCATCTTCAAATGTTGAAAATCTTGGAAGGCCCGGGCACAGGCCCTGCTTCAGGTCCATTCACGAAGCACTTTGAAATTTAATACAGCAGAATGCCAACCTCCCCAACAAAATTTTTTTCAGCCAATCCAACCACATTACATATATTGAACAACAACCCAAGGGCCCCAATTACATCTAATCGGAAAATACACCCTATTCCCCCCTTTGAAATGCACAATGCCAGGTATTTTTCAGTTTTATTTCATATTTGTTTTAAAGCACTCCCCAAAAGGCCCAACAAAATATATAATTTCACTTTGCCAGTAATCAACTTGCTACAGCACAATGCAAGGCCCCCATCTTTACATAATTGTTACGACAATCCCAAGGCCATTCAGTATTGATATCAGCAAATCCCAAGGCCTCCCCGACTTATTTTGATTCAGCCAATGCCAAGGCCTTTCTTAGGTATTGATTCAGCACAAGCCAAGGCCTACTTTTTCAGTGATTGATATCAGCACAATGCAAGGCTACATACAGAATGATTTTCGTGCAATCCCCAAGGCCCATTAAAATTTAATCAATACGCCCAATCCCCAAGGCCCTAATTACGTGATTGATATCAGGACAATGCCAAAGCCTGATTTTTGGGTGTTTTTGATATCGGGGAAATCCCAAGGGCCTCTTTAAAGATATTGATATCCACAATCCCAAGGGCCTACATTACGTTTTAAATTCACCATTCCCAAGGCCTACTTACAGTGATTTTTTCAGCACTTTCCCAAGGCCTCATTCAGTGTTGGGATATCGTACAATCCCAAGGCCTCTTACGTGATTGATATCAGTCTTCCCGGCCTACATTACAGATTTGATATCAGCACAATGCCAAGGCTACATTACAGTGATGATATCAGCCATTCCCAACCCTACATTACAGATATTGTATCAGCACAATGCCAAAAGGCCCCACTTAAGATATTGATTCGGCACAATCCAGGCCTAATTAAGTGATTGATTCAGCCAATCCCGGGGCCTACATTACAGATATTAATTATTGGTGCCAACCCCTACCTCATGATAATACTACACAATGCCAGGGCCCTCATTTCAGTTTTGTTATGTGTAAAACTTTACAAAAAAGATTTTTAGCATGACAAGTTCTTAGAAAAGCAACTGTAGTCTGGGGAAACTGTAGAAGTCATTCCTTCAAGCAAAAAACCGCATGCTTCCCCTTTTCCCCAACCCTCTAATTCGGGTTGGGAATATAACACTTTTGCCCACAACTCTTGGGGTCGCTGTTTTGAATGAGGGTTTCTGTTGGCAAAGTATACTGATAGCTTAACAAACAAAATTTTTCTGCGTTTATTAATTTTTTTTCTTTAAAAAAAATATTCGTTTCATTTCATTTTAAATTTTTTATATGCGAGGGCAAATTACTTTCAGACAGTTAACCTAATTTAGAAACTCTTAAAACACCCGTTTTTTCTAGGGAATTCAGAACTGTGTATCAAAATCTAATCTGAGGAAATGAGATTTAAAAAAACACGTTTAAAGCCTGGCTGACCACGGAGCCCATATCAGAGCTTTCACTTTGTCAGCTATCAACGCTACTGGTAACTGCTAGGAAATGTTTGTGCTTTTATTCGAGGCACTCTCTCGGTGATTTGCAGATTCCAGAGTAGTGTGATCCCCTCGTTTTGCTGGGGATTCCCCCGGGAAACATTCAAACAGAGGGGGAAAGGGGGGGAGAGGAGAGAAAAAGGGAGAGGATGGGGATGGAGAGAGGGGGGAGAGAAGGGAGGTGGAAAAGGGGGAAAAAAGACAGCGACAGCGAGGACAGACAGATGATAATGACAAAGCGAAGAGAAAAAAAAGTGAGGCCCAATCAAATAAAATCCTTCTGTATGGATGGTAAAAAAATCAATAAACATTCATGTGAAGAGCATAAAAGAGACAAATAGATATTCGAGAGAGAGAGAGAAAGAGTGAAGAGAGAGAGAAGAGAGAGGACAGACAGACAAAGACAGGACAGACAGGGGACAAAAAAAAGTCAGGCAGGCAGGCACCCAGCCAGACAGCCCGAGAGGAAAAAGCACAGACAAAAAAGAGACAGGATGATAGATAGATAAAGAAAGGAGAGATGGGGGAGGAGAGAGGAGGGAGAGAGAGAAGAAGGGACGACAGACAGGACAAGCGTGAGGGGAGAAAAAGAAGAGAGCATAGAAGAGAGGAAAAGAGTGAAGAGTAGAACGACAAAGACAGAGACAAAAAGCAAAACAGAAGACAGAGGAGAGGAAGCTAAAAGAGAGAGAGGAGAGAGGAGAGGAGGAGAAGAGAGAGAGAGAGGGGTTTTCTTACCTTATTTGCCTCCTGAAAGATTGGTCCCCTTGTATTGCTCAATCCCATGAGTGGGCCTGCAGTAGAACACAGCTTATCATGGTAGTCAGCAGCAGTACAATGTGACGCTCACCACAAAAATGGGGCCGCCCCGGGGTAAAATTTGTTTAGTTTTTAAACTGTTATTGTCAGTCGCAAATATAGGCTGCCCTGACGAAAACACTGAAAATGGGACAGTTCTTTGAAAATGTTTTTACAAAAATTTAAAGTGGTAGATTGCAGAAAAAATCAAAAAGGGGGGGCCCCCCAAAAACCCTCTGTTCCACCATAAAGGGAGAAAACGATGTGGTTTAGTCACACCAGAAGAACAAACCTTAGCAAAAACACCCGCAGGGAACAGTTGAAGGCAAGAGAAAGGGGGCCGCCAAAAAAAATCATGAATGAAAAACATCAAGAATGACCGCCCAAAACCCCTGAAACCCTACTTAGCTACAAGGTCGTAAAAGAGGGAAAAAATCTCGTCGGTCTTCTCTCATGCCCCCCCTATGCCCTTTGAGACAGGGCTGAGTGAGGGGGTGAGATTGCAGAAAGTGGAAAAATGAGTATTAAAAGTTCACACTGAAAAAAAGTGGTCTGAATGAGGGTTGCATGTTTTTTTATCTTTTTTAAAGCAAAAGGAAACAAAAAAGCCTTGATACTTCATACAAGGTAAACAAAAAAAAGGTCTTAGATTTTTTAAATCATCAAAATTCAAAATCGAAAACCCCACCCCCACTCCCTAAAATGGCCCCTAGGGGAAAAAGTGGGTTAGTGCTAAGCGAAAGTCTACGAGTCCTACATAGGGTGTTCTAAGTTTTGCTTTCGTCTGTTGGTACAAAAAAACCCTTAGTGTTAAAAAACAAAAATAGTCTTCGGAGAATTGTTAGTTGCTCAAAATTTTTGGGAAGAACAAAGTAGCTCAAGTTACTCGTCAGCAGCTTGTGCACAAAGAAACTCCCCATTTGACTACTTCCATGCTATGTTTTGGGGGAATTTTCAGTTGTTGTTTTCGGACGCGTTTTCGGTGCTCCAACGTAAAAACAAATAAAAAAAGAAATTTTTTATTCAGTAGTCAATCATTTCTAAATTAAAAACGCACTGACCAAAAGTTTTTTCTTATTGTTTTTACCCCCCTGTTGTAAGTGTGTCGGTGTGGGTGTGGGGTTGGCTGAAAAAAATACTCCTGTATCTTACTATTTTTTAATGATTTTTAATTGTTTTTTTTTTGGTGTGAAATTTTGTCTTTTAGTAATGGTCATTAGGTGCACGCGCGCGCGGTGTGTGTATGTGTGTGTGTTTTAAAAAGTCAATGTCTTTAAAAATTTTATTATAATTGGTGGTTTTTTGTATGGGTTTTTTTTTTTTGGGGGTGTTTTTGGTGGTTTCTATGGTAAAGTGTTCATTTTTTTAACTGTTTGGTTTTTTTTTTTTTTTTTGTATTCCCAAATTTTTTGGTATGTTTTTTAGTGGGGGTTGGTCAACCTGGGGGTTTTGGGGGCCCCTTTTTTTTTTTTTTTTGTGGTTTTATAATTTTTTTTGTTTTGGAATGTTTTGTTTTTTAAATGTTTTTTTGGGTTGTTTTTTTTCGGAAACTTGCCCCGTGTATTGTAATTGTCTTATGGGTGTTTAAAAGTTTTGTTGGTTTTGTGGGGGGTTTTAATTTTTTGTATTTTTTTTTTTATTTAATTATTTTTTTTTTTTTATTTTTCCGTTCCCCTTTTGTACTTTCCTTTTAAAAAATTTTTGCTATAGGGGAATTTTCTTTTTTTTTTTTTCTTTTTTTTTATCCTACCCCTTTTCAACCGCCTGTTTGCTGTTTTAACAAAGCTAGGGGGGGGGCCCCGCACGGGTGCTTTTTCTTCCCGGTACGTTTACAAGTGTTTTTATTGTTTTTGCAAACGTTTTTGGGCAGAAAAATTCCAAAATTCCCACTTTATGCATAAGGGTGGTATGTGTGTTGTGTGTTGTTTTTGGGGTGGTGGGTGTATAGCGTCGTGGGAGAATCAATGGTACCCACAAAAAAAGAGTGCGCTGTTTGGTGAAATCAAACAGAATGAAAGAGGAGGGTATAGGAAGAAGTAGACAACAACACCATATGAAAAAAAAAACATTCCTAAAAAAAAAAAAAAAAGGAAGACATTTAGTTCGTCCCTTTTCAATGTATTGGGAGAGAGAGGAAAGGGGAAGGGAGGAGAGAGAGGGATTATTTTATTTTTGGGATAATGAATAATAATAATAATAATTAAAAAAATAATAATAATATATGGAATTTATTTTAGCGCTGAAACTTGTAAAAAAACAACAAAACGAAGCGCTTGATCAACATTTACGGGATGAACTTTCCTTAAACATAATGAAGAGCAGATTTCAAAACCCTGCGGCCCGTTGAAAGCATGCACGCACCAACGCAACACACAACACACAAAACCCCATCGGACAACCTTTTGAAGGTGAAAGATGCTTTTTGAAAAATTTGGGCAGTATTTGGGGGGAAATTTTTAGGTAGGGGAATAAGTGTGTTTTTAGGTGGATTTTTAAGGGATCAAGTGAAGGCTTTTTGGCGAAGTGAAGAGGGAGGTCATGTGCTTTTTTTTTTTTACATCTAGCCCCCACCCCCCCCCTTAGGGTTATATGATAAAAAAATAAAATAGGCCCATACCCCTACACTACCAGTATACGGGAAAAAGTTCTACACCCCCCAAAAATCACCCCCAAAGGGGAGAGAGAAAAGCAACAACAAATAATAAAGAAAGCAAAGCAGCAAAACAGAAAACACGAAACAACCTAAAAAAAAAAAGCAAAGAAACCCAAAAGCAAAATAAATGCAGCAACAAAAAAGGGGAGGGGGACAACCCAAAGAGAGGGGGCGAAGCGAAGCGGGGGGGAGGGAGAGGGAGAGGGGGAAAAAAGGAGAGAGAGAGAGAGAGAGAGGGGAGAGAAGGAGGAGAGAGAGGGAGAAGAGAAAAGGGGGGGAGAGAGAGAGAGAGATTGTTCTTTTAAAGGAATTTGCGGCGATTATCAAACCATTCTTGATTGGACCCTTTCACACACCTTATCAGCATCCACAGGGATCGTGTATGTTGACGTTTTACTACTACAAGCGCAACATTGATGCCTTTTCCTCTGTCTGTCTGTCTGCTCTGTCTCTCTCTCTGGGGTATTGTTTGTGTCATTTCTTTGTTTTTATTCTAGGTTTACGAAGTTTTCTTTTGGTACCCCTATTAATTGTGTAAATTCCATGAAACACCGTTTTTATTCCCTTTTTTTATCTTCCCAGTTTAGGATGCCCCCCCTCTTCTGTCGACTATGTTTGTAAAAACAGCAATGTGCTTGGTTTTTGGGGAAAAATTGCTGCCCCTCAAAAAATTTTAGGTGAAATTGGAGGCGCTGGCCCTGACCATAAGAAGAGGGACCCATGCTCTGCTAAATTCAATGCAGCAGAAAATACTAGATATCCCGATTCAGGTCCTTTGTAAGTTTTAACACGCAGCCGGCAGGGGCAGAAGCAAAAAGCAGGGATGTCAAGATCAGAGTCACTGTCATGGATTTCCTTGTGTGTATCTGGTGGCCCCTCCGCCCCCGGTTCGTTTTTCATTTGTTTAGAAACGAAATGGATGAATCACGTGCCACACCAGCACAGAATTGCCCATAAGAGTAAGGCGAAAAGGAATCACCGAGCCCAAAACAATCAATCAAGGTTTTTGATATAAATCCAGTCCCTGTATCTCTTGTGGAGCACACCGAAACTCCTGCCGATAACCGAAATGAACAAGATATGAAAGTTTATGGAACGATGACGAACAGGAGCGTGGCAATGTCACTTTCCCTCTTCTCACCCTGCACAACACCCCCAACGTGCGGGGCCAACCACTGACGTCCAGGAAACGTGTAAAACCCAAAGTAGGGTTGTTGCACAGGGTTGTGTTTTAAAAAACGAGGGCGGCCAGGTAAAGACGACGTCCACGCCAAACCAGACCTTGCCCTCCCCCAGCAGACACTGGTCCGACACGGCCAGCGCCGTGAAGTAGACAGACAGACAGGCCGTGGCCTGGGAGGCCCGCATGGCCCGCATCACCACCATCGTCATCACGTTGCCGAAGGTGCCCAAGACCAGGTAGAAGGGCGGGAGGGTTTTCCACAGCAACACGTTGACGTCATTCAGAACCCTGCTGGTGGTGGTGGTAGCAGAGGCGTTTGTCGTCAGATTACTGTCCATCATGGAGAGGAGAAGTCAAGGTATTGTCAGTCTTACAGGTAGACAGAACTGTGGTGTTGTAAATCCTAAGACAGAAATCTTTCCTGTAGGAGTGGAATGGTTTCCAACAGTGCAATACAGCTGGTGACTCCTGTCAGCAAACGAACATGCATCGACTGAAACTAATTTTCCAAAAGATAAACATGAATCTCAGAGAACAAATTTATTTCTGGCACGCGCGCGCGCACATAAATACACATACATACACACCTACACGCACGCACGCATGCACACACGCAGCCAGGCACACACACATTGACGCGCACGTGTACGTGCACATGCAATCTCACAGACACTAGTGTGTGTGTGTGTATGTGTGTGTGTGTGTGTCGCGCACATAAACGCGAACGTGAACGTGTACGTGCACATGCAGTCACACACACAATGCGTTTTGTTTTTTGTGTTTGTGTGTATGTCTTGTGTGTGTGAGTATATAATATATTAAAATATATTATATATTATATATATTATATATATATATATATATATATATATTTTATATATTATTAAATATATTTTATATATATATATATAATATGTGCGGTGCGTGTGTGTGTGTGTGTGTGTGTGTGTTTTTTTTTGTTGGTGTGTGTTTTTTGTGGAATGTGCGTATGTTTTTTAATGTGTATGTGCATATTGTGTCCAAATTGGGCACTTTTGCGTGTGGGGTGTGATTTTGTGTGTGTGTGATTGTGTGTGTATGTGTGTGTGTGTGCGCCCCGCGTGTGTGTAGTCGTTTTTTTCTAGTTTTTAAGGTCTTTTTACTTTAAGTAATGCCAGGTGGTGTGTGTGTCAAGTCAAACTTTTTTTTTCCAGATGGTACAGGAAAAACAGTGCATTTTCTTTTTAAATTTTTTTTTATGAACCAAATTTTTAAGAAAAAAAAAAGGGGAAAAAAAGATAATATTATGTAGACAAGAATAAAAACCCCAACAAAAAAAAAAAAAGACAAAAAACCCCAAATGATACATGGAATTTAAAATCAAAACAAAAAACCGTTTTTGTGTGTGTGTGCGTGTGTGCGCGCGCGCCGCGGTGTGGTTTTTTTGTTTGTGAGTATGCGTGTGTGTATGTTGGTGTGTGTTTTGTGCCTTTTTTGTATAAATGCATGGGGAGCGTTCGTGCAGGGACGAGTGTGTTTGATTTTGATAATGCCTGGGCTGTTTGTAGACAGAGTTGTATGTTGTAAATGTCAGTGCGTTTAAACTATTGACGTCTTGTTAGTTAGGTAGATTTGCTTTATTTCGAGCTTTATTGACTTTAAGAATAGTTGAAAATAGATCTTGCGTTTTGTTTGTTTCTCATACACACATACACACACTCACATCACACACATACAGGCACACACACAAACTAACACAAACACACTACTACACTAAAACACACAGCAACAAACACACACGCACGCGCCACACTAACACATACACTAACACACATACAGGCACGCACACACGCGCACACACACAAAATAACAATCAAACACACACGCACGCACACACACAAACATGCACACACTAACACACACACACGCGCCCGCACATACACACACACACCCCTTTTCTCTCTCACTCTCTCTCTTCCTCTTTTCCCTCACACACATGCCGCGCGCACACACACACACTCACACCACACTCACATACCTCACTCACACCCATATGCATATACAAACAAATACACACTCACATACCTCACACACATACACACACAGTTGCATAAACACGCACAGACAATCACACACAGGCATACACACACGTGCACAGAAATGCGCGCCCCGCACATACACTCACACCATACACACACACTTTTGTCTAATATCACTTAATGTGAAAAGACGTTAAATTGAAAAGAAGAAAAACACACACACATACACACAGACACTAACACGCATGCAGGCACGCACACGCACATACATACACACATACGCACGCGCGCACACCCACACACACACATACGCACAAATACACACACGCGCGTACGAGCACGCGTGCGTGCGTGCACACAGATTGAATTAGGATTATAAATACATAATTATATTTAACTGGAATTGAAAAAATCCGCAGCCACAACAGAGCTATGTATTGTCGCTTGTGTCTACGTAGAAAACAGGCGCTGCATATATCTCAACTCACGTGATGGGCAGCCAACAACCGCCTTCAGGAAGTGTTATAAGCAAAGCAGTGTGGGCCAGGAAGACTTTGTACCTGAGTGCTGTTGCTAAGATTGGCAGTCTGGTGGTAAATCACTTTGTCTGGGGGCGGGAACGTAGGAGGTTCGAGTCTTCTATCTACAATTAGACTTTTCCCCTTAACTACTAGATGATAAGTAGGGAATCAAAGTGCTAGTGTTTTCTTGGTAAGGCAACTGCGACCGTGGTGCGACATAAATTTATCGTACATATGAAGAACCCTAAGCAAAAAGGGTGTTATCGTTCCCGGCAGAATTCTATCGGATTTGGTCATATTCGTTATTTTGTAGTCCTATCAAACACAGACTTCTTTTTTTTTTTGCGTTTCAAAGCTCGTGAAGTGTCAAACCTCACATTAAAACAGTAGACATGTATGGCTGTGTACAGATTAAATTACCATGATAAAACTGTACCGCTGCGAACAGATTAAAAAAAAAATTCTGCCACTTAAAGTAACGGCAGATTTCTCCCCGTGAAATTCGGCTGCTTTCCCCGGGGAGAGCGCGTCACCACGAGAGCAGCGCCACCCGTTATTTTGTTTTCTTTTTCTCTCTGGAACAGTATTTGTGTCCCTATGAGAGAGGCTTTTTCTACAAAATTTTGCCATGGACAACTCTCTTGTTGCCGTGGGTTCTTTTACTTGCGCTAAATAATTTTGTGTAACACACGGGACCTCGGTTTCATCGTCTCGTCCAAAAGGCTAGAACCCAGACCACCACTCCCTGGTCTAATGGATGGTGGAAAAGTTTCGGGCCCAGACGCCTTTATTAAAACTGTACCACTGTCTACAGATTAAGACGCCACAATTAAAACTGCATCTCTGTACAGATTAAAGCACTATGATTGAAACGGTACAGTTCTATACAGGTTAAAACACCATGTTCAAAACTGAGCAACCCTATACAGACCAAAACACCATAATTCAAGTCATATGCTCTATACAGATTAAAACACTATGATTAAAGCTGCAGCTCTCTACAGATTAAAACACCATAATTAAAATTGTAGGCTCTATACAGATTGAAATACGATGATTAAAATTGTAGGCTCTATATATATTAAAACACCATGATTAAAACTATAGGCTCTATACATATTGAAATACCATGGTTATAACACCATGATTTAGACTGTACGGCTGTCTACAGATTAAATCACCAGATAAAAACTAAACAAGTAAAAGGTAAAGGTGTCCCATAACCTATGTGGTCGTAGGGTAGTTAGACATCAGAGACCTCAACTTCTCAAGGGGCCAGCATATTGAGGGCGGCACCCATCTCCTCTTCCTCTCTGCTTTACCTTCCCAGACTCTAAAGAGGGCAGGTACCCATTTACAGCTGGGTGAAGTGGGGGACTGTACTGAAGCCAAGGTGCACAAACGGTCACTGATCCAAGTGGTAACCACGCTGGATGCTGCTTAACCTTAGCTGGGGAAAGCGAGTGTTTAGTCCACTGAGCTATCCCGTCCCATCTAAAATAACTGTTCAGCTCTATAAAGATTAAAACAAAACGATTAAAACAATACAGCTCCATACACATTACAACACCGTGTTCACAACTGAGCAGCCCTATACAGACCAAAACGCCATAATTGAAATTGTATGCTCAATGCAGATTGAAATACCATGATTAAAAGCGTAGGCTCTGTGCAGAATAAAATACAATGGTAAAAACTATAGGCTCTATA
>CM054138.1:5055022-5070022 GCA_028751875.1 Rapana venosa | reverse complement strand
CCACTCAGACCACCACTGATAGTCTAATGGATGGGGGGGGGGGGGGGGGGGGAGTTTTGGGCTCAAGCGGGGATCGAACCACCGCACACTTTGAACACGTACTTTTCGCTTTCTAGGGAGGCACATTACCTCTAAACCACTGATCCACTGCAGGTCTTAGACTTTAGTGGCAAACCTACAAAGAAGAGTTGAAGCCGCGCAAAAGCAATGCCACAGGATATTTTCTGAGCCTTTCTTTCCTGGACTTAGGTGATGAGTGCTGAAGGGCAGAACATCATCTGACACACCGCAGACCACTACAGAGACCTCCCATGTAATAGCCAAGAAGGGAGAGCTGAACGGAATGGCCGTACATCAAAATCGGACAGCTTTTCAAAGATCATCTCGCAAGACATAGTTCATGGACGTTAAAAAGAGGTGGTGAGAAAGACAAGGGCAAACAACATCACTGAAAAGACTCACAAAAGCGTTGCAGAGACCCAGGCACTGGCACAGGATAGCCACAAATGGAAGAAGCCGAGATTTCGTCAATGCAGCTCCCCCCTCAACCACTGCCTGTTAAGGGACTAGTCATGCGGTGTAGCGTGCAGCGTTTTTCTTTATGCTCCTCGTGGATCCTTTGTTGACATTTAGTATCTAATCTCACAAAAGTGGTCAGTTCACATTCTCATCATTTCTTTGTCTAAGCAGAGATTTTGACTAATGAACTCTTTTAGAACTGGACTCAGCTATTAACTGGGCAACCATGATGGGGGCTGGGTGTTCCCTGTTTGCCGTGGGCACCAGGAGGTCCTGAAGACGCCCATGGGTGACCGGGTTCATCCCCAAGCTGCCCTGGTAGTTGTTGGCCTAATATAAGAGGACTTCAGTCAGGAACACCTGACCAAGGCCAAAGTTTGTGTCAGTTAGTGATGTCAGCTGAGTGGTGAAACCTGCATTATGATGTTGTTATAGTGTACTGAAGCCTGCATTTTGGTGTTGTTATGGTGTACTGAAGCCTGCATTATGATGTTGTTATGGTGTACTGAAGCCTGCATTTATGATTGTTGTTAGGGTTGTACTGAAGCCTGCATTAGGGTCTTGTCATGGGTTGACTGAAGCCTGCATTATGATGTTGTTATGGTGAAATGAAGCCTGCATTATGATGTTTTTTATGGTGTACTGAAGCCTGCATTATGATGTTGTTATGGTGTACTGAAGCCTGCATTATGATGTTGTTATGGTGTTCTGAAGCCTGCATTATGATGTTGTTATGGTGTTCTGAAGCCTGCATTATGATGTTGTTATGGTGTTCTGAAGCCTGCATTATGATGTTGTTACGGTGTACTGAAACCTGCATTATGATGTTGTTATGGTGTACTGAAACCTGCATTATGATGTTGTCATGGTGTATTGAAGCCTGCATTATGGTGTTGTTATGGTGTACTGAAGCCTGCATTATGATGTTGTTATGGTGTACTGAATCCTGCATTATGATGTTGTTATGGTGTGCAATGTTACGTTCAGATTGTACCATGCTCTGACAGGCTCTTAGTGTCTGCACTCTCCTTTAAAAGAGAAAATTATCTACTGAAGTCGGTGTATGGCTGCCAATGTGGTGAGGTACTTAGAAAGAGTTATACACGCGAATCATTTATTCAGAGTGTACTTTCACTCTCAACATGAATCTTGGGTATGATGAGCGCATTTTTCTAGGTGACCCTTCAGGTGTGAAGCTGTTGAACACACCACCACCACCACCATCACCACCACCACCACCACCATCACCATCAACACCACCACCATCCACCACCCCACCACCATCACCACCACCACCACCACCACACACCACCACACCACCCACACCCCACCACTCAACACCACCACCACCCCCACCACCACACCACCACCACCACTGCACCACACCACCCAAACCCCACCATGCCACCCCCACCACCACCCCACCACTGCACCACCCCCACCATCACCACCCACCACCACCACACCCCCACCACCATCACACCATGCACCACAACCACCACTCCCCCTCCACCACCACCCCACCACCACTACCATCCCCAAACCACCACCACCATACCACTACACACCCCACCCACCAACCCCACCACCATCACCCTACCACCACCACCACCACACCCAACCCCAAACACCACCATCCCCCCAAACCACCATCACCAACCCCCACCACACCCCACCATCAACCACCACCACCACCATGACCCCCACCACCACCCCCCACCAAAAAAACAACAACAACACCACCACCAAAAACAACAACAACAACAACACCACCACCACCACCGCCACCACCAACAACAACACCAACAACATTCCCAGCGACATTGTAAGACTCGCTATGGAGAAAGTCATGGTAAAAAGAGAGAGTTTGTTGGTCTAATGTTTGAGTAGTGTTCCCTGTCTTATGCCTTCGATGGGTCACCGACAGCATGCACTTCGACTACCTCACTACATTGGGAAATCGCTATGAGGCCACAAGTTCACACTAGAGAAATGTTCGTGTACAAATCTTTTCCAGTGGCTTGTCATATAGGCAGCCATACTTCGATTTCAGAGGATAAAGTGAGAGATGATTGAGCATGTGTTAAAGTGGCATTTGGTTGGGTTTAACAAGAAAAAGAGTACAGCAAGCATGTTTAGATCGTTTAATGGACCCATGAATCACCACAGCGTAAAAAAAAGTGATGATGATGATGATGATGATGATGATGATGATGATGATGATGATGATGATGTGTGTGTGTGTGTGAGTGTGTGTGTGTGTGTGTGTGTGTGTGTGTCTGTGTGTGTGGTGGGATGGGTAGGTGTGTGTGGGTGTACCTACATACATACATACATACATACCTACATACATACATACATACATACATACATACATACATACATACATACATACACACATACATGTATACATGCATACATACAAAGTCGCACATACTTACTGTCAGATAATTATGCGTACTACTAACCTTCTTTAAAAACACCCAAAGAAATGGCCTGAGCAGACTGAAAGTAACGGCAAATAAAACCAATGCAAGAAGAGAGCAAAAAACAAAAAAAAAAAACCAAAACAAAAACACAAAGAACAAAATAGTATAGCCCGGAAGACTTGAAATATAACAAGTCTCTCCCACGCCGAAGTCAGATGCGCGGGGCCTGAATAGTCAGGCACTTAACGGCAGCGCAAACGTACTTTCGCTCATATGACAGACAACAGTAGTTGTTGTCTGAGCGTGCGATGAAGAAGCAGAAGAAGAATAGACAATCATCCACGCAGGTTGTGTTTGCAATGTCACTCAACACTTTGCCTAAAGGCAGTGAGTGGTCCATGTTTACAGTAACAATTCGCTCCATCAGTGTTCCCTTTCACCCTAAGGTGAGTCTGTTGTTGGCTGCCCCCTCTTTCTGTTTTCTCCCTAGGGGGGAAAGGGTTCTGGATTTTGTTGTGAGAAGATTGTACGAACATTATCTCTTTTTTTTTGCTGTTTTTTTATTTTGTTGGGTTTATTTTTTTGCTGCTTCGTCTTTTGTGACGTTTGTGTTCTGGTATTCTGACACTGCTCCTTTCTAGTCTGTGTCCCAGCCATGCCCAGGTTCGTTATGTCGCTTCCCCAGGGTAAGAATTCCACAGAGAGCTGTTAATACCAGGCCGCCATGGGGCTACCAGCCAGAGGGGGACCTGCACTGTTGCTGGGTCACTTTGGTGGTGTTCAGTGGTGCCTGTTCTGAGTGTATGCATACGCGGGACGCCACTTACTAAGCCTCCTACTGAAGGTATTAACAATGAAGCTACGGAGCCAGTCTGAGTTAGACTTCCACCCGGGGTGAAGACCATCACAACGTCCCTCCGACGAACTTTGTCCATGAATCCCTGGGGCGGGGAGGGGGTGAGCTAGTGGTTAGAACATTGCGCTCGCAATATAACGACCCAGGTTCGATTCCCGTTCAAGGGGATATTTTTCCCCAGAGTTAACATCAGTGCAGACTCCACTCTCCCCAAAAGAACATCTTGCGCACACGTTAAATCCTGTTCCGCTATTCGTAAGTGTAGGCCATTGTGTGCCGGTGGGAACAGATAACAGAATTTACGAAACAAAATACACACGGGGACTGGATGTAAAAAAACACATAAGTGCTTATTCCATTATCCTCGATATCAAAAGAATTTTTAAAAAAATCTCCAAGCACAAAGACTTTGACACGAACTCATCACAGGCACAGACGTGTATGGGATGGGGGAGTGGGATGGCCTAGTGGTTAGAGCTTTGAGCGTGCGATCTCACGGTCTGCGTTTGAGCCACTACTGAGGCACCCACTTGAGGGGATTTTTTCCTATGGAGTTAACATCAGCGCAGACCCCATTCCCATGAAAACTCTTCAAATGAGACTGTAAACCGAGGTCCCGTCTACAAAAGCACTAAAAAACATCGTGCGCACACATCAAAACCAGTTTTGGCTTTCGGAAGAGTAGGAAGTTTTGTGCTAGTAGCAACCTATGAGTCTTTAGGGTCAGGGAAGGTAAAGCAGCGAGGGAGAGGAGATGGGCACCACCCTCAGTATGCTGGCCCTTAGTGAAGCTGAGGTCTCTGACGCCTCGCCCCCCTACGACCTTATAGGTTATGGGACACCTTTACCTTTTTTGGGAACGGATGACAAAATTTTTTAAAAAGTGTTTAATAAAGTGTGCACACTGGTGTCTTGTTTAGGCATCATCCCGGAAGTCGAAGTGCGGCTACCTTAACGGTGGGAAAGTGGTAGCATAAACAAAATTTATATAAAAATATTTAACCAAAAAAAAAAAAATATGTGTACTTTTGGGAAAACCAACCCTTTCCTAATATTTTTAAAGTCAACCCTAGAAGTATAGTTCTAACAACCTGGCGCCACACACACACACACACAACAAAACACACACCCACCACCACACACCACACACACCATACACGGGCGGGTGGGAATGGCCCTTTGAAAGCAATACAAAAAACAGGTGGTTTTAGGTTTTAAAAAAAAGCTGACCAAATTTAAAATCTCACCAGAGGCAATGTAAACCCGGAGCTTATCCAGGAAAAAACCAATCCTATGTAAAAAAAAAAATTTTAAAAATTTTCTTTTAAAAAATCAACCCGGGGGAGGAAGAAAACAACAACACACCTCCACGCACCACACACACACGCACGCACGCACACACGCACACACACACAACGCGCGCGCGCGCCTCGCGCACTCACGCACGCATGCACAAACACACACACACACACACGTCTCGTAAGAGTAGGCTATTGTGTACCTGCCGGAACGAATGACAACATTTACAAAACTGCATTCACACGGGGACTAGATGTAAACAAGCACATGTATGCTTATTCTATTGTGTACTCTATTATCCTCGAAATAAGAGAAGAAATAAATAAATAAAATAAATATCTCACACACACGCACATACACACGCGCGCGCGCGCGCACGCACACACACACACCCCAAACAACAACACACACCACAACACACCACACGAACACACACACAACACACACACACACACACAACACACACACACCACACACACACACACACACACAGGCACCAAGAATGCTGCAGGCCCTGAGATTGCTGATACTAGCAATGCAAATGGTGAGAATGCTGACACCCAGAATGCAGACGGTGTCTGTGTTATATGTATGGGGAGGAATGCCGACGGTGGGTATTCTCCTTCGTTCGGCCAGTGCTGAACTGGTCTGGACTGTCCAGTCTTCCTCCTTTAATGCCATTCTGTGGTCGTATTTAGTTTTCTGTTTAAGCAATAAGGCTGATGGATTTTGTTTTGGGATATGTTCTTTTTATTCTGTGGTTGGAGGATATAGCCTGGTGGTTAGCGTGATGAAGTCGTGATCTGCTGACCCGGGTTCGATTCCCGTTCAAAAGGATTTTTCCTCTGGAGTTAACATTCAGTGCTGACTCCACTCTCCCCAAAAGTATTTTGGATGAGACTATAAACCGAGGTCCCGTGTGCGAACTTTTTTCGGAAGAGTAGGCCTTTGTGTACCGGTAGGAACGGATGACAAAATTGACAAAACTGCATACACACGGGGACTGGATGATAAAAAGCACATGAGTGCTTATACGTTATCCTCGGAAAAAAAGTAAAAATGATAAACATGTCTATCTTTCCTTCTTCGATTTTCCCCCTTTTTTTCTCTCTTTCTCTTCGTTTTCCTTTTCTCTCTTTGTATCTTTTCTTTTTCCATCGTTTTCCTTCTTTTGGGGTGTTGTTTTTTTCGTTTTTCTCCTTTTTTTCTTCCTTTCTTTGCTGTATTTCTTCTTACTTTCTCTGTTCAGTTTTGTTTATTTTTGCCGTTGTTTTTTCGTTCTGTCTGTCTTTAGATTTTTTTCTTTTCTCTTTCATTCTTCTCTTCCGTTCTTTTTCTTTTTATTCTTTCATTCTGTTTTCGTTCTTTCTTTATTTTCGTGTTTTTCCAGTGGTATAAGCTACTGGTTAAATTTTGTCTTCTTTTATTTCAATGGTGTTTAAAATTCTTTGTTTTTTTTGCAGCGCTAAAGTATGTTTTTGGAATTGTTGTTGATTTTTTATGTTAGTGTTTATGTTGATTGTTGGTTGGTTCTTTTCTGGTTTATTTTTGATTTGATTTGGCGGTGTGTGTCGAGTCACTTCTACTCTGTCTTCTGTCTGTCTCTGTCTGTTTTTGTCTCTTCTTCTTTCTTCTTCATCTATTTCTATCTATCTATCTTTTCTAATCTATCTATCTATTATCTATCTTTTCTCTATCTGTCTATCGTCTGTCATCTGTCTGTCTGCTCTATCTTCTATTATCTATCTTCTTCTGTCTATCTATCTATCAAATTTATCTATCTATATATCTGTTCCCGTCTGTCTTTACCCCTCCCATCTTATCTATTACCTATCTATCCCTATCTACTTTTTCTTCTTCTGTTTCCTCTTATCTATCTATCTATTATTATCTATTCCCATCTATCTATCTACCCATCTAACTACTACTTTCTATCTACGTCTTCTCATTGTCTTCTTCTATCTATCTGTTTCTACTACCTTTTTAAACTATCTATTTTCTTTATCTTCTATCTGTCTTCTCTTCTATTATCTATCTATCTATCTTTTGCTTCTTTTTATCTATCTATCTTCTTTTCTTTGTCTGTTTTCTATCTTTCCCATCTTTTTTCTATCTATTATTCTATCTTTCTATTTTCTAATCTATCTATCTGTCTTTTTCTATCTCTATCTATCTATTCTTTTCTATTTCTATTATCTTCTATCTATCTTCTTCGTCTTCTATCTTGATCTAATCTTTTTCTATCTTCTATTTTTCTTTTACATCTACTATCTATCTATCTATCTATTTATTTATTATATATTATTATTATTTATTATTTTATTATCTAATTAAATTATTTTCTGTCTTTTTTCTACTAACCCATTTCCATCTATTTTATTTTTTAAAAACTGTTATTATCATCTATTAATCTACAACTATCACTAATGGGGATATTTTTCATCTATCTTTTCCCCACACTATCTTCGTCTTATCCTTTAATTTAAAAAATTATCTATCTCGCTATACTTTCCTACACTGCACTATCTATCTATTTCTTTCATATGTCTACATCTTTATCTATATTATTATAATCGTCTGTTAAACCACTACTAAACCATCTATTTATCAATTACTATCATGTTATATTTCCATTATCATCATTACTATTATTTATTTTTTGAAACGGGAGTTTCATTTTCTAGTTGAGTTAAGGTTAAAGGGAGTTCTTTTTGGGATTCTTTTTGTATCGTAGTATTTCCAACTTTTTTTTCATTGTTTTATAAGGGGCAACAGGTGACTAATTTTAAACCTAACAACAACACAAAATTTTTTTTTCCATCCAAAATATTTTTTAATTTTTAAACCCATATGAAAAGAATTAACAAATTAAACCACTTCCCCCCCCTTGCACAAGCTGGCTTTTTTTTTACGTTGTTGTTTGTGTTTAACTTTCTAAATCACATAAGCCAAACGTTTCATAAAGAAAGACATGTGTTCAGTTTCTATATCAAATACTTCACCGGTACATCTGTTTGGAAAAGAAAAGAGGTCAGAAACGCAGAAACGACAGTACGGCTTGAGAGCTCTCGTTCTGTTTGTTTCTGTATGATTTTCAGGAACTCTCGAGTTGTTGCTCTTTTGCTTTTTATTCGTTGTTTTAGGTGGGGGATGTTTTTCCCTTTTTTCAAAAATCTGGGTTATATAGGTTTTGATTTTGAAGTAACATGTTTTCTTCCTTTTATTTGTTCGTTGATTTGCCGGAAAAAAATAGTTTCTTTCTCAGAGCATTTGTAATTCTTATTTTTAGGCATTCACCTTCTAACCAAAACTTTTATCTCTCCTGATCTTTGTTCTTATCTGTTTTGTTAATTCTTCTGTAGTCATTTTCCCGCTTTCTTTTCTGGGTGTTCTTGTTTCTCTTGCTAGTATGAGAACTTCAGCACTAATGCAAGGGTTTGGTTGACTGTTTTCCTTCTTTCTGTAGATTTTTTTTAATGGGGGGGGGGGGGGGGGCAGCCTCTGCATATAATTTCTTCATGTTATTCCACATCCTTGCTGGTGGAGCCTCATTTCTATTGCATTCTTTCAGAAGTATTTTGAAGATGGGGTTTCCAAAGCATCTGATTTTGCTCCTAGCAAATTTGTGTTCATATCAGAAGACAGCCATCTGATGGAATGGCGAACACTGCGAGTTCTTTGACATAAAAAAATGAGTCGGTCGGAGTTGTATAATATCCACGCACCTTCTCAGCATATATACCAGAAAGGATCACGAGAAAAGCGATCATAGAATGCCATGGGCATTGATACAGGAGGCAGAAACATCACTAACCTCAGGCACGCTGATGACACAGCTCTCATGGCCAATGATGTCACAAGCATGAGAAGAATTCTCTACACAGTCGATGCAGAGGGCAACATTGCTGGCCTTAAGGTAAATGCTAAAATGACTAAAGCGGTGCATATTAATGGTACAGTTACCCCTCAGAATATCAACATCAGTGAAACATATCTGGATTACATTCAACCTTTCAAATATCTAGGTTCTGTGGCTGCAGTCCACAAGATGTCAAGGGTAGAACCAGTAATTTTCTCTTCCTTTTTTTGGCTTCGTTCTTTTCTTTTCTTTCTTTCTTTCACTTTTTCTTTCTGTCTTTCCTTCTTCCTTTCTTTTTTTCATCTTCTTCTGTCCTGCCTGTCTTTCTTTTTTCTTTCTTTCTTCCTTCCTTTTCTTGTTTTCTTCCATTTTTCTTTCTTTTTTTTCTTTTTGTTTGTTTGTTCTTCTATTCCTTCCTCCCTTCCTTCCTCCTTCCTTCCTCCCTTCCTTCTTTTTCTTCCGTTCTTTCTTTCCAACTCTCTCTTTATGATTTCTCCCATTTCTTTTACTTTTGTCTTATTTTTTTCTGTTCTATTTTTCTAACTCTTCCTTTTCCTTCGTTCTCCTCCCTCTTACCTCTTTTTTCCCCTTTTCTTTTTTCTCTCTTTACTTCCAATTGTTTGTTCGTTTCTTCGTCAGTCTGTTTGTTCATGCTTTCTTTCGTTTTTTTTTCTTCCTAGTTCTTTCCCTTTTTGTGTTGTCATCACATTGACATGAAGCTTTTAAAAAAATGCTATCAGCTGCTTCAGTTTTCAGGTTTTTTTTAAGGCTTTATTGCTAGTTATATTTTCCCCTTTCTTTCTTGTTTTCGATGTCGTTTTCTTTTTTCTTTTTTTCAGGCGCATTTGTTTTAGTTTCTGGCTTAACGTTGTTTTGTTCTGGAAAGAGTTTTGGTTTTTTTTGGGTTTTTTTGTGTGTTGTAAAAATGCGGGGTGCGTGTGTGTTGGGGTGCGTGCCTGCGGGGTGGAGTGTGGGGGTTTGTTTGGTGTGTGCGGCGTGGTGCAGGGGTATGTGTGTAGTGTGTGTGAGTTTTCTCTGTTTTCTACCACACTGTATACAAACCTCCACTTCATCTTAAAGGGTGTTGTTTTTTGTTTTCTAATCCTGAAACTATGAGTTTTAAACCCTACTTTGGCTCTGGGCTTTTTCATGGGTATATCTCAGCGTGTGGAGCTGAGGGTTTCTCTTCGTGCACCTGTGCTTAGCTAGCTTTGCCTGGTTTGTCTTGTTTTTGCCTGTGTAGTGTCTTTGTGTACGAATGGCTGTTTTCTGTTTCATGTTGTTTTTGATTGCTTACAGTGTGGTCGGGGTGTCTAGTGGTAACACGCCTGCCTTTCTAGAAAGCGAAAAGTCTGGGGGCGGAAGTGTGCGGTGGTTCGAAAACCCGTTTGGACCCGAAACTTGTCCCCCACCCATTAGAAATTAGTGCTGGTCTGGGTGCTATTCTTTGGGAATGAGACGATAAACCGAGGTCCCGTGTTTTACAATTTAGCGCACGTAAAAAACCCACGGCATCAAAAGAGTTGCCCTTTGGGTAAAATTCTGTAGAAAAAAGCCACTTTGTAGGAAAAAAAAGGGGGAAAAAGAAAAAAAAAGGTGCGCTGTTCTTGTGGCGACGCGCTCTCCCCGTGGAGAGCAGCCCGAATTTCACGGAGAGAAATTGGCATGACTTAAAGAGGATTATAAATTTTTTTTAAAATAAGAAAAAAGTGAAATTAAACCCTTTTGGGGTTTTTCACGGAAGAAGATCTTTGGATGTACATTGTAGTAGATGGTCTTCTGATAAATATCTTTGCTCAGAACAGGCACCACTGAACCCCATCAAGGGACCCAGAAAGTAGTGCAGGGCCACTCTGGTTGGTGGCCACGGCGGCCTCACATTAAAAAGGCTCTTAGACTACCTACCTTGAGTGCCATACGAAGTTCTGGGTATGGCTGTGGCGGGAGGTTGAAAATGGGGCGTGGGGACAGTAGGACAGGGAAAATGAAGGTAAAGCTGTCCCTACTATGTGGTCAGGTGGGGTGGGTGGATGGGAGGGGGGGGGGGGGGGGGCGAGGCATCAGAGACCTCAGCTTCTCTAGGTGGCCAGCATATTGAATGTGGAAACTCTCCTCTCCCTCGCTGCTTTACCTTCCCTGAACTTAAAGAGTCAGTACCCATTTACAGCTGGGTGAACTGGGCGACTTGCTGAAGCCAAAGCGCGCAAACGGTCAACACACCAAGTGAGCCCCACGCTCGATGCTGCTTAACTTGGCTGGGAGAAAGTGAGTGCTCTGACCACTGAGCTATCCCGTCCCCAATTACACAAGATAAGGCAGCAACAACAAACATGTTTCCAAAGCTAAAACTGGTATTACTTTTTTATTGTTCCGTTTTTGAGCAATTCAACACAGTTACCCTGCGTTTTATTAAAAACAAAAAGAAAGGCCTCAGCCATGCTAGTGGTGGGTAATTTTTTCCCTGGTAGAGTGACTTTAAACTGCAACAATCTCCCGGGGAAAAACCCTGTTTGTCTTTTTGATGTGCGCTAAAAACGCTAAGCTACCTGCTGCAATCTATTAAAAAAAAAAAGTAAACCCCAAACAAACCCAAAATCAAAGAAAAAATGACCCCAGTTTTGTACAAAGGGTAACCACTTTTATGCAAAAACAGTAGTGGAGGAAAAAAAAGTGCAGGAAACCCACCTCACCTGCTAGTCATTTTCAAAAAATGATTTTCAAAGTTCATAACAAAGGAACAGTAGAAAAGGAAGGGGATAATCATTCGAGAAAAAACTACCCTCCATTAGAGCAGAATTGGGAACCCAGACGTTTTTAGCTTCTGTTACAGCGTACTGACCATTTAAGCCGGTCACGAGGTCTCGGGGTTTAAAGGGTCCCAGTCAAAACTATGTCCGGCAACTTCAAGGCAAGGACTGTCTGTGCACTGTCCACTAGTTCAATACGGCGCCAATTGCCTGCAGGCCAGTGTACCCTGGTTGGCCACCAGCAGGAAGGTGGCAGGACGTGGTCAGTGTCACAACTGACAGGACAGTGGCGTCAAAAAACGTGACTGCAATACTGGACAGAGGCGGGTGGCACGCAATGATCCTTCTGCACTGCCCAGTTGACGGGCAATAGCTTTGTGGTATCTACTTACAAGGAAAAAATGACTCGGGCTAAAAACTTAAGTTAATTTCTTAGAGCTGACAGGAATTTGTTCATCATCTTAGGTTCAAAAAAGTAGCTATAGGTATTGCATTATATTTTCCTTCTGAACGATGTGTGCTGGACGCTGACAAAAGACCTCGAAGAAGATTGAAGCAGCTGAATGTAGTATATCAGAAGAATTTATGAGAATATCATGGACCTGAAAGAAGTCAACGAAGAAGTAATGGAACATGGCGGGTACAAAGATCCCTTACTCAAACATCTAAAAGCAACTACAAATTTTGGGCCATAACGAGCTGATGAATAGAAAGGCAAATATTGTGGAAGATTTGTTGGTACCAAGCAGAGGAAGACAACGCACAATTACAACAGACAGTCTGAATGCTGCGCAACGAAAGGAAAGAATCCCCCACTGAACTCATCAGAACTGGAATACGAGAGGATGGAAGGCCATGATCGCCGATGTCTGCAACAGACCTGGCACATGAAGAAGAAGAATTTTCCTGGAATAAACCAAAAATTATTATATATAAACATAATCCTGAAGTAGGAATGCGGCTACCTAAATTGGGGATTGAAAACGGTGGTGTACGCAAACCCCACCATGGGTGAACCTCAGACATCTAGACAAAGAACGAAAGATAAATCTTCATTGATGTTACATTTGTCGCACAAAATGTGCATGTGCATGCAACATGTGTTGTGACTGTGTGTGTGTGTGTGTGTGTGCGTGCGTTTGTGTGTGTGATGTTGTGTGGTGTGTTTATTGTCTTCCTTTCTTCTTTTAAATCTCCATTCTCGCCGCGTTCCTTAAGTTCTTTCGTTGTTTTATTTTCTTATTTTCCTGGCTGTCTCTCTTTCTGTCCTCTCTTCTTTGACAGTTTTCTGAAGATGCTATTCACAATAACAACATTAGTTTATTCCCTCACTCACTTTTTTTCTTTTCTTCTCCGTTCTCCTCAATGTTTGGCACAACTCATCTTTGTTCTGTCAGAGGATATCTGTTTGGGATAATGTTTTTCCTCTCTGTTTCTTTATTTCTATTTCTTGGCCTTTTTGAAATAGGATATGTGTTTTTCTCTTCGGTAATGCTTTTATCAGTATATCGTTATTTTCCCTGTATATTATAGTCAGCATTTTTACGTCAACCTCCATCTTTACCTTTCAGTCTTAACCATAGAGTTATGGATTCATCACAAGAGTTGTTTTCTTTTTTAAAGTATTTTACAGCCACAGTTGATTTTTATTGAAAAAAAATGCATTGTTGTATTGTGTGACAGTACAAAACATCACATTTCATATATCATTCTTTTGTTTGTTTTCCTTACCACTTGTGCACGCTAGGGTGTTTGATTTGATGATGAAATTGGTAGATGTCTGTTATCTCCTAGTGATTCTTCTTCTTCTTCTTCGGCTTCTTCTTCTTTCTTCTTCTTCTTCTTCTTCTTCTTCTTTCTTCTTTTTTTCTTCTTCTTCATTCTTCTTCTTTTGCTTCTTCTTCTTCTTCCTCCTCTTCTTCCTTTTTCCTCTTCTTCTTTTCTTCTTCTTCTTCTTTGCATTCTTCTTCGTCCTCCTCTCTTTTTCTTCTTGTTCTTCTTGTTCTTGTTCTTCTTGTTCTTGTTCTTGTTCTTCTTGTTCTTGTTTCTTGATTCTTCTTTCTTCTTCTTCTTCTTCTTCCTTTTTCTTCTTTTTCTTTTTTTGCAGGCCCCTCCTCTGTGACATTTCTATCTTGCTGTTCCCATGCAACGTAGTTCGATCTCCCCACCCCAGCCATACCTAGGCTCGTCCAGTCGTGTCCCCAGTGTCAGAAGTCCACAGGGACCCTGACAACACTAAGCCCGGATAGCCTAGTGGTTAGCGTGATGCGCTCGTAATCTGCTGACCCGGGTTCGAATCTCGTTCAAGAGGATTTTTCCTCTGGAGTTACCATCAGTGCCAACTCCACTCTCCCCGAAAGTACTTCGGATGAGACTATAAACCGACGTCCCGTGTGCGAACGCACGCATAACATCTTGCACACACGTACATTACAACACGTTCCGCTTTTCGAAAGAGTAGGTCATTGTGTGCCAGTGGGAACGGATGACAAAAATTACAAAACTGCATACACACGGGTAAGGTAAAGGTAAAGCTTAAAGGAGTCCATAATCCTTAGGTCGTGGGGAAGGAGGCGTCAGAGACCTCATTCTCTAGGGCTAGCATATTGAGGGCGGCGCCCTCCTCTCGCTCGCTGCTTTACTTCCCTGACCATAAAGAGGGAGTGTAACATTACAGCGGGTGAACTGGGAAAAAACTCAATGACCCAAAAGTGTTGAGATCTTCAAGCCAACACTGGAGGAAAGTTCGCCGCATCTCACGCCATCGACAATGCATGTGGACTACACTAGCCTAAACATCAAAGAGTGCTTTGCATTGCAGCAGAAGAAACATTAGGAAGAAGCAGATATAAGAACAACCCTGGGTAGTGACAAAGAGGTTCTTGAACTCTGCGACAAATAAGAGCTTAGAAACAAGTTTCACAGCTCAAGAGCCCAACACAATACAGGATAGCCACATAAGTGAGGAAAAAGATGAGTGAGCCAAAGAGCGTGGATAGAAGTAACAATGCAAGCATGAAGTTTGTGAATGGCCAAGGGAAACAGCAAACAGTGTACGACACTCTGAAATCATAACTAAAACCACAGCCAAAGCCTCTGTTATTTTAAGACAAAGAAGAATCTTTTAACGGAAAGCAATGCATCTCAACGCTGGAGGAATTACTGTGAGGATTGTATAACTACCACTTCGCCCAGATACAACATAGTTTCTGAAACCCGAACACATAGTAAAGACCACCAATATAAGGTGTGATGTTGTTCTCTATTTTAATTTAAGTTTGGGTTGTTTTT
>CM054138.1:5050454-5054522 GCA_028751875.1 Rapana venosa | reverse complement strand
AAATTTTGTATCTGTTTCCACCGGCACACAATGGCCTACTCTTCCGAAAAGAGGATCAGGATTTAACGTGTGCGCAAGATGTTCTGCATGCGTTCGAACACGGGGCCTCGGTTTATAGTCTCATCCGAAGGACTTTGCTTTGACAACTGCGCAAACTTATGCATAGTGAAGTTGCTTTGGGCTTTTGTTTTTGTTCCTCAGCTTATGTTCCGAGGTTCACCAACGATGAGATTTTAAGTATGCGACTGTTTGTGCCCACCATGAAGGTAGCTGTATTCCGACTTCGGGGATATATGCTGAGTATGTTTGTGTGTCCGTAACCTACCGAATGCTGATATGAAGTACGGGATCTTTAACGTGCATATTTGATCTTCTGAAAGACTATCACCTAAACCGCCATTCATGGTCTAGAGGATGGGGGAACAATTCGGGGCTCAAATGGGGATGGAACCCGCAATTTCTCGTATTGTAGGTGGGTGCATTACTACCAGACCATGGATCCACTGTTTACCTGAAAGCTGTTAATCTTATACACTATGATGATGCTATGAAGGTGACAGAATATTTGATTTATATCAATATGTTCAAAACTGTATATGAACATGCAGGATCAGAGTTGAAAATGTGGAGCGTCTGTTTCGGGGGTGTAAACACTATTTGATACTACGATATCAGTCTGAACGAAGAACGTGTTGCCAAAACCTCTGACTTACGATGATGTTGTAGTTATGGCGCTGACATAAATAAGTGAACTTTCTTTCTGTTCGTTTCTTGGATACAGTTCCGATGTCCAGCAAGGGTGAGACTTGTGCGTATACGACCATTTTCTGTAACCCACGAACACTTATGAATTACGGGATCTTAAACGTGCATATTTTGATCTTTTGTGTGTCTATGCACACGAAGGGAATTAAGGTAGTGGCAGACCTGCACTTGAAGTTTACTTGTTTATTTATTTATTTATTTATTTTATTCTTTTATATCGAGGATAATGGAATAAGCACTTATGTGCTTTTGTTTTTACATCCAGTCCCTTACTTGTGAGATCGTGAGAATCCCCAACCATAATTTGCCAGACACCTCCGAGATTCAAACCCACGACTTCAAGGCCCCATGGGATCGGAGTCGCACGGACTTAACCACTCGGCTATAGCGTCCGTCTGAATATGTACCCTTTGAAGACAAATAAGCCGATGTTGTAGAATTACCTTCTGTCATTGAGGTTACAGTTGTTGTTTTTTTCTGTAAAAAAGAACCAGCTGTTGATTTCAGGTACACTGAACTGTGCACCTTTGTACATATGCATTGTTCTGTGCTGTTCTGATTATAACTTTTTATTTTGTTTGTCTGCTTTTTTACCGCTCAGCTTGTTTTGATTTGGTATGAATAGGGTTTATTCATTCAATAAGCATGGAACAAATATAACGTGGATGTTTTCATTTCATCAGCATAGCAGCAACAACAAGCGCGTAGCTTATATTGTGCTCAAGGTTGTCATGTGTTTCTTATGTTCCTGCTTGCCTGCATTGCATACTACTCTTATGTATACTACAAAGCAGAGTGCATTATTGTTTTGTACTTTTTTACCAGTATTTTACAATAAACTGTTTTCGAAAAAACAAAATCTGTGGCATTGAAGTTGTCTTGATCATGTAGTCACGGTGGATATGCTTTGTCCACTGTACTGGCAAGCAAACCACACTGAGGCCCATGCTTGAAGAGAAGCCTAGACAGAGACCAGCTCTCCTTAGCTTTGATTTCTGCAATACACGAAGAACTTGATCACTGCTACGGATTTTTCGTTTCCCAGAAATAAACTGCATGCTGATTTCCCTGAGTTGTGTGCTGGATATTGTCTGGCGTAGTCTCAGTTTTGTCTGTCATAGTCACCGTATTATCTGTCATAGTCATCGTATTATCTGTTATAGTCGCTGTATTATCTGTCATAGTCGCTGCATTCTCTGTTATAGCAACTATTATCTGTCAGTCACTGCACTGTCATCGTCACTGTTTTGTATGCCATAGTCGTTGTATTATCTGTCATAGTCGCTGTGTTATCTGTCATAGTCACTGCGTTATCTGTCATAGTGACTATTATATGTCAGTCACTGTACTGTCATAGTCACTGTATTATCTGCCATAGTCGCTGTATTATCTGTCATAGTCGCTGTATTATCTGTCATAATCGCTGTATTATCTGTCATAGTCGCTGTATTATCTGTCATAGTCGTTGTATTATCTGTCATAGTCGCTGTATTATCTGTCATAGTCGTTGTATTATCTGTCATAGTCACTGTGTTATCTGTCATAGTCACTGCATTATTTGTCACAGTGACTGTACTGTCATAGTCGCTATATTATCAGTCATAGTCGTTGTATCATCGGTCATAGTCGCTGCATTATCTGTCATAATGACTACTATCTGTCAGTCACTGTACTGTCATACTCACTGTATTATCTGTCATAGTCACTTTATTATCTGTCATAGTCGCTGTATTATTATCTCATAGTCACTGTGTTATCTTCTATAGCCGCTGTATTAAGTGTCATAGACGCTGAATTATGTGTCATAGTCACTGCATTATCTGTCATAGTCAATTTTTAAAAAAATTCGTCTAATACCACTTAAACTGGAAAGAAGTTAAAGCGAAGAAGATAATCAGTTTAAAAATATTGGACATTATGACCAATGAGTACACTTTAGTTTGTTCAGTTGAAAACATAATCATGAATCGGAAATCGGACGCATGCGCAGATATGAGTGTGCGTGTGTGTGTGTGTGTGTGTGTGTGTGTGTGTGTGTCAAAGTCAAACTTTTATTTTCAGATGGTACATTGAATAAGCAGTGCATTTGCTTTTTTTCATCAAGCCATCTATCTAAAGAAAGAAAAAAAAGCGAGAAAAAAAGATAATGTATATGCAGACATAGAATAAAAAACCTAATATATGGTAAACTATACAAATCAAACAAACAAAAAACAATAACATATGCATGTGTGGAATTAAAACAAAACAAAAAACCCAGAAAATATGAGACCATACAATTCAAATAATTCAAAAATCTTGAAAAAATATCCGTCATAACACAAACAAACAAGCAACAAAGAAAAACCAAACCAAAACAAACAAAGAAGACAAAACAGAGTAAAAATTAAAAACCCACACCAACTGCTTCCCTCCCCCCCCCCCCCCCCCCCCCCCCCCTCACACACATATATACACACAAAACCTTCAACCATACAAACAACTGAATAAAATAACAACAAAAAGATGAATCAACAAGAACAACCACAACAAGGAAATAAACAATCAAACAAACACAAATATACATACACAACAACAACAGCGACAATAACTAACATAGGACAAGAATAACAGCCAAGACAAATGAAGAACAATATAGAACTAACAAAAGACGAGAAAAGAGTCCAAAATATCCCCTCCCCTCCCCAAGAAACACCCTAAACCCAAAACAAACAAAAGGCAAAATAAACCAGAACCCCACCCCCACCACTACCATCAATAACAACAACAACAACCAAATGGATATAACAGAGGAAACTGATGTATCATTTCAACACTTACATACACATACACATACACATCCTCACCCATATCCCCTTCACCACATAATATACTCATATATAAGAAAACAAGAATAACCAACAGCTATTGGATTCAGAGCAAAGGAATATAACAAAGACATCCATTCCCTCCCTTTCCCCGGATCATATACACACATGTACATGTGCTTTTTGGTTTGAAGCAGAGCAACGTTAATCCTTCGATCAAAGAATAAATTCAGGCAATGTAAATCCACCCAGCAGTACTAACGTCAGAAATAACAATTTAGCTCATCTAGTACAATGAACCAGAAAACTAACAGTGACCAAACTAAATAAATCAGCATATTTATGTGCAATACAAAAGAACATAAAAAGGCCAACACAGCAAGAAAGTAAAAACCAAAACCGAACCAATTACACAACACACACGCACTCACACACTTGTACACACACACACACACACACACACACACACACACACCACACACACACACACACACAC
>CM054138.1:5010454-5045454 GCA_028751875.1 Rapana venosa | reverse complement strand
CTGTTCCCACCGCGCACACAATGGCCTAATTTCGAACATCGGAACAGATTTAAAGTGTGCGCAAGATGTTCTGCAGCTTTCGCACACGGGCCTGGTTATATCCATCCGAAGGACTTTGACATTCTTCATTTTTTGGTCAAACTGGGAAAAAAAAGCGAGGCTGAATCGAACCCAAGAACTCACGTTTACTTGATGCAGGCAAACGTCTAACCATCCTGCCACCTTCCTTCAAATATCCTTATCATTATAATGTATCCCTATGGGCGGGCCCTGTAAAAAACACATGGGTTGCTTATTCATTATCCTCGAAAAAAATAATTTGTCATTGTCATGTCATTCTCCTCTGTCTGTCTTCGTCTGTATGCTTGTCTTCTCTCCCCTGTCTGTCTGTCGCCCTGTCTTTCCCCTGTCTTCTGTCCTGTCCTCGCTCCCCCCCTCTCTCTCTCTCCTCCCCTCCCCCCTCCACTCTCTCACTCTTCCCTTCTCTCTCACTCCTCTCTCATCTCTCTCTCTCTTCTCTCTCGCTCTCTTCTTTCCTTTTCTCTCTCTCTCCTCTCTCCTCTCTCCCCTCTCCTCTCCCCTTCTCTCTCTCTCTCTCTCTCTACTATCTATCTATCACGTTCCCCTACCGGTAGGATACTAATGCCTGGCCTTCTCCGTCTTAAACTTTCCATAATATTTGATCTTCTGCATGTACAAAACCCGAGGAACTAAGGCCAGGCGGGACTGCATTGCATCCATTCCCAACGGCACACATTTGAACAATGGACATGGGATGGGTGGGGAGTACAAGAACAAAATGTAAGGAGGGAAGGAAGGAAGGAGGCGTAGGAGAGTTCATTTTAAAGGCAGCACAGCTGACAACAGTTCCAACAAAAATGTTCTGGAACTATCAACACCTGATCCTGCAGCCCCTGAAGCGAGGAACAACACTGCCAGTGTTTGCAGGAACAACTTCATCCACTTTACCCCCTTCCTCACTCAGCCTATCCAGTTGTGTCCTTAAGTCGTTCATTTGTCCCTAACTGGTACAAGACGTTTAACTGCGCGAGCCTTGGTTCATAAGTAAACAGGACTTATTTTCAAACTGTACGTCCCGAAATAACGGTGATGCAAAAATAAAAGGTAAAGGTGCCCCATAACCTAATGTGGTCGTAGGGGATTCAGGCATCACAGACCTCAACTTTTCAAGGGGCCAGCATATTGAGGGCGGCGCCCATCTCCTCTCCCTCGCTGCTTTACCTTCCTGACCCGAGAGGCAGGTACCTATTTACAGCGGGAACTGTGGGACGTACTGAAAAGGCACGAAAAAATCACCCATACAATGGAACCACGCCCGTGCGCTTAAAATTTAACTGGGAAAGGATCTTTTACACTGACTAAAACCGTCCCTGAACAAGGTAATTAACAAATAAAACTCATCGATACTGGAATAAAACGTATATCCCGAACTTTACCAGAAAAAAAATCCGTTGATTTTAACCCAGTTCAAAGATACAATATGCTGGTATGTAATAATCCCCCAGGGGTAATATCAAGGTCCGTCTAGTCTCATACCAAATACATTTTGCTGCATTGCACACGAAGTGTTCTCACCAGGGAGGAAGAGCAATTCTTACATCTGCCGACTCTGACCTGTTTACAACAAACAATCACTTAAGGACACTGCAGCAGGCTCTGTGCCTGTAGTGACAGTGTTGCTGTGTGCAGACTGTGTCTGTGTCTGTCAGACTGAAAGACAGTCTGAGGTGGTTGTGAGGAGTGTGGAGTGAGTTTGAAGACAAAGGGGCTGACACAGATGGCGAGAAAACAATAACAAGGGCGCAGAGGGGAGAGGGGAGATGGGGAGAGGCGGGGGAGAAGGGATTGACTGACAGAATCACGCTAAAATACAATTGCAGGGCAGACAAGTAAGCAAATACATATGTATATTTTATATATATATATATATATATATATATATATATATTATATATATATATATAATATATATATATATAATAGATATATATATATATATGTATATTATATATATATATATAGAGAGAGATACATATATAAACAATAAAATATATAAATATATATTGTTGTGTTGTATTTATATATAGAGAGAGAGAGTGAGAGAGAGATATGTGTGTGGGTGTGGTGGTGGTGGTGTAGTATAATAGTAGTAGTAGTAGTAGTAGTAGTAGTAGTAGAAGTAGAAGTAGTAGTAGTAGTAGTAGTAGTAGTAGTATTTAGTAGTAGTAGTAGTAGTAGTAGTAGTAGTAGTGGTGGTGGTGGTGGTGGTGGTGGTGGTGGTGGTGGTGGTGGTGGCAGCAGCGGCATCAGCACCATCATCATCATCAGCAACAGCAGCAGCAGCAGCACCATCGTCATCAGCAGCAGCAGCTACATCGTCATCATATCTACATATCACATTTATGTATGCTGCACCAGTGAACCCAATAGTATACAGCAGAGATTAAGGAGAAGAGCATATGATATAATGTGTCCTGGCCAGAAGCATTTTCACGTACACTTCTAGGCAAAGACCAAAGGCCGTAATCAAAATGTTTTTCTTTGAAATATAATAATAAGCATGTCTCGATTCATGTCAAGCTTCTGGAATACAACCTGGTTTTCTCTATCAAAGGAGAAAAATGGAAACGTAGCAAACAAACAAAAAATGATTACAAAAGTAACAGGCAATAAAAATATACAACAACAGACATGCACATGGACAAAGGAATACACAAATAAGTAAATGAAAAAAATATTACAACTTCATACAAGGAACCACATTTTAAAGCTAAATGAGTCAGCAGCACATGTTATTAGTTTTGAGAAAGAATAGATGTATCTGCATCATTCAGTTGATAGACAAAAATTCTTCAAAGAATGATTCAAATGACAAAGAGAAAAAAAGGTTAAAAAATAAAAAGAAGCAGGCCTTTGATGTGCGTTGAGTGCAATCTGAAGAACACTGCACCTTTGCATGTCTAGCAGTAATCAGGATATGCAGTTTCAGCAGATTTTCTTTTTATTACTTTGGCATTGTGTTACGCTGGAAGCCATTGAACTGTTTCTTCTCTTAAATTTTACCTATTTAAAATGGAATTCATTCTTGTGCCTATGCCCTCATGATCAGACAAACACAGACAGCCATAGAGAAACTGACAGACAGACATATGGGCACAGAGAGATAGAGAGAGACATAGAGACAGAGACAGAGACAGAGACAGACAGACAGACAGACAGACACTGACACGAGCAGGTGCATGGCACACATACATACACACAGAGGTCGGGATAGCATAATGGTTAGAACATTGTGCTCGTAATCTGACAACCAGGGTTTGATTCTTGTTCAAGGGGATATTTTCCCCTGGAGTTAACATCAGTGCAGACTCCACTCTCCCCAAAAGTCCTTCGGATGAGACTATAAACCGAGCCCCTGTGTGCGAACTCACGAAGAACATCTTGCGCACAGTTAAATCCTGTTCTGCTTTTCGTAAGTGTAGGCTATTGTGTGCCGGTGGGAACAGATGACAGAATTTACAAACCGCATGCACACGGGGACTAGATGTAAAAAGCACATAAGTGCTTATTCTATTATCCTCTGTACCCTCTGTTACAAATGTCTCCATAAAACAGCACCTTCCTACCTCTGTGAATGTCTTCACCTGTACACTCCTTCTTGTTCCCTCCGCTCTGCTGCAGATACCCTGTGCTTACAAAAATACCTAGATTCAACCAGTCCACCAATGGCTGTCGCTCTTTCTCTGTTTCTGGTCCAGTGATCTGGAATGACCTCCCTCTCTCCCTTCATAAAAAGCCTACTTACAACACTTTCAAATCCAGCCTCAAGACATACCTATTTCAAACCTAAGACCTCCCCCTACAGTTTCATCTCATAATTATCTGTCCTTGCCTTCAGTGGCCTAAATTCCCATCACCCTGCTGAAGCATATAACCTCTGTGTGTGTGTGTGTGTGTGTGTGTGTGTGTGTGTGTGTGTGTGTGTGCGCGCGCGCGCATGTGCGCATGTGTGTTTGTGTGTATTTGAACTTGTTAAACTAATAATCATTGTTGGTTGCATGTGTAGGAGTGGAATGGATGCAAGCACTTTGATTTGGGTTTTTTTAACAAGATATAGCGCTATATAAATTCCATTTAGTAGTAGTAGTAGTAGTAGTAGTAGTAGTAGTAGTAGTAGTAGTAGTAGTAGTAGTAGTAGTAGTATCCTTGATATCCAAAAATAACATAAAACACACACACACACTGAGTGCTCCCCAAACGCCTCTCTCTCAATAAAGAATTCCAGCTCATAATTCAGGGAACAAGTCAAGTAGAAAAGGCAGCCCAGTTGGAAAACACAGAACTATTTTCATGCCCCACAAGGTGCCTCCAAAAGAGACAGGGGGCAAAGGCAGACAGAAACCACACTTAAACCTGACCCTGCCAAACACCAGGAAATATGATGAATGCTCTCTCTCTCTCTCTCTCTCTCCTCTCTCTCTCTCTCTCTCACATCCTCTCCTCTCTCTCTCTCTCTCTCTCTCTCTCTCCTCTCTCTCTCTCTCTCTCCTCTCTCAGGGAAATAATATAGTCGCCAACAGTTCTCATTGTTTCATCTAAAAACTTTCTTGAGGAGGGGGAGTTAAGCGAGGGGATGATTCCTGCAACGTTTAAGAACTTTTCTTGTGGAATGACAGAAAAGGCAAGGGAGAAAATCAAATGTGAAAGAATGTGTGCATGACTTTTTCTGTTGTGCTTTTTTGTTTGTTTTGTTTGCTTGTTTTTTGTTTTGGTGGGGTTTTTTGTTGCTTTTGATCTGGCTGCCAGTGTATCAAGTCATGCAGATATTCAGTTTTTGTTGGTTTTGTTGTTGTTGGGTGTTTTTTTTGGGGGGGGAGGGTTGAGAAGTATTTTACACCCGATGGAGGGGGGGAGGTAACCTACTGGTTAGAACATTGAGCTTGTGATCTAATGGTGCTGGTTGAAGCCAGCTCCAAGAAGCCCATTAGAGGACAATGATTATCTCTAATGTGAACAGATACCTACCAACATGATGAATATAGTCATATCACATTGAATTCTACACCAGTCAACCAAATATTATACAGCAGAGATCAAGGAGAAAAGCATAAAATATAAGGTGTCCTGGCCAGAAGCAGTTTCATGTACTCTTGTAGGCAAAGACCAAAGGCTGTAATCATAATGTTGTTCTTCTTTGAAATATAATAATAAGCATGTCTCTATTCATGTAAAGCTTCTGGCGTAAAATCTGGTATTCTCTATTAAAGGAGAAAAATAGAAAAGTAACAAGCAAACCAACAAATGATGACAAAAGTAAGAGACAATAAATATATACAACAACAGAAATGCTTGTACACAAATGAATACGTAAGGAAATGAAAAAAATAGTACAACTACATACAAGACATCACATTTTAAAGCTAAATGAGTCAGCATCACATATCTCAGCTTTGAGAAAGAATAGATGTGTCTGCATCATTCAGTTCAAAGACAAAAGTTCTTCAAGGAAAGTTTCAAATGGCCAGATAAAATAAAAGTAATAAAAACTAGAAGCAGTTCTTTGATGTGTGTTGAGTGCAATCTGAAGAACACTGCACCTTTGCATGTCTAGCATTAATCAGGATATGCAGTTTCAACAGATTTTCTTTTATTACATTGGCATTGTGTTACACTGGAAGCCATTGAAATGTTTCTTCTCTTAAATTTTACCTATTTAAAATGGAATGCATTATTGTGCCTATGCCCTCGTGATGAGACAAATACAGACAGCCCTAGAGAATCTGACAGACAGATGGGCGAGAGAGAGAGAGAGAGAGAGAGAGATACAGACAGACAGACATTTCTCTCTTGTTTTTGCTTTAGATAGATGGCTTGTTGAAAAAAAGCAAATGCACTTCTTATTCAATGTACCATCTAAAAATAAAAGTTTGACTTTGACTTTGAATTTGACACTGAAAGCTGCGGGCGCCTGTGCACACACACACACACACACACACAGAGTTCGGGATAGCATAGTGTTTAGAACATTGCGCTCCAATCTGATGACCAGGTTTGATTCTTGTTCAGGGTATTATTTTCCCCTAGAGTTAACGTTAATCAGTGCAGACTCTACTCTCCCCAAAAGTCCTTCAGGTGAGACTATAAACTGAGGCCCCGTGTGCGAACTTATGAAGAACTTCTTGTGCACAGGTTAAATCTTGTTCTGCTTTTCGTAAGAGTAGGCCATTGTGTGCCAGTGGGAACAGATGACAGAATTTACATAACCGCATACACATGGGGTTTGGATGTAAAAAGCACGTAAGTGCTCATTCCATTATCATCGATATACAAGAATAAAATAAAACACACACACTGAAGGCCCCCCAAAACCCCTCTCTCTAAATAAAGAATTCCAGCTCATAATTCACGGAACAAGTCAAATAGAAAAGCCAGCCAGTTGGAAAACACAGAACTATTTTCATGCCCCACAAGGTGCCTCCAAAAGAGACAGGGGGCAAAGGCAGACAGAAACCACACTTAAACCTGACCCTGCCAAACACCCAGGAAATATGATGAATGCTCTCTCTCTCTCTCTCTCTCTCTCTCTCTCTCTCTCTCTCTCTCTCTCAGGGAAATAATATAGTCACCAACAGTTCTGGTTGTTTAATCTAAAAACTTTCCTTGGGGAGGGGGAGATAAGCGAGGTTATAATTCCTGCAATGTTTTAAGACCCTTTCTAGTGGAATGACAGAAAAGCAGGGGAGGTAATCAAATGTGAAAGATTGTGTGCATGACTTTTTCTGTTGGTTTTGTTGTTGTTTTTTTGTTTGTTTCTTTCTTTTTTTGTGGTGGTTTGTTTTTGTTGCTTTTGATCTGGCTGCCAATGTATCAAGTCTTGCAGATATTCAGTTTTGTTGTTTGTTTGTTGTTGTTGTTGTTTTGTTTTGGGGTTGTTGTTGTTGTTTATTTAGGGATCGGGGGTTGAGAAGGGTTTTACACCTGATGGAGGGGGGTGTAGCCTAATGGTTAGAACATTGAGCTTGTGATCTCATGGTGGGGGTTGAAGCCAGCACCAAGAAGCCCATTTGAGGACAATGATTATCTCTAATGTGAACAGATACTTACAAACATAATAAATATATTCATATCTTCATATCACATTTATGTATGCTACACCAGTCAACCAAATATTATACAGCAAAGATCAAGGAAAAGATCATAAGGTATAAGTTGTCCAGGCCAGAAGCATTTTCATGCACTCTTGTTTGCACAGATCAATGGCCACAATTATAATGTTGTTCATCTTTGAAATATAATGATAAGCATGTCTCTATTTACATCAAGCTTCTGGCGTAAAATCTGGTATTCTCTATCAAAGATGAAAAATGGAAAAGTAATAAACAAAACAAAAAGTGCAAAAAAGAAACAGCAATAAACATAAACAACCACAGATGTGCATGTACACAAACGAATGCCCCAAAAAATAAATGAAAAAGAATTACAACTTCATGCAAGAAACCATATTTTAAAGCTAAATGAGTCAGCAGCACATGTTATTAGTTTTTGAGAAAGAATAGAAGTATCTGCATCATTCAGTTGATAGCAAACATTCTTCAAAGAAGGCTTCACATGACCAAAGAAAATGAAAAATAATAAAAACTAGAAGCAGCCCTATGATGTGTGTTGAGTGCAATCTGAAGAACACTGCACCTTTGCATGTCTAGCATTAATCAGGATATGTAGTTTCAACAGATTTTCTTTTTATTACATTGGCATTGTGTTACACTGCAAGCCATTGAAAATGTGTTCTTCTCTTACATTTTGCCTATTTGATAATAATAATAATAATAATAATAATGTATGGAATTTTTATTTCTATGGTTATGGTGTGTGTTTTTTCTATTGGGGTTTCCTCCCCCACATGCGACCCCAATAGAAAAAAACAACAACCCAAGACATATGGAGACTTGGAGAGGAGATTGGCATCACCAAGAAATATCCTAAGCCCACAGAAAATACATGAAAGACAAATGCAAAGCCAATATGATACGGATCGGTCGAGGCCCGGGTTACCAACGACCGCGCTTTCCATTGATCAACACCAGGGTGGAAGTGACAAGTCAGCTACTGGAGTTAAAACATTGCTTAAGCTCCCTAGAGAACAGATCACCATTGGAACATGGAACATCCGTACACTCTACCAGTGCGGAAAAATCAAAGAACTAGAGTATGAGCTTAGCCGCTATAAATGGGACATTATTGGACTTGGAGAAGTGAGATGGACAGAATTTGGTGAGACATTGACTGAAGAAGGAAACAAGATCTGGTACAGTGGCCAAGAGAAACATCGCCAACATGGAGTGGCATTTATTGTCAGAAAGGAAGTAGTGGGGTGCATTATCAGCTGTACACCAGCTTCCAGCAGGATTATCAGCATCCGGATGTCAGCCAAGCCCAAGAACATCACCATCATACAAATCTATGCACCATCATCTGACCATGCAGATGAAGAAGTAGAAGAATTTTACGAAGATCTTGAAGAGACCATTATGAAAATACACAAGAAGGACATCATCATCATCCAAGGGGATTTTTAACGCCAAAGTAGGTCCTGACTCTTACAACAATGGGCCGGAACAGTTGGTCAGTTTGGTACTGGAGAGACCAAAGACAGGGGACTACGTCTGCTGGAATTTGCCTGCACACACAGACTTACCATTGCCAATACCCTCTATCCCCACAAGCAGTCAAGGAGGACAACCTGGCATGCGCCAAATGGCAAGATCCATAACCAAATAGATTTTATCTTAACACCACGGCGCTTCAAATCCAACATCTACAGAGCCAGAACAAGAACCAACCCTGAAGCTGACATAGGCAGTGACCACGACCTTGTGCTGCTGGTATTCAAAATGAAGCTGAAGAAAAACAAAACAGCCTGCAAACTCACGTATCAAATTTGACTTGGACAAACTGAAAGATCCAGATGTCGAGGAGATCTTCCAAGCTAAGCTTGGCGGACGTTTTGCGGCATTAACCCTCCTGGACAATGACATCAATGACCTCACCAACAACTTTAATGGGGCAGTCCGAGAAACAGCAGAAGAGGTACTCGGTCGTCAGAGGAATAAACACCAGCCATGGACTACCAATGACATCTTGGACCTCTGCGATACAAGAAGAGCACTGAAACCAACTAGGTCTTCCAACCCTAAAGAATACTGGTAGGCCAACAATCTTGTGAAGAAGTCAATGTTAAAGGCCAGAGAGAAGTGGATCAGTGATCAATGTGATGAGATCGAAAAAAGCATGAAAGTGGGCAACAGTAAAAAGGCATACGACACCCTGAAGAAACTCACAAAACCACTTCAAACCAAATCATCAGTCATTGAAGACAGCTCTGTAAACCTCCTCAGAGAAAGCTCAGCTGCATTGAACAGGTGGTCTGAGTATTGTCAAGAACTGTACAACTACCCAATACAACCTGACAAGAGCATAATAGAAGAGAAAGCAGCAACATCAAGAGCACCCTCGCCATTACCTACACTGAAGGAAGAAGTGGAAGAAGCCAACCGCGGCTTACCAGTAGGAAAGTCCCCAGGAGCAGACAACATACCAGCAGAGCTGCTTAAGCATGGTGAACCAGTCATCACACATGTTACAGCTATCTGTCAGAAGATTTGGGAGACAAAACAGTTGCCAACAGAATGGACACAATCACTCATCATACCCCTGCCCAAGAAGGGGAATTTACGCCAATGCCAAAACTATAGAACAATCAGCCTCATCAGCCACGCCAGCAAGATCATGCTCAAAGTTATTTTGAATCGACTAAAGAAGGCGGCAGAAGAACACCTTGCAGAGGAACAAGCTGGGTTTAGGGCAGGCAGGAGCACAATCGAACAGATTTTTAACTGCCACATCCTGATGGAAAAACGTCTTCAACATCAGAGAGACCTGTTCCACAACTTCATCGACTTCAAGAAGGCTTTCGACAGAGTATGGCACGAAGGCCTGTGGCAGGTCCTTAGAATGTTTGGCATTGAAGAAGGACTAGTGCAAACCATTCAAGCACTATACAACACCGCAAGCAGTGCAGTCCTTCTGAACAATCAGGTCGGAGACTACTTCAAAAGCACAGTTGGGGTCCGACAAGGATGCCTGTTATCTCCAGTCCTGTTTAATCTGTTCTTGGAAAACATTGTGAGAGAGACCCTCCATGACTTTCACTCTACCATCTCCATTGGCGGCAGACCCCTCAACAACTTGCGGTTTGCCGATGACATTGACCTCATGGGTGGAAGTAACACAGAGCTACAATATCTTACGACCAGACTTGAGAACAGAGCTGGAGCATATGGGATGGAGGTGAGCTCAGAGAAAAGTAAAGTACTTGTGAACAGCACGAGCAATGCCACTGCTAAAATTTACATGAATGGCCAACAACTGGAGGAGGTAGACGCTTTTAAATACCTTGGCGCTACACTCACAAAGGACGGGCGATCAAAGTCAGACTAGCCATGGCAACATCTTCCATGACAAAACTCACCACCATATGGAAAAGTAAAGAGATCAGTTTCCCAATCAAACTAAAGCTCTACAAAGTCCTAATTCAGACTATCCTGCTGTACGGAAGTGAAAACTGGACATTGACTGCTGAAACAGCAAAGCGAATCCAGCCATTTGAAACAAAATGCCATAGAAAACTGCTGGGCATATCCTGGAGAGAATGAAAGACCAATGAATTTGTCAAGAGTCAAATAACATGGCTGGCAGGTCCACAGGAACCCCTTCACACCATGTCAAGAAGAAAAAGCTGACATGGTTTGGCCACGTCACCCACCACAACACTCTGCCAAAAACAGTACTGCAGGGAACACTCGAAGGTGGCAGAAAGAGGGGAAGACAGAACAAGTCATGGATGGACAACATCAGAGAATGGACCAGGATGAATGACTCGGCACTACTGCGCAGAGCCGAGGACCGAGATGGATGGAGGAGGCTTACCATGGCATCATCTTTCGTGTCTCCTTCATGACTGCCAAGGTCACGGGTCTGATGATGATGAAGATGGAATTTATATAGCGCTGAATCTTTTAAAGTAACAAATCAAAGCGCTCAGATGATTTTTTTCTTTTTTTTGCGTGTGTATGTGGGTTTTTAAAATTTTGTCATCTCTTCCCACAAGCACACAATGGCCTACTCTTTCGAACAGCGGAATAGGATTTAACGTGTGCGCAAAATGTTCTGCAGGCATTCACACATGGGCCTTGGAATATAGTCTCATCGGAAGGACTTTAAAATGCAATGCATTCTTGTGGGTATGCCCTCAAGGTGAGACACATACAGACAGAACCAGAGAAGCATACGGACACACAATCGGAAAGAGAGAGAGAGGGAGATAGAGAGGGGAAGAGAGAGGGGAAGAGAGAGAATTCTGAACTCTGAACTCTGAAGTGGTTTTATTGCACATCGGCCTTGGGCCACAATACAAAGTAAAGTAGATTTGGGAAAGCATCCTGATATAACACAGTACATAACACACAGTAATCAACATTTGATACATATTAATATGTTTTCAGTATACATAAACAATTTAAAGGTGCAGATTAAATTTAGTTTTGTTTGATTTTCGTTTCGCTTGTTTTATCGAGAGAGAGAGAGAGAGAGAGAGAGAGAGAGAGAGAGAGAGAAGAGAGAGAGAGAGAGAGAGAGAGAGAGAGAGTGAGTAAGACAAACAGGCAGACAGACAGATAGACAGATAGAAAGGCAGATAGGCACACACACACACTGCCAAAAACCCCTCTCTCTAAATAAAGAATTCCAGCTCATAATTCAGGGAACAAGTCAAGTAGAAAAGGCAGCCCAGTTGGAAAACACAGAACTATTTTCATGCCCCACAAGGTGCCTCCAAAAGAGACAGGGGGCAAAGGCAGACAGAAACCACACTTAAACCTGACCCTGCCAAACACCCAGGAAATATGATGAATGCTCTCTCTCTCTCTCTCTCTCTCTCCTCTTCTCTCTCTCTCTCTCTCTCTCTCTCTCTCTCTCTCAGGGGGAAACGGCGTGATGGGACGAGAACTAAAAGGGCGTGCTGTTAGTAAGCTGCTGCAAATTTTTGCATTTAAGCTTCAAAATGTCAGTTACTGGCCTTCCAGCAACTGTAGTAACAACTTTAAAAAGCCCTGCTGATCGACAACGTCCTATCCAGCTGGAAAGTCGCGGGGGAGCGGCAGCGTTGTCTTCGTCTTGCGACTGAAGCTAGTTGACAAGTCAGTATCAACAGAAATGGCGGACCCAGTGCTGAATCGTAATTCGCGAGTTCAGTATTTTCGCAAGAAGTGCCCTTCCCAAATCCGTCGTGACGTCCAAAGAAGTAAACAACATCAAGAAAGACAGGCAAGTCATCAGTGTGACAAGGACAGTGTTTTGGAAGACCCGGTGTTGTCTGACAGTGACTCCCTGCATTGTGAGAGAGTGGATGCCGAATCAAAACAAGCCAGCGTGTACACAGAGCTGTGTGTTGACAGTGCAGTGAATGTCCCAGCCACACTAGATTCTCTTGATTTGCCGTGTGAACCAGCAACAGACAGTAAGATCAGTGTGTCTTCTGATTCTATTAATGCCATAGTACGTGCGGTACAGTTGCAAGAGTTAAATATGAAAATAGAAGGAAACCTGGCTTTTTGCTAACCCTTATGTATAGCCTAGTGGTAGGTAAAAACGGATGAATACACAAAATCGCGCCATAGGTGAACATTTTAGCTGTAGCCAACAAACGACACAAGAACTGTTATAACTATAGATCTGTTTCCTTTTCAATATCGTTTGGACTGACACATGCACCTATAAGGAGAAGTGTATATTCCAGAGCAGTTCAGTTAATTCGATTTCAATCCCATGGGTCCATGAAGTCCAGGGATCAAATCCCGACGGCGTCTGTTAAATCTACTCAAACTAATGGCACAAGAAAAGATATTGCATAATAAAAGCAGTCGAGGCTACGAACATGAAACAAGTACTCTATAAGTTTCCTGGGAGTATCAGTTGTTGTACATGATCTGAACGCAGTTAGACAGACAATAGATGTCTGTCCGGCAAATTCCAGTCTGTGCACTGGCAGCCCAGCTTGTGAAGGAAAACAAGAAGGTCAGCTTCTACAAGAAAGTTTCCAGACCAGGAAGGAAAGTTGCTGACCACTTAACGACAACATTCTGTTTACGACCCACAGAGCCCTCACACGCCAAGTGCAGACAGTTAGTTACTACATAGATGGTCAGGAACTGGCAGCAGCAGACAGTGAGGTGCTGGGTGTGGCCCCGCGGCAACACACCACGATTTCTTTTTCAGCTGGCTGTTTCCCCGTCACTCTTCCAGAGCTTTGTGTGTGTGTGTGTGTGTATGTGTTGTGTGTTGGCGTGTGTGTGTGTGTGTGTGTTGACGTGTGTGTGTGTGTGTGTGTGTGTGTGTGTGTGTGTGGTGTGTGTGGTGTGTGTGTTGGTGTGTGTGTATCTGTGTTGGTGTGTGTGTGTTGGTGTGTGTGTGTGTGTGTGTGGGTGGGTGTGGGTGGGTGTGGGTGTGTTGGTGTGTGGTGTGTGTGTGTGTGTGTATGTGTGTGTATGTGTGTGTGTGATATCACTGTTGCAGAGAGAACAAGCCATTAGCGCACATGTTCTGACAAACTGCAGACAGTTTTATGTCTGTGAGTTGACTGAAGTGCACGTTGAGTGAGTCAGTTTTGTGACTGAGGCTGTGAATTGATTTATTTTCCATCTGCTTTGTTCTGCAGATGTTATACAGAGAAGAAAGAGATAACTATCATCCAAAAATGATAACCATGGGATAACAGAGAGATAGAGAGAGAGAGACAGAGAGAGACAGAGAGAGAGACAGGGACAGAGAGACAGACATACAGAGGGAGGGAGAGAGAGAGAGAGGGGGAGGGGTGTTTTATTTCAAGGTCTTTATGTTCAATCATATCTTGCATGTATTCAACCATCTTTTTTGCTTCTCCAAACCTTTCTTCATTACTAATAATTATGTTTTCATCCTTTATGCTGAGGTAATAGGGGTAAATGCAATTATAGTGCATACATTAAAAACAGAAACAAAACCAAAAACCAATGAGAACATATTTATACATAGACACTCTCAATCTTAATCTCTCTCTCTCCTTTTTTCCATTACAAGTGCACAGATTTACAGCGTAGCTCATTAGAATGATGCAACAGAGAGAGTTTGGTAGTGTGGGGTTAAGCAACGATATCCCAGGCTGTGTTGTTTTGCTGACAGCCACCTCTCAAAGCAGCAGTCATACACGGCTGTGTGTGTGTGTGTGTCCTGGCAGTGCAGACAGACAGGCAAGTACGCCGTTAGTTCCGTTTCTGTCAGACTGCAGACATGCTGAATGCCTGTGCTGATTCCTTAGCCTGTCTCCCTGAAAGGTTCTGTTTCTGAACGTCTTCTTGGTGCAGTACGTCACCCAGAACAAGCTCTCTGACTCCCTTCTCCCACCCGGGAATCTTTAAGTCATTTGAAGTAATACGCACTGGATGGAAAGTTTGCGTGTGTAACTGTTTCAAGTACCTCCCTGACTTTGCAGCCATTTTGTGACTTGAGAGGATTGTTTTTTCTCGTGTGAAGAAGAGTGTAGAATATTGTGCTACATGCATGTCATGGCTGACGACAATCTCAGCATAGCAGTTGACAGATTAGCTATATTCTGTCAGTGCAGGTCTGGGTAATGTGCTTACATCAGTACCTGATAAGACTGTTCAGTCTGAGTTATACTGAACTTGAAAAAAAATGTCTTTTCCCATGTTTTGTTGAAAACGTGATATTTCATTGAAGAAGAAGATTTCTACCTCTTCTATTATTAGCCCGCAAGCATACTTGAAGAAAATGAAAGGAAATCAGCCAAGATCTCCAAATTTAAATCAGTTATGAACATTTCTTTTCTTTGGAGGGTTGTCAATAAGCACTCTTGTGCTTTTTTGGCGTTTAGTCTCCGTGTTCGTGCAGTGTTGCAAAATGTATCGTCTGTTCTTGCAGCACTTACTAGCCTACTCTTCTGAAAGTTTGAGCGGGTCTTAACGTGTGTACAAGATGCTCTACATGCATTCGTACATGGCCCTATAGTTTAGAGTCTCATTCGAAAAAAACTTTCTGGGCAGTGGAGTTGGCACTTTTGTTAACTCCAGAGGAAAATCCCCTTGTATTAGTAAGGGCTCCATCTTGAGCTGTACCAATTCAAGTTATAACGATAACATTCCTTTTCGTAGAAAATTCTCCCCATACCATCCTTCTTTTGCAGATTTCCTGGCACCACTAATAATACTCCTTCATCATTTAAATACAGGATATGTTTAAGCATGGACTTAAACGCAGGCTATCATTCGGCGAGTCCAACGCGCGACCCTCAAACCACCAGGCTAGCCCATCCCCACGTGCAGCCAGTACCGTAAAATCCCTAGCAAACGCCCCCCCCCCCCCCCCCCCGTGCACTGATTTAGGGCAAAATTGGGGGGTGGGCGTTTGCTAGGGATGGACCCCTTTGCAGAAAGTAATTTTTGTGCTCAACCGTGTAATTGAGTGAAAACAAACCCCGAAAGCATGTAAGTTAGGTCGTGTGAGTGAAGTGAAGGAAAAAAGGTAAAAAAAGCGACTTTGAGGCAAAGAAGGCCAACGAGGACAATCATGAGAGAGAGAGAGAGAGAGAGAGAGAGAGAGAGAGAGAGAGAGAGAGAGAGAGAGAGAGAGAGAGAGAGAGAGAGAGGAGACTGGCTCTTGTGAAAACAACACGAGCATGATTTCTGTCATTCATATTTATAAAGTAAAAAGAAAATCGCCAGACCTTTGCAAGGACAAACAATAAGAACACAATTCCGGGAAAAGAAACTTGGTAAAATGTCGAAATGTCAACACCAATGAAATCCTTTCTTTCTGTACAGGGAAAAAATTACATGATCGTCTTTGGAAATGAAACGTCAACTGAACTTGGATTTTGTCTTCAAAAGGCCCAATCTTTCGGAGAAAGAAAAACCCACAAACAGAAAAAAAGCAACCCAGAAACTCAAAAAAACACGAACAGCACTCATTAACACACGAACTCTTCTTGCTAACTACCTAGCTGGGGTAAACAGGTTCAGTCTTAGTACCGGTACTTATTTCAGTCCCTCAAAGTCTGCAACGGCGTCGCTCTCATCCAGGTTGTCGTCCTGGGCCCCGTCGTCCTCACTCTCTGGCTCTTCTGGACCAGTGCATTGCCATCAACACAAGGCAGGACAGCGCCGATCTCGTCCGGAAACCATTCCAGCACTTCGTCGTCTCTCAGATCCATCCATGGCGTTGGATATGGCGCACCTCAGGAACGATTTAACGATCGTTTCGGGTCGATTGTTGTCCCACGCCCTGCTGACCCAGTTGATGACGTCTGTCTGGTGGCCTGCCTGAGGTTGCCAGCAGCAGTCGGTGGCCTGGTTCCCTCATCCACTCCACCCAGCAATCTCTGATGGAGTCCTTAAAAGGATTGGCAAGAGCCACATCCACTGGCTGTGCCAAAGGGGTGCAGCCTGCAGGAATGAACATGGTGTCCACTTGCTGCGCTTGGAGTGCGTCCCTGACTTCCTGAGTCCTATGGGCACTGTAACAGTCCAGAAGCAGGAGGCGGCGTTCGTCGGATGGCCCAAGGACACGCTGAATCCAGGCAATGGTGGTGTCTCTGGTCATCCAGCCATTGGCTGTCGCACATACACGAACATTGTCTGGCACTCTCAGCTGCAAAAAAACCCAAAGTGGAATGTTCCCATTTCTCTCTCGCAGGATCACAAAAGCTGGCAATTTGGTTCCATCCGCTGCCGCCGTAAGTGCCACCGTGAAGCCTCGTTTTTCAGCCTTTGTGCCCTTGATTCTAACTTGTTTGGCACCTTTCTTGTTGTTGGTAGGGGCTGGCATCATGTCAAACCGGACCATCGTCTGATCCATGTTCATGATGTTGGACAGAGGATAACCATGGCGATGACGTAGTCGCAGAACGTTCCGTCGGAACCGTAGATGTTGATCCTCAAAGTCTGCAGGGACCTTTTGGCTTGAGCTAGTTCCCTGTCTACAAGACACCAAGTGGCGCTGTTTCCAACGACTTAACCACATGTCTGATGCCAAGAAGCCCACCACATTGAAAGCACCTGCCAGTTCCATCGCTTTCCTTGTAAGTCCTTGTTTCGCACTACCCTGCCTTCAGATCTTTCATCTTCCAGATAACGCAGCACACCTTGGTCGACATGTTCAGATCTAACTGCTGGTCCGTCCGACAGTTTCCGTTTTTGTTTGTCTTTTCCGTACTGCTGTTCAAGTCTATCTCTGTTTTCACTCCATTCCCTGATCCTCTTCCTATCCACAGAAAATTCACGGGCACACTCCGAAACATTCCCACATGCTTCGTTATCCAGATACTGCAGGGCTTGCAATTTGAAAGACAGGGTGTAGGACTGTCACTTCGGCATTTGGCAAAAATGGCACAGAGAGATTCAAGAACCAACTTCCGACCACCAGGAAGCGTCGTCAAAGTACCGGGGACGTCACTGACAGACAAAAGACGTCAGTGGAAAAAGCATGACGTAATTTTAATTCACTTTGTGGGGGATGGGTGGGAGTGAGGAGAGGGGACAAAGAATAAGAAAAAAGGAAAGAAACACGAAAAGGTAAAGGGGAAAAAGATGACTGCACAAATCTTAGTGAAAGTGAGCCTAGTCTCTTTGAAAAAAGCAGGGTGGGCGTTTGCTGGGTAGTTACCCCTGTGCACAACTTTTGGCCCAAGTGGGGGGTGGGCGTTTGCTAGATGGTGGGCTTATGCTAGGGATTTTACGGTATGTCCTCAGAAGCAGCTGCCTAGAGACATACCCTGGTTCATGTTTATTCCGTTCTGCTGACTGGTGCCTGAGATTCCCACCACTGCCCTGAAGCTGTGTGCAGTGAGCACGGCAAGGTCAGGTCTGCACCAGCCTGTGATCATCCTCACGGTTACCAGGTGACTGCACATGACGTCTGCTCGCATCGTTAGTTAATAAAGTTAACATCGCTCTCTCTCTCTCTCTCCTTCCTCTCCCACCTCCCTTCTCTAACCCTTCCCCCCCCCCCCCCCCCCCCCCCGTCCTTTCTTCTTCCTCGTCTTCCTTTCTTCCTCCTCTTCCCCTTCCTTCCTCCTCTCCCTTCTTCCTCTTCCACCTCTTCCTTCCTCTTCTTCACCTTCCTTCCTTCTCTTCCCCTTCCTTCCTCCCCTTCCTTTGACCTCTTCAACCCTTCCTTTTGTTTCCTCTTCCTTAATCCTCTTCCTTCCTCCTCTACCCCCTCCTTCCTCCACTTCCCTTTCCTTCTTCCTCTTCCCTCCTCCTCTTCCTTCCTCCTCTTCCCTTCTTTCCACCTCTTCCCTCCTCTTTCCTCCTCTTCATCCTCCTCCTCTATACCCTTCCCTTCCTCCTCTACCCTCCTCCTCTTCCTTCTTCCTTCCTCCTCCTGTACTATAATCACTATTCCCTCCCCTCCCCCCTTCTCCATTTATTTTCCCCAGCTGGTTCATATAGCCTGACATACAAAAGCCATTGACGTCCACTGACCTTAAATGATAGAGTATGCTGACTTCGTTATAGGGCATGCGTCACAGGCTGCAGACCCTGTTTTGTTTTGGACGCTGAGAAAAATGATGCATGAATGGCTTTGCCACACATACACACTACTTTTTTTTTATATACTTCACCTTTGCCATTTTTTTAACTTGACTGCTTGATGGCATGCGTATAAAATTAGGTAATACGAGCCATAAGAAGATATGCATGAAAAATAAACTGTTTACTGTTTCATCTTATGTGACGTCTCTGTCCCTCTGCTCCCACGCCTCTCATTTCAACTTCCCTGCCACATCTATATCCAGATTCGCTGTCTCATCCCCACGGTCAAAAGTCCACAAGAAGCCCATCAATACCAGGCCGCCGTAGGGCCACCAGCCAAAGCGGCTCTACATGCTGCTGGGCCAATTTTGGTGGTGTTCAGTGGTGCCTGTTCTGAACTAACATAAGCAGGACACCACCTACTAAGCCCCCTACTAACGACAGCATTAATTCAGTCACGGAGCCAAACTGAATGAGTTGCACATCCGAGGTGGCTACCAACACGACATCCCTCCAACAACGGTTCCCCGAGAACCCCCACCTCCAAAGGCTTGGACACAAGCTCACCACAGGCACAGAGGTGTATGGGGACTCTGAGGTCACCGTGAGACCAGAGCAACTGCGACCACTGACTGGTGCCCTGACAAAATGAGCTGAGCTAAGATGATTGAAGCAGTGTGAGGTGTTGAAAGAGCCGTGTCTTTCTGGGATGATCATTATGGTAAGGGTGGAGACACCTCCCCACACAAGGAAAGGTGAACAAGCTTGGTACATGTGTGTGTGTGTGTGTGTGTGTGTGTGTGTGTGTGTGTGTGTGTGTGTGTGTGTGTGTGTGTGTGTGTGTGTGGTGTGTAGATACACTTTGAGTGTATGAGTGATAGAGTTGAAAGCTTGAAGCATTTAAAAAATAGCCAAGTAAACAGATGAGCCTAAAGTCCTTAGAGATCAGGAAGAACTTGCGCAAGTACACCCCCCCCCCCCCCACCATTATGTAGCAGGAGATTTGAAGCAAGGTTGACCTGACACTTTGAAAGGAAGGATTGTGTTGCAAAGGCCACACTTCTTTCCCACAGTTCACACTATCTCCTTGCACACACACACACACACACACACACACACACACGTTAAAACCCGTTCCTCTTTTGGAAGAGTAGGCTATTGTATGCCGGTGGGAACGATGACAATTACAAAACTGCACACATACAGGGACTGGATGTAAAAATGCACATGAGTGCTTTTTCCATTATTCCCGAAATAGAAGAATTAAATAATTTGTTTAAATTATAACAACAGTTCAGGGACTTTTCCTCAGTTACAGTTCAAACCACAGAGTGTTAGTGCTGTTGCTACTTCTGTGGTATAATACTGAATAAATATAATAAAGAAGACAGGAAAACAGAAGATATTACGGAAAACTGAGAACATTGAATACGTAGAATAAAAAAAATACATCAGTAGAACATAATAAAGGACACTTAAGAACATAAAAAGCAAAACTGTCTCACTGGTATACTGAAGCTCAGTATCTCTATCACAGTTTTGCTCAATCGACTTTTTTTTTAAAGAATAAAATATTATATTCCGTTAGATCTTATTTTATCATGTTCACTGCTACTATTTTCATTGTTGTTGCTGCTTTACAGGAATGAACCGTCTGCAGTGTATGGCATGAAATAGAAGCCCCAGAATCAGTTCAGTGTGTTCGTGTTCGATCTCTTCAAGGGCTCCGCACAGTCTCTGTGAAAATCGGATCCATACGTGAACAAAACGATTCCAGCATGTGCTGCCTCGTCTCATCTCATCTGCTCCAGTAACCGCCTTCAGGGTCGTAGGGGCACTGCAGTGACGAACGTTGCACCAGTTGGCTCCATTTGCGGCAGTTGTGGGCAAGTGCCTGGGTTGTGGAGAAGCTCTTCCCGGTCCATTGAGTGATGCTGTAATGCCCATTTCTTCTTCAGCCTGCCTCACCTTCTCTTCCCCTGCACTATTCCTTGCAGTATGGTTTGGGAGAGCCCATCTGACCTTGTCGCATGTCCATACCATCTGAGCTTCCTTTTCTTGACTGTGGTCAGCAGGTCTTCGTGGTGCTTTACTTGTGGGGTGATGGTTTGTCGGACTTCTTCGTTGGTAAAGTGGTCCGTGTATGAAATGCCAAGGAGTCTTCTGAGGCATCTCATCTCTAGAGCCTGGATCCTCGTTTGTAGATCTACATTCAATGTTCAGGTTTCGCATGCATACAGGTATGTGGAGATGACTAATGCATGCAGTAGCTTGACCTTGGTCCTGAGAGAGATGTTGCGGTGTTTCGAAATGGTCTTGAGCTTCACCGTTGCTGCTACTGTTGTGCTACCTAAGCTTTATCAAAGCTCTAAACCTGAACTCCAATACCAGGAAAAGAAACTTCAATTGCTTTACAACTGCTATAATAATGGCACACACTTTCAGTGCTAGAACTGAGCCACCCCCAAGAAACATTACAACATTATGATGTTATAATATATTACTTTGTCTTCATAGATGCTCTTTATACAAAAATGGGGATTACATCCCTTAAAATATTATGACATTTCTTGTATTGTTGTTTTCATTATCAGCGCAATTCTTGCTGTTGCTACAGTTTTGGTTTTGTTTACTTGTTTTGTTTGTTTCTTGTTTTAAACTGGATGACAGTCGAGTAGAATTGTTGTATGGCTTGTTCAGTCCAAGGCTTTCATAATCTACATGGTTTCTTAAAAACAAAGGATTTTCTCGTGTGGCCAGGCATTTTACTTTATTCTGTTTTTGTTCTCTACAGAAGAAAATTCAAACCAGGAGAGCCAGTTTCTTTGTTCAGAGGGGTTTTAAATGTCGTGGGAATTAACGTCGTATCCAGCTTAGTCTGCCTAGACAAGTTTTATCAAACACTGGAAACCGAGGAGGGATATATTTCCTTGGAACATCAATCATGATTGTTACAGCCGACTGAAGGCGCACCTTTAGCGAGATAGGATTTGATGCTTGCTGTGTTTCTTTGGCGAAGAGAGAGAGAGAAAAGAGAGAAGAAGAGAAGAGAAGAGAGAGAGAAGAGAGAAAGAGAGAGAGAGAGAGAGAGAAGAGAGAGAGAGAGAGAGAGAGAGAGAGAGAAGGGGAGGAAAAGGGGGATGGATTTATTTCATAGTTACCTAAAGGGGTTTTTTTTTAAAATTTTTAAAAATCTACCCAAAGAAAAAAAGCCCGCCTTTTTTTCCTTGACGAAGCCACCTTGACCCTGGCTGATCTCAGGACCAGACATATGGCATCCGTTTGCGACCTCTGACCCTCCATACACAGGTTCCTTGACTTCGTCAGGGTCTCGTTCACAGGCTGCTAGAAATCCGTCTTGATTTTGCTGTTTGAGAGAGTGTCATACATGGTTCTGCTGACTAATAGTGACATGATTGTGTGTGTGTGTTGTGTGTTGGTGTGTGGGTGTGTTGGTGTGTGTAGTGTTGTGTGTTTTTTGTGTTGTGATTGGTGTGAGTGGAGTGTGTTGTGCAAATGGTGATAAAATAACTATAAAGATCGATTGGTATGACTAGATATATTAACTTGTCTACCAGATGTTTATGTTTACGCCTTATGACTTTTCTTGTAACTGTCACAAAGCTTCCTATTGAATGTGGAACCGACGTTTCCATGAATAACCAAGGGAAGAAATAATAAGTTCACAATGCATATGTCGTTCTTAGGGATGAATTTCACTTTATCATGGAATGGCCCCTACTCAAACATTTACACAAGATTTTTCCCCGACATTTTCATCAAACCTTTGTCCGGTTATAATTTTTGTAGGCTAATGGAAATGCAAATCTCGAAAATTCTTCTGTCGCTCTTCAAAACATAAGATTTGCAGTTATGTTTTGAATTTCAAATGTATTTTCACAGTTTAATTATTCTTTAAGAAATGTGTAAGCTTAAAACTAAGATGATTATAAATACTGTGTGCTTATCATAATGCTATTCCAGTTATTGCTAGTATTCATATTATTTTGGGTTATTAATTTAGTTTAGTCTCCTTTTAATATTTCGTTTGTAATCCTCCATACCCCAACAGGGGGTGAAAGGAATTAAATCTTGAATCTTGAATTTGTAATCCGCTACTGTTACTTTCTTTCTTTTATTTTCTTCTTTTTTACCTATTGTATCAACAGAGCGAAATTCAGCTACTTCATAATTAATGGATAATAGTATTTGCACATCTACACATCGGTCTGAATCTTCACAACGTCAGTGATGTCCGCTCTTTTCTTCTAAACGTTTTGCTGTTGTTTGTTGTTGTCTTCTTCTCTTCTTTTGCTGTTTTTTTGTTGTTGTTGTTTGTTGTTGTTCTGTTCTGTCTCTGCTTCTTCTTCTATCTTTTCTGGACCTCTTTTCTTTCATCTTCTATCTGCTTCTCTCCTTCTTCTAGCTGTTATGTTGCTGCTTGTGTCAATCTTAGCATATAAGGATCACCTAGAATATCTTATTATATTCCTCCTGGAAGTAATAGAATACCCTAATCACACACAGAATAGACGTTCCTGTATAGGATGTTTTTATAGATGTCGCCACATGATAACCAACGTGACAATGCGGATGATTTGTTGCATCCTTTGAAAAGAGAGTGCAAGTTGCTATTCGAAAAGCTTGTCATAGCTATAGAAAACCTCACAATAACATTTTACAGCATAAAAACATGTCTACATAGGCCGTTTCTGAACCTTTTTCCCTTCCACTAGACCGTGAGTGGTGGTCTGGGTGCTAGTCTTTTGAATGAGACGATAAGCCGAGATCATGTGTGCAACGGACATTTAGCGCACATAAAAGAACCCGCAGCAGCAAGGAGTTTTCTAGACAAATTCTGTAGAAAAAACAAACACCTGATCGGGAAATAAATCCAACCCAAAGAGAAAAGAAAAATACCAAACAAATAAGGATGGGCCGGTCTGCGGCACGCGCTCTCTTCGAGGAACGAAGCCGAAATTCAGCAGAGTATTATGCCGTGCCTGACAATGGTATAGCACTAATCCTGCGTCAATAATTTCTGGAGAAAAACGTTTTTGGCCTGGACTTTAACAAAAAAAATTGCTTTATTATTCTTCTGTTCTTCAAATCACCCTGCAGATGTACATCTTACTTGACTCACTCACCTAACCTACCTATCCTTACGGATTAGAGATAAACCGGGTCCCGAGTGCAAACGCACGCAGAACATCTTGCGCAGCAACTTTAAATCCTGTTCCCTTTTCGTAAGAGTAAGCACTGTTGCAGTGGGAAGAGATGACAGAATTACAAACCGCATACACACGGGGACTGGATGTAAAAAAGCACATGATTGCTTATTCCATTACACTCGATATAAAAGAATAAATAAAAGAAAGAAATAATGATATCCTGTAGTCTAGAAGACGGTTGGGGCACCCCTGGAGATTTTGAAACCAGCTTCCTCCATTCGCATTGCACTGCCCTTTAGCAACTTGACTTTCATCAACAACTGAGACACCTGATGGCCTGGGAAAAGAAGGGTGGGTGTTGAGGGGTTGTGGATGTTTACGTCAGCATACTCCTCACATGAGTCTAATCAAGTCTGTGTCTAGTTGCAGAAAACGCTTCACCAAACCTTATGGAATTATGCTCATACATGCCCTCAACCAAATTCCGCCAATGAAGTTAGATTGAATAATGAAAGACTTGGATGTATAGTTTGCTTTGGGACATCATCAGTCATATATTTTCCGCTGTGGAGGTGCACCTTCGCGAATCAACGCCTCGGGTTATGGCTCTTGGGAAAGAGAAAAGGCCTATTTTTTGTTTTTCATATTCGTTTTTTAAAAAATTTGTTTTTTCTGGTAGCATGCCTTTGAATAGCGATGAAATCACTTCCAGAGAAAACATTCCTGTCTGTCTGCTGTCCTCCTGCGTTGGTCTGTCCTGTCCTGTAATGTATGTATGTATTCGCCTGTCGCCTGTCTGTATGCCTGTCCTTTGCCTGCCCTTCCTGCACTGTCTTTCTCCTGCCTCTCTTCTGTATTCCTCTCTCTGTCTCTCTCAGCTCTTGTCTCTCTCTTCTTCTCTTCTCTCCCTCTCCCCTTCCATATCTCTCCTCGCTCTCTCTCTCTCTCCATTTATGTTTTCTCTGTCTTATGTAAGGTTATTTAACTTAGACGCTATTTTTGCCTACATTGTATAGTTTTAAAAAATAAAGAAATACTATGAAACAGAAACCTAGACAGTTCCATTTTGCTTTTTTAAATATTCAGATAATATTACTTGAGTCTATTTAGCAGAGATCTGAACAACTTTTTTAATTGGCATATCACATGTAATATTTACGTAACATTTTCACGGATAAAATGCTCAAATTCAACGTTTCCCTCCCACTCCAGCAAAATGTGAAACCCAAAAAACCAGAATAACATATTCAGATTTTTTTCACAAAATTTAAATTGCTCCAACATATTCAGAAAAATCAGATCAGGCCCTACACCCCTCAATAAGTGTACAGATCATCTACCCTTTTCAATCATATAAAACGAAAAGAACAAATAGACCCAAAGTCAGATGTGGCTAGCCTTAATGTAGGTAAAAACGCTGCATACTAAAAACATCACCATTGGTGAACCTCTGAGCCTCGGATCCGAGAACCGAACAGTAATGGCAATACGCTTGGATCTGAATATAATTATCAAGATTTAAGCACACACTTGCACCAAGGCCCAAATTTATCCATTAGCTCCATAAGACCTTCGCCCATTAATTGCCATCCTACATTCCGTCTGACCACATAGGCTTCCCTGGCTTTGCTAAGTTGTGTGCAGTGACCGTGGACAAAGCATGTCACACCAGCCTGTCCCATCATCCCGCAGTTTTCCCCAGCTGACTGAGCTGCACGTCTGCTCAGCTATCGTTAATATCGTCATCGCCCTCCTCCATCCTCTCACATATCTCCCCCTCACACCTCCTTCCCCCATCTCCTCTTCATACATCGACATACTACCCCCCCCCCCTACCCCATCCCCTCCCTTCATCCCCAAGTTCCCAGCTGATTTCCAACAGTCTGACATCTGGAAGCTGTTGCCTCATGACCCTCATCAGGGGAGTGGTGTGAACCTCATTATAGGTCATAGATATCACAGCCGCATGCAGACCGTGGTTGTTTATGTGCAGAGAGATGCCTCCAATGGCTTGCCAGAATACATGAATGGATAAGTGTGGGGATATGTTGTGTCTCTTCCTTCCTATTGGTTTCTTTTGTTGTTGCGATCTTTTTCTTGCTGACGATTACTGTACAAAATATTGGTGTTTTTTTTTTCTACTTGTGATAAGGCTGTCGTGTCCTTAATTTCACTTGCTGTCTTCTCTCTCCTTTTCCTCATTCTCTTCTCTGTCCTCCCCTCTTGTCACAGTTCCATGCTCTGTTAGTCATACAAAGGTTACCTGTAACTTTTCTTTTTTATTTTAGTATTTTGTTTTCCTCTCTACAATTTAACATAACCTTTCATCCTTATCTTCTGTTAGCTTTAAATAATAACATAAGCGCAGGTAACTTTGAAAAGATGATTTTAAATTAAATGATGGTCAAACAGAGTTTTCAGCAAAAATCCATTATTACTCATGTCCAGCACTTTGATGTTGCTCTGCAAATATACGCTATTAAATCCTTTTTAAAAAATTTTTTTTTATATATTATTATTATTGATTATTATTAATATCGTTATTAATTATTATTATTTATTAATATTATTATTATTATTATTATGATAAAATTATTATGATTATTATTATTATACTTATGTCAATCAGCTGCCCCAATCTAACAGGTAAAGAGCCTTTCTTCCCAGTTTGACAAAAAATCGAACAGAATAATCAAAGGTCCTTCGTATGAGACTATAAACCGGGGCCCCGTTGCGAACGCATTCAGAACATCGTTGCGCACACGTTAAATCCTGGTTCCGCTTTTTATCGGAAAGTAGGCCATTGTTGTGCCGGTGGAAAACAGAATGAGAAAATTTTACAAAACCGGCATACACACGGGACTGATTAAAAATAGCATATGATGCTTATTCTTTATCCTCGATATAAAAGAATAAATAAATACATAAATGAAAATGATTGCGCATAGCGCATTCTAAGCTTTATGCTTTTCAATGCATTTTTTGTAAATGTGAATATGTATGCGGCATTATAAATAAAAAGTTGGAAAACTGAACAGGGAAAGAAAGGTTGCTGTATCTTGCATACCTCACAGAAAGGATAATCCATGATAAGGACCATGGATCCTATCTCTGAACCTCTAACGCTCCTCAACAGTGTAATGAATACAAATCATTACTGACAGACACTTTATTGGTTATTGCAAAAGGTGCCCATGACAATCAGCAAGACCACATTTCAGTGTCTTATGCAACTTTCTGCCGCCAGAAACCAATCGTTTTTGTTACTCATGGTTATCCTCCTTGCTTTATCTTCATCATTTTTAATGGCAATAATTAAAGATATATAAAATAAGATTTCATACAAGCTTAAAATGTGAACCAAACACATATTTGTCCTAAGTTGATCGATTAACACTTTCGAAGATAACAGATGCTTTGCTGTTTCAAAGACATTTTGCTCCTACAGTGGATCGTTGGTCTGAGAGGTAACGCTCCCTGTCGACATGCGAATAGTCCCGGGTCGATGTCGTGGTTCGTACCCCGTTGGCCCGACATTTTCCCCCATCCATTAGACCAGAGTGGTGGTCTGGGCGCTAGTCCTTCCGAATAACGATAAACCCGAGTCCCGTGTGTTTACACAAAATTTTCAGCGCACGGTAAAAACCCACGGGCAACAAGAGAGTTGTCTCTGAAAATTCTTAGAAAAAAGCCACTCTGATAGGGAAACAAATACCAGTTGTCGTCCAAAAGAAAAACCAAAACAAAAAACGGAGTACCTGCTCATGTGGCGACGCGCTCTCCCTGGGGAGAGCGAGCCCGAATTTCACGCCAGAGAGTTTCTCGTGAATTAAAGTGGTATAAAAGTATTTTTTAAAAATAGAATAAAATACAGTTGCAGACCTAAACTACTGTGAATCGTCCGTCGTACTGTCTGTTCTGTCTGTCTGTCTGTCCTGTCTGTCTGTCTGCTTCGGCTGTTCAGTCTTCTCTCTCTCTTTCTCTCTCATCTCGTCTCTCTCTCTCGTCTCGATCTCTTCCACTCTCTATCTCTCGCTCTCTTTCTCCCCCCTCTCTTTCTTTGCCCCCTGGCCCCCCCTCTCTCGCTCTCCTCTGTCCATCTCTCATCAATTCTCTCGCTCACAGATTCTCTCTCTCTTCTCTCTCTCTCCAGTCTCTCTCACTCCATCTCTTGATCCACTGTCTAAAACAATGGAGAAGACCTATTGATATGAATCCCCCGACATCAGCAAAGATAGCGAACACCCCACAAACAAACATTTGAAAAAGAATCCCAACTGCTTTCTTAACAGGGTTGAGCCGAACATTCTGCAAAGATTAGTTTCTGGACCTCACTTCTTCCCAAGTTCAGGAACGTTTTCTTCAGCAACATTGAGGATCAAATGAGCCGTTCTGCAGAACTAGTAGACTTTATGCTGAACAAACAATAACAACAAAGACAGCAAAATGAGGTAACGAAGAATCAAATGAAAACAACGGTATTTGTCTTCGTTCTCGAAGAAATCATAATTTCTGTGATTTCTTTTCTGGGTTTTTTTTGTGTTTTTCTTTAGTTTGAGACAATGAAAAACACTCAGTACTTTTTTTCGTACATCCCATTCCCTTGGTGCTTGTTCAATGTTAGATATAAAACGAACTTGTTTTAAATTCCATGACCATCAAATTTTCATTTTCAGCTACGGGGAATGGAGAGCTTAGGGGTTGGTGTGTCCGCAATCTAGCCAATCCTAAGGCACCAGTTTCAGGTGTTTCCCCGTACCCCAACCCCCCCACCACACCCCCCCCACCTCCTCCCACACCGCCTCCCGCCCCCCCCTCCCTCCCCCCCCCACGCCCCCGCCCCAGCCCCCCTCATACCTCGTAACCTCCAACCCACAGTTGAATCTGTACCAACACTACTACTCACCGAAATTCTTCCAATGAGACTACAAACCGATTTCCCCGTGTACGACGCATGTAGAACATCTTGCGAACACGTCAACACCTTACAGCTTTTGAAAAGATAGGCCATGGGGCGTCGGTATGAACGGATGTGACATTTGAGAAAGAAAAACGCATACCCACTTGTGACTTGTGAAAAACAGCCCCTAAGTTGAATGGGCTACTTAATAGTGGTAAACAAGTGGTGGTATAGTACTGGGAAACAAGTGGTGGTATAGGTACAGGGTAGGGTGGGGAACAAAGTGTGTATAGTTCTGTGAAGGGGGAACAATGTGTATAGGTACGGGGGAAACAATGTGGTATAGGTACTGGAAACAAGTTAGTGGTATAGGTACTGGTGAAGTGGGAAACAAGTGGTGTATAGGTACTGGTGAAGGTGGGGAAAACAGTGGTGGTATAGGTACATGTGGAAACGAAGTGGAGGTATAGTACTGTGAAACAAGTGTGGGTATGAATTACTGGGAAACACTTGGGTGAATAGTACTGGTGAAACAATGTTGGTATAGGTACTGGTTAAGTGGGGAAACAAGTGGTGGTATAGGTACTGGGGAAAACAAGTGGTGGTATAGGTACTGGGGAAACAAGTGTGGTAAGGTACTGGGGAAACAAGTGGTGTAATAGGTACTTGGGGAAACAAGTGGTGGTAAGGAACAGGGGAAACAGTGGTGGGATAGTACTGGGGAAACAAGTGTGGTATAGTACTGGAAACAAGTGGGTATAGGTAACTGGGAACATGGTGTATAGGTAACTGGGAAGAAGGGGAAAAACTTGTGTATAGGTACGAGGGGAAACAAGTGTGGGTATAGTACTGGGGAAACAATGTGTATAGGTACTGGGGAAAACAATGGTGTATAGTACGGGAAAAAGTGTGGTATAGTTACTAGGGAAACAAGTGGTGTAATAAGTTACAGGGGAAACAAGTGGATAGGTACGGGAAGAAGGGAAGAAAAGGGTGTGGTATAGTCCTGGAAACCAAGTGTTTGTATAGTACTGGGGAAACAAAGTGGTGGGTATAGGTTAACTGGGAAACAAGTGGTGTATAGGTACTGGGAAACAAGTGGTGTATAGGTTACATGGGAAACAAGTGTGGTATGTACTGGGGAAACAAGTGTGTATATTACGGGGAAACCAGTGGTAGAAATAGGTACTTGAAGTGGAAACAAGTGTTGTATAGGTACTGGGAAACAAGTGTGGTATAGTACTGGGTACAATGGTGTATAGGTACTGGAAACAAGTGGTGTATAGGTACGGTAAAGGTCAGGTGTAGCAAGGAGGAAGAAACGTCACCATGTTCACCAACACTGTCACTATTGTTGCTGTGAGTAAATCATATCCAATAACATGATTGCAATGATGTTAACCATTATTTTTAGACCGTTGCGTGCATTGTTAATGATGATATTGTGTGCTGTTGAAGTTGCGGTTTGTTGCAACCATCATTTCTCTTGCGGGATCTGTTTGGCGTTTTTCCTGCTGAACATTCTGGGGACCACCCAAACTTGCACGCTGGCTGCTGTCATCTCTCTCTGTCTCTCTCTCTGCCTCTCTCTCTCGTCCGCTTCTCTGTCTCTTTCGCGGTCTCCTTTTTCTGTTTATCTCCCCGCCTCGCTCTCTCTCTCTCTCCTCGCCCTTCTCAACTCGCTCTCGGTCTCTCTCTCTCTCTCATCAATCTCTCTCTCTCATCCTCTCTCTCACTCTCGCGCTGTATCTCTCTCATCACAATAACCCAAGATCGCTTTGAGAACCAGTGAATAAGAGTCTAGGTGAAGACGAAGTTCACAAATACTTTCCCTATACGCTCCTGATACTCCTACTTCAGATGATGTTCTGCTAGAATGTACATGTTATGTGAGGCTTAAAGAGTTTATGGATGGATAAAATCTCAACATGTCAATGCATAACACCATTTAATGCAAACCTTGGCTGTTTGCTGATATCAATAATTATCGACAAAGCTTTTGGCCTGGGCCAATTTTTCCCCCTTAAGATAACAGTCTATGTAGAAACTCCCTAAGCCATCAGGTATAATGCTTGGACACTACAAACCTTAAAAAATCTTGATAATCTTATCATACTCCACACTGGTGGTCATACATAGTTTTCTCTAAAGAAAAAAAAATTATTTTATGTTATCAATTTAAACAACTTGCAGTTTTTTAAAAAGGCGGATAATTTCTTTTTGTTTTCTATGAGAAAGATAATTATATTTGTGTTAAGTATCTTTTCCGTTTTTTATTGTGGTTACTGTCTAGCTTTATTTTGGTTTTTTGTTATTTAGTTATATTTCTAAAACTCCAGTCAAGCAGAAGTTTAATAAACGTATTATGTTCGACTTTTTTTTTCGTTATATACACCTTTTACTCAAACCAAACGACTTTTTTTGCCAACCGTTTTATTTCATTTATCAAAAATCAAACACTAAAAAGAAAGTTCACGCCAGGATACCTCACTTGAGTTTATAGGCTGGGATACTTTGTTCCCCTTCATAGAAAGTTCCAAACGTCATGAACTACACTCAGCCAGGTTTCAGCCACAAGAAAGTTTGAATACATAATGAAAAACCAGGGTAATATCTATATTAATTCGCCAGGAGACATCACTCCACGATAATCAATGGCCAACTAAAGGTCAGCTGGCGAGTGTGCTTTGGTGTCGCTCTCTTAGGGAGAGAAAAAAATGGTGATGTTGCCACTTTCTTTTCCAAAGGTGAAATTTTCTGGTACATTTCTTCCCCAATTCACGACCTTTATTGGGAAAAGTTTTCATCATTGTTTGTGTGTGGTGTGTTGTTTGTTAGATGGTCGGTTGGTGTGTGCTGATGTGTGTGTTCAAATTCATTTAAACGTCTTTCAACAAAGTTGATATTAGACAGGATGTGTGATGTGCGGCGAGCTAGCGTGGTGTGTGTCAAAGCCAAAGTCAAACGTTTTATTTTCAGATGGACACTTGAATAAGCAGTGCATTGCTTTTTCATCAACCATCTAGATAGAAGAAAGAATAAAAAGCGAGAAAAAAAGATAATGTATATTAGCAGACATATATACAAAAACCTAATCTATGTAAACATAACAAATCAAACAAAAACACAATAACAATGCAATGTGGAATTAACAAAACTTAAACCCCAGAAATAATATGAACCATACAATTCAAATAATTCAAAAATCTTGAAAAATATATCCGTCATAACACTAACAAACAAGCAACAATAAAAAAACAAACCAAAACAAACAAAGAAGACAAACAGAATAAAAATAAAAAACCCACAAACCCAAATGCTTCCCTCCCCCCCCCCCCCCCTCACACACACATGTACACACAAACCTTCAACCATACAAACAACTGAATAAAACAACAAAAAAAGGATGAATGTGTGAGTATGTGTGTGTGTGCGCGCGTGTGTGTGTGTGCGTGCGTGCGTGTGTGTGTGTGTGTGTGTTGTGTGTTGTGTGTGTGTGTGGTGTGTGGTGTGTGTTGTGGGGTGTGTGTGTGTGTGTGAGCGCGTACGAGTGCCCACACGTGTGTGTTTGTGTGTGATTTCGGCGGCTTGTCCATATACAATTAACAGCATCCCTACTTCTGGAAATCCTGTGCTAAAGAATTCCCTCTTTTTTTCTGTCCCTCTCTTTGTTTCTTATTTGTTCCTTTTTTTCCTGCCACCCCCCTTCTTGTCTGTTTTCTGCCTTCTTGGTCCATTCTCCTGCCTTTTAAAACACAAAATAGAACAATAATCCCCCTCGCCAATGTCTGATGTGCTGGGACTGACTTGTCAGGAGCTTAACGGCAGCACAACGCATTTTCGCTCATATGACAGACAACACTGGTTGCTGTCTGAGCGTTCCGCAAGAGGGAAAGGGAGAGGAGAAGAGAGACTGACCACACACAGAGGTCAACTGCTGACCACCAGCCGTGAAGTCAGCAGGGGGCAGATGCAGCAGGCAGTGGACTGTGCAGTGTGGCTTCAGGGCTGCCTGTCAGACAGACAGGGGGCAGGGGGGGGGGGGGAGGCTGGTGTGTGTGTGTGTGTGTGTGTGTGAGGTCCACAGCTCGTAGGTCTACCTGCCTGTGGTGAATTGAGGGTTGCTGAGTGGGTCTGTGCATAATGTTATAAGTAAGGTTCCTGGTTTGTCACGATTAGTATTTTTTGGCGCTGTGTGGTCTACTGTCTGGGGAGTGTTGTGTTTGGTGTGTGTGGAGTGGTGCGTGCGCGCGCGCGCTCGTGTGTGTGTATGTGTTAGTGTGAGTGTGTGTGTACACAAACACAGATAGCAATGGTATAGTTTGGACAGCAAAGTAAAATTCATTTCCGAAACGTTGACCATTGTAATGGATAGCAGGAGGACCTGAAATTGTTAGATGTTCAGACTTTGGTTTATAAAACAAAAAGCGAACAGACCAGTATCTTCAAGAAACTGAATTGACCATGAAATGACAGTTATGAAGACGTGTGCTGGCCCAAACCAAAGCTTTGTCGTTTGTTGATGGAAGCGAAACACCAAGGCCTACATTGTTACATGTTACTTTTCTTTGAAATACTACTATCACATTCCTCCATGGAGAGCTCCTAGCATAACAGCCTGTATTCTCGATTAAAGGAGAAAGAAATCCCCTGATGTCAGAGGAATTCGGCCAATATAGTTATGCAAGGTGCTTGAAAACAGGAAATCTCCTTATCCAGAAAGTCTTTCATGGTCTGGGTGAGATAGAGTGTGTGTTCTCGATTATTCTTCCTCAAATGCTCAGACAGTAGCCATTGTCGTCTGTGGTATGAACGAAAATGCGTTATGCTGTACTGCCATTAAACGCCTGACAACTCAGACCGAGCACATCCAACTTCAGCTTGGGATAGAATTGTAATAGTTTTAGTCTTTCTGGTCCAAAAATACAGGGGGATAGGCCAATACGATAGATAATAGACAAAAAGGACGTGACAGGGAGAAAATCAAAAGGCAGAAACAAAGAGAGGGATAAAAAAGAGGGAATTCTAGCACACCAGTCCCAGAAGGTGGGGATGTCATTTATAGTAAGAAGCCCGGTATCCCCAGGGGGAAAATGTTCAGAATGACACTATGGATACAAGAACTTTAGTCATAATTATATCAGAGTAGGAAAAGGCTAGCATCTCCCTTTCTGTTCCCTTTTGTCATCCTATCTCATGGAGATCTATCTTTCAAGAACATGAGCTTGTCTTTTGTTTGCATTACAGTCCACGCACACACAAAAAATGACAGGACACCCACAATATATTTTATTCCAGTCTCTTACAGCTGGGTCTAGTTCAAAATTGAATCTGCAAACACAAATAGAATACTGATTAAAAAAAACGAACCAGCTAAATCAGCAAACAGCAAACAAAAACAGAGAGAAAGAGGCAAACAAGCCCAACACTCAGGTGTATGAGCTTTGCCTACTAAGTAAAAATGAGAGCATGAGAAAGAAAGAAGTAACTGCAGAGCAAAAAAAAATCACTCGCCCTAACGTAATGTTGGGCTGGGAACCACAATCATGAAAGGCTGCCAGCTGGAACAGGAAGTTGTCAGCAGATGCCGTGCACGCATGCGTGGCCAATGCCCTATGCTGCACCGCCATATGTTTTCTAAAAGACTGGCGCCTGTGCTTGTTTAGGAAAGGACTACTGCGCGGTTCATTATGCAGTGTTTGTGTCTGCACCTGTGAGAAATGTTTCCCTCAGCATTAAACGGTTCTAGCCGCCTGATAATCTTACTTTTTACCCACTTACATACTAGGAGAATATTTTTACTTTAATACTAAAAAAAACTCCCCCTCAGAAACAACAACAAACAAACAATGGCACTTCCTATCCAATTTTTAAAAAACCCGACTAACAGTTTTTTTTTGTTAAAAAACATCTTGTCACTTTTTAGTCTAGTCCAGTACCAAAGTAAGGAAAATGTAAACAAAAAACTTTTTTTTTTTAAAAAGTTTTTAAAAATGGGGGGGAAGGGGAAAACCGAGGGGGTTTAAAAATTTTTTGCTCATGAATTTAACTGCCCAAAAAAATTTTCCCCGGGTTCAACCAAACCACAAACCCAACCCTCTTTTCCCAAGGGGGTTTTCCCCCGTAATTAAGGGGCAACTTCCCCCAAAATCCTTCAGGTGAGATCTCAACAAGTTTTTTACCAGTTTTCTGCCGGAAGTTAAGGGATTGTATTGCATTTTGCATTGTAAATTTCATTGCATTGGGATGAAAAATTTTGATGCC
>CM054138.1:4992954-5005454 GCA_028751875.1 Rapana venosa | reverse complement strand
ATAATCCCACAAATAAGCATTTGAAACATGACATGTACACATTAAACTGTATGAAAATATAATATAAAGTATAACATAGCAGAAAGTCAGGTTAGAACATTTTTATTATATATATATTTTGATACCAAAAATACACAATATCAAAACTTGTTTCAGCTTTTATTTCAGTATGAAAGGGTGTTTTTCCCCTACAGATTCCTAAAAAATATAAAATAAAATAAACTATCGACTCTAGCTACTGTTAGAGGCTATTACCCCACACACGCACAATGATCCCTTCCCTACAAAATCCCTGCCTTTCCCTACTGACACCCCTTCACTAAACAGAACAAGTCAAATACCTCCATCAACCTCACGAAACGTCTCCCCCTTTAAACCTTCAGTTTACACACAAATCTACATAAGAACAAAGACCAAAGACCTACACTCCCATACACACTTTACACACTACTATTCAAACTGATGACAATACCAAAGGTCATCACAAGACTGGATTTTTTCCCAATGACATTTCAATGCGAGTCTACCAACACTTTAAGAAAAGAAAAAAAAAGCAGGACAATAGCAATCGTTGCAGTCAATCTGAAAAAAATAACAAACAATAGAGAAAACCCCACCTCTAAACAGGCACACTTTACACACTACTCTCCTACACTTCACTATAATTTGTATGTAAGATGGTGACAAGTCTGCATTGATAAGCCAGATTTTCCTCTTACGCAGAAATGGCAATCTCATTACTTTTTTTGTTTTTAAACATTTACTGTAGTTTGAAAAAAGTATCCTCCAATACACACTTTACACACCACTGTAAAGATAATATTAAATGTGCATATATCACAGCATGATAGTAAACCTGTCCAAAACGTTCAGAAAACCTTTGTTTTCAATCAACACAACATAATAATTTCGAATCCTGCGAAATCTTTTAAGAAAAAACCCTCAGGAGAATAGCTTTTCTTGCTGTCAATATAGAAATAAATCAAAAAATGAAACTGTAAAAATAAAAATCGCTACACGTGCATCCTTGTTCCCACTGCTACACTAAAACTGTACACACACTTCTTGTCAGATGTGTTGGTATAAAATCTGTGTAGATCAGACAGCAAAAGAGCAGTGCACAGATTTGCCACAAACATATAAACGTAAATTCAATACCAAAGATAATCACAGGATCTGCTTTCTTTTGTTTTGTTTTGAGTTAACATTTTGCGTGATAGCAAAGAAACAGAACAAAATAAGTATGTACTTTACACACCACTATGTCTTATTATGACATTCCAGCAGATACAAAAATTCCGTTAAATATCAAAGGCCATCACTGGGCCTGCATTTTAACATCAATATTTCACTCTAACTCAACTTAACACTTAATATTTAATGAAATTAGGGACAATATGTCTTGCTGTTAATCTTATTCTAAAAAATACATCGTGAAACATAAAACAATGTAAAGAAAAAAAACTATTTAAAGCATATTTTATCCTCTGCTACATCCAAAACCATTGACATATGTTTTCAAAAGATAAATTGCTATAAAATATGTTGTATCTCCAAATCAAAAATCAGTGCACAGATGCGCAGCACAAACTGATGTCATTACCCTAAATATAAACAAATGAATTTCCTAAATAAGACCAGAAGAAAAACCGCAAGACTATAGTTTTTATTCCATTCAATGTCATTACCAGAACAAGTGCATGTCAGAAAAAAGTCATCAGCATTGTCCCCCTTCTCTCCCCCATTTCCACGGATCTGTAAATTTTTCCACCCCCTCCTTCCTCAATCCCTACATCAAATGTCCACCACTTATGTTTCAAACATTCAAGCCAGCATGAGCACATATATAGGCATGCGCTCACATACCTATCCCTTACTCGGAAGGTACCCATTTCGTTTTTAATTAAGCACCCATTTACAGATTTCTAAGGAAGTGTTCCAATAACTACATCTGTCTTCACATGAGTAAATAATATACAGTCTTCTTCAATAGTTTACCTATACAATTTTGACTCATGCATACTCTGACAACTTTGCTATTCTTGGGACATGAACAGGATCAGATTTGTTTCTGTCATTAATCGATTTCAATATCAAGAGAAAAGGCATTTTGAAACACACAAACCGCAAACAACCCCAACAAAACACTTAAGAGACAGATGGTCGCTTTTTCTATCGAAAAAATAATGCAAAAATTATTTGTGTAAACAATGTTTTAAAGAAAAAACACACGCCAGTGTCATTCCTTTATCCACCCACATTCATACATGCCTTTCTTTCCCCAACATTGCAACATATCTCACAAATGATTTTTAAACTAATATGTCAAGAACTCATTCCAACTTAAAACTTTCTGTCCAAAGTATCAACCACCTCTCTTGTCATCCCCACCCTGCCAGTTTTCTCCTACCATGAAAACATTTATTTAAATCGTAGGCGCGCGCGCGCGCACGCACACACACACACACACACACACACACACACACACACACACACACACACACACACACACACACACACACAAATTGAGGTCGGGGGGTGGGGGTATTGCAGGTAACTGTATTTTTCACTTAACAAGAAATAAAGCATTGAATGTGTGCTCAAATACATGAGCACGTAAGTTTTGTGCTGGACTCAAAGTAGCACATACTATCAATAAAAGATCAGAGGTATACCATTCCATAGATATGCCTGCTGTTTAAACTGTCAATCTCGCACGCACGCACGCACACCCACACCCACACACACACGCGTGCGCGCGCACACCCACACCCACACACACACGCGTGCGCGCGTACACACACACACACACACACCACACACACACACACACACACACACACACACTTCCACTACTCTCTCATTCCCAAGGATTATTCAATAATGCATTTAGTAGCCAGCTCCTCTTTTTATTTTGTAGATACATATTTTTGTTGAAAATGTGTATTCTCCTCCCAACTTTATTACCCCCTTATCCACGCCCACATGCATTAAATCCTAATACCTACTCCCACAGACCAAGAACATAACCCTCCCTCATCCTATCTCAAATTCTATCCCCCAACCCAAACCACACAATAAATTGGTCAACGTGTGACAATGTACCAGCCATGTTATCCGCCTGCCTTTTGTGTCCACATGAGGGGCCAGGGTTAGAAAGAGTTAAGGTTTTAGTTGTTAGGGTTAGTGTCCAACAGTTAGCACAGGGGCAAAGGGTGTCAGTCAGCTGCCTGGTTCTACAGGTCTGAGCACATGTGGACACAAGAGCACTTAGACAACATGGTATGTAACTTTCAACACACTGGAATACTTTTCATTCAGATTATTTATTAGCTCACCTATCAACTAAGGCTATTTGTTGGACGTCCATGTTCGGATTTTTCGTGACGAATTTTCAGTTTAGCTCTCAGGCCTGGTAACGTGCTTAAAACAAGCTTAACATTTTTAATGGTTTTTAAACCAATAAAACCTGTGGTGATTTAGGGGAAAATAATTGGAAAAAAAGTCTTGCGAGAGGGGAAAAAATTTTCCTGCAATCTCTCTTTTTTATCTGCCCTTAAAAAAATGGATTTTGGTTCAACCCCTCCTTCCGATCCCCTTTCCCCTTTAGATGCATCCTTATAAAACCTGATTCCACAACACCCACCACACACACACACCCCCAAACACACACAACACACACACACACACACACTCCTATAAAAACCTTTTAGATAGTAGGTTTTCGTAAAGTAGAAAAACTCATTTCGGTGTAAAATAATAAATTCTGTGTAATCATTCAAATTTACAGGCAGACGGGAGGTATCCAGCTAAAGGTTGACAATGACGTGTTTACATCACAATAAATTATTTTTCCACTAAATAAAAAAAAAAATGACACAACACACCATACACACACAACACCACACACCGCTACAACATCACCGCACGCTTTTCATAAAAACATTCCTACTTAAAAAAAACAAAAAGGAAGCGCATAGCAAACTAACAACGATCAATGGGCACAAGGGCCTTACGAATATTTTTCAAGAAATTATTTTTTAAATTTTACTCAAACAAATTCAAACTTTACAAAAAAAATCCAATATTTTAAAGTCCTAAAAAACTTAAGACAAGAGTTTTTTTTTAAATCAAACAATCCTTTCGGGGAAAAAAATTTTTTAAAAAAATAGGGCAGTCTTACAGCATCTTGGGGCAGTCAAAGATCCTTAAAGTTAGGGGGCCATTAAAAAATAAAAAAAACAAAGAATGAAACCCCTTTAAAAAAAAAACCTTCACAATGATTTCAAGCCCTGATCAAAAAAAAATGAAAAAAATCAAAAGTCATCTCCTTTTCTACAAGCTCAAACATATTTTTTTCCCAAACAATTCATAGGTCCCTTGTCATTCAAACGTTTTAAAAAAAAAAGCACATAAAACCATTGTAAATATCATTCTAAATTTATGGTCTACTTAAAGGTGGCAACTTTTTTTTTCTGAACTAATTTTCTCGGACTTTCTGTTTAAAAAGTTAATTTTTGGAAAACAAAACATCATGAAAACCCTGCAACCTCCCAAATCAAAAAGTTTTTGGGGGGAAAAGTTGTTTTCCTTACCTATCACGGTAATTTCTTTTAAAAAAATAAGAAAAAAAACAAGAGAACAAAAATCACCAACACAAAAAACCCCAAACTTTTCCAGAAAAATCATCACAAATAATTATGTTCCAAAATGCAATGCATATTTTTAAAATGAGGCTAACAAATTTTCTTAACCTTTGTCACATATTTACAATCAAAAGACAAAAATGTAAATTTTTAAATTTTCGCCAAGGGGAAGGCGTTATGAGAGGTTGTCAGCCATTTGATTTTTCTTTTTAAAAAAAAACCATCGCAAATTTTACTGTCCGCAAGTGGGTATACAAACATTACTTCCTAAAACCAACAACAATCCTTTACTTGTAAAAAAGCAACAAAAAATTAAAAATTTGCATTTTCGAATCAATAATAGGCATTTTCTTTTTCATCATTTTGTTAATGCATTTTTACAAAGAAATGCGTACTAATGTATAAAGGGACATTCTTTTAATCATTTTTATAGATTTTTTTTTTTTTTAAAATAAAAAATTACCCCCCACCCTTTACCCCGGCCGGGATGTTCATAAATTCCCAAACTATCTAACTGAAATTGGGCACATCCCCCCCTATATCCCACCTTCCTACTCTACTCTTTATAAACCAAAAAAACAAAACGGAGGGAAAAAAGCATTTTTTTATTTAGGTATTCAGTACTGTTTTTCCGTCGCACCCTCTTTTCTTCAAAATTAACACTTCTCATACAACCAAAAATTCAGAAACTAAATATGTCCGGTTTTTCTTCCTTTTTGCAATTTGGGGGGGCCTTTTGGGTTTGTTCTTTTCTTTTTTTAAAATACATTTTTTTAATATTTCCTTTCCTTTGTGCCTTTTTTTTTTTGGGGGAACTTTCCGGGGGGTTTTTTTAAAGGTTTTTTCCTTTTCCTTTTTTTAAAAATGAAAATTTAAATTTTTCCGAAGGGGGGCCAAACAAAAAAAAAAGGGGGGGGGGGGGGGGGGGGGGGGAAAGGGTTTGGGGGGGGGGGGGGGGGGGGGGGGGGGGGGGGGGGGGGGGGGGGGGGGGGGGGGGGGGGGGGGGGGGGGGGGGGGAAAAAAGGGGGTTTTGCGGCAGTCTAGCTATGTATACGGGGCGGTGTGGCAGCTTTCCTCACACGTTCAACCCTGTTCCCCCCCCTTTTCGAAGATAGCCTTTGTGCCGATAAAACGGTGAAAACTTTTTCAAAAAAAACAATGCGAGGCCCTGAGGAAAAAAAAAGCACCCCATGCTTATTCAATTATCTTTAAAATTAAAACAATTTTAATTGGAAAAAAAAAACAAAGGGGAAAAATAATTTGCTAATGTGTTGCAGTACTTTCGTGCTTTTACATATCTATTCTGTCTATTTTTCGATACTTTACACACATTGTCACAGGAAATCACACCAGTTTGGTTTTTTAAAGGGTACTTAGATCATTGCCAACCCATTTACATTTTAAACCTAGACTTTCTTTATTAAGGAGTAACGGTCTCCTGTGAACTTTCTTTTTTTTTGTGAAACCATTGAGTCTTTTTGTTTCCCTTGCCCTTGATTTCAGTGTTTTTTGTGATCATAAAGTGTCTTGACTGAAATTAGAGTTTTAAGGTTACCAAGTGTTGTTGATACGATTAGTAACTGATGGCTTAAAAAGGGGATTGTTTTTGAGGGTTCTTCATATGAAGTGCCTTGATTTTCACAAAAAGCAGACGTTTCGTGTTCATGACGTTTTTTATGTCACTGTTCTTGATTCGTTCCCTTTATGAGGTTCTTCTGCGTTGGCTGTTCCTGATTCCCTGTTCTTTTGCTCATTTCTTGATGTCCGCTATTCTTGATGTCTTGTTCTTTTTTGTTTGCTGTTTCCCGATGTCCGCGTTTTTGAGCCCTTTCTTTATGTCCGCTGTTCTTGTGCCGCCATTTTTTATGTCCCGTTCATGAGCCGCGTTCTATGGGGTTTGCTTGATTCCCCTGTTCTGATTTCGCTGTTCTTGTGTTCGCTGTTCTTTATGTTCGTGTTTTTTGATTACCGAGTTTTACTGCTTGATGTTCGCGTTTTTGAGTCCGCTTTCTTGATGTTCGCGTTTTTATGTTCGCTGTTCTGATGTCCGCTGTTCTTTAAAGTCCGCTGTCTTGATTCCGCTGCTGAAAAGCGCTTTTTTTTTAATTTTTTTTATGCCCTGTTTTTGATGTTCGCTGTTTTTTGATGTCCGCTGTTCTTGATCCCTGTTCTGAAAGGCCCCCTTTATGGTCACTTTTCTTGAAGCACTGTCTTGATGGGCACTGTTTTTAATTTTTCTTGAGGGGGCACCTTTTTGTGACCCAATAAAACTTACTGAGTTTACTGCCGACTTCCCCGATGATCACGTTCTTTTTGGGCATTCTTTGTGGGCCCCTGTTCTTGTTTGGGGACGTTCTTTTTTTGGGGCATGTTTTTTGTTGGGCCTGTTTTTTGTTGGTCACTGTTCTTTGTTTCATCTTTTGTTGGGGGGAAAATGCTTTTATTTCTTTTACGTTTACTGTTCTTGATGTCCTGTTTTTACTGAAGTCGTGTTATTGATTTTTCCTGTTCTTGATTTGCCGCTTTTTTGATCTGATGTTGCTCAAACTTGATCAGATCTGTTCTTGATAATCTTTTTTTTGAGTGACAATTTTCTTTATCAATATTCTCATTACGAACAGTTTGTTGATTCACCATTCTTGATGTTCTGAAGACATGTTTTTCCCAAGATCAATTCTTTATGACGGTCATGTTACAACATTCTTGATTTCTGATGATGCAGTGCTTTGATGAACCGCGCCGATCGATGATGTGGTTTTCGCCCTTTTAAAGCCGGGGAATGGATTGCGCTGTTCAAAGGACAATTCTGCAATCACAAACAACATTTTAAGGGGTTTGGGACACATTGTTTTTTCCCTTTTCTAACTCGTCAACCCAAACACTCAGCAAGTCAACGAGACTTTTAAAAGCCCCGGGTTTTGTGTTGGTGTGTCCTGTGGGGTGTGGGGTGTGGGTGTGTGTGGGGTGTGGTGTGGTGTGTTTTGTGTGTGTGTGTGTGTGTGTGTGTAAAGTGTGTGGTGTATGAATTTATGTGTAATTTTTGTGTGTTGGCGCGGCGCCGCGCGCTTTCACAAATTTTATTCCATTTCTGTTCACCAATTTTTCTTACTAAATAAACATTCTAATTTTTTACAACACTTTGTCGTATTCAATTAACGGCCCAAAAAGCGTACCATTTTGGGGGTGAAAATTTTCAAAGGTGGGGTTTTTTTTTCACAATTAATAAACCGGGGCCGTTTCGCTACATAACCATGGTTCCCCCAAATCGGGCCCCCTGCTGCGTGTCTGCAGCAAAACCCAACCAAAACCACTAGTAAAAACCCTAAGCCACCATTTTTTAAGGAAGGACTTTCCCTCAAAAAAGACGAGCAAACAAAAAAAGAAAAGAATTATTAAAAAAAAAGTGGGCATGTACCGCACAGTTCTGAAAGTACTTACAGGCATCCAGGGGCGAGGCAGCATTTTTCCCAGGGACCGGCCCTCTTGAAGACGACTGCCAGATGATGGGGGATGATGATCGCCGGTTTGGACCACGTTTAAAATGGGCCCGGGAGGAGGGGAATTTTATAGTCATGGGAAATTTGGGATGCTTAGGGGGGAATTTGGGAAACGAGGGAATTCGTATGGAGGGTTTAAATTTGGGATCTTAGGAATTTGGAAGCGAAGAAATTTGGGAGCCGAGGGAAATTTGGGATGCTTTGGAATTCGGAATGCGAAAAATTTGGGAAGCCGAGGTAAATTTTGGAACTAGGGAAATTTAATGCGAAGAAAATTTTTATGCCGAGGGAAATTTGGCATGTTTTGGAATTTGGTCGCCCCGGAATTTTGGGAAGTTGGGGGGTTTTGATATGCCGAGGAAATTGGTAGTTTGGAATTCGGGACGCCGAGGTAAAACCTAATTGTATGCGAGGGGAAATTTGGGACCCCCAGGTAAATTTGGATGCTTAGGGGTTTGGGACCCCAGGTAAATTTAGAATCTGGGGACTTTTTAACCCCCGAGGGAAATTTTGGGAAAGCGGTAAATTTTGTATGCCGAGGTAAATTTTGGGAAAGCGGGTAATTTGGTATCCGAGGGAATTTGGTATGCGGGGGAAATTTGGGATGCTGGAGAATTGGTAGCTTTTTTAATGTAAGAAGGTGAGGGGGCGAGGCCCCCATGACCCCCGCTTTACCTTAGACATAGGGCACTGAAACCCTGATTGCTCTTTGACTCTTGAAATATTTTCCTTTTTATTATAGCATTTATTATGTCAAGTTTTTTGCATATACTTTTTGTTTTTTTTATCATTTCAATTTATTTTTATTTTTTATATTTCAATTTTTTTTATTTTAGTCATTTTTTTTATATTTTTTATCATTTTTTTTCCTTTCTGTTTAATTTGTTCAGTTATTTGATTTGTTTTTTTTTACTTATTTACTTTATTTTTTTGTTTTAAAACGTTTTTATTTTATTTTTGGTTTAGTTTTAAATTTAGTTTTGGGGTTTATTTAGTTGACTTATTTATTTACATAATTTTTTTAAACAAGATCACAAGCAATCCCGTTTTGGGGTCCATGACATTTAAAAGCGAATAAAAAGTAATAAAAATAATAATTATTATTATTATTTTTATTAAATAAAAAATAAAAAATAAAATAAAATAAAAAAACATGGAAATTTTGACAGATAATGACAGGGTGGTCTCATAGTAGCAAGAACGCGACAGAAATTGGAGCACAAAATTTGGAGAACAAATAAGAAAATATATTGGAGAGCATAGCAACCCTTTTTTGTGAGCACTGAATACATGCCTCACAACTGGGTGCTCTTTTTTTTTCGTGATGCTGGGGGCTTCGCAAATCAATGTCATAAGTTCCAGTGTTGGAACACCGAATACCGCAATCTCTCATTGCTCTAAAGTTTTTCGGGTGTGACAGGTCTCGTCGACCCACCATCATGTAAACGCTTTAAATTTCATCAGGTTCTGGCTCAGTACTATGGGATCTTCAGGTACAAACGAATCTTTATACAAATCGGGAAGTGCAGGCATTTGCTTTTTTCCATTCTGAGGATGAAGATCAAATCTTCATGTCATAGATCCTAAGTACTCAAATCCCATCAGGGAGTTTTTGTTTTTTTTCTAGAATTCCCCGTTATCCTCTATCCTTTGAATAACATGGGCCTAACAAGGTGAACGCCATGCTTGTCTATAGGAGTAGATCAAAGATTCTTCCAATGTACCTGATAAACAGAAGCATAAAAAATGCATGACAAACATGTCAATATGTAAAAAAGAGAAGGTGTGGTGGTGTGTTGTGTGTGTGCGTGTGGTGTGTGTGTGTTGTGTGTGTGTGTGTGTGTGTGTGTGTGTCGCGCGCGCGCACATATTATGTGTACGTGCATATGTGTATGTGGGAAGGGAGTACTAGTCGCAGCAAATGTCTAGTTCACGCAAAAGTCGGGCTGCACTCCTAAGGAGACATACCTCACCACAAGAGCAGGGTTATTCGTTGTGTTCTTCTTTCCTCCGCATGCTCACGTGCAGGCCTATGGGCATGTATGTGTGTGCGTGTACGTGTCTGCCTGTGCGAGGGTGTGTGTATGAGCGCGCACGTGCAAATGCGCATGCGTATAAAGGTAAAGTCATTACTTTTATCAACAAATCTATGTCTCTGCCATTCTGAAACACTCCTCTGACGCTCTTTAGTTAAAGCTAACATGACACCTAAACGGATCGAAATCTGTTCATCCACTGCCCTGATTTTCCATTATACGCTCTACAACTTCTAGTAGCACGTTAATGGTTCACGGGAAGCTCATTTCACCACATGTCAACAGATATGAAACCTTGCTTGCCAGATATTTAACCTATTTTCGCCATTGTTTTCTTAAAAATTGTCCTTTAGCGACCAGCGTAAGAGTCAGGAAAACAGTTTAAATCTGTACCACAATAGTACTGGATTGCACCAAGTTTCCACGATATGTTAAATCAGGGTGTGCGATCTTGTTCAGTGTTTTAGCACGAATTTTAATGTTTCAGCGGCTCTCAGAGCAGATCACAAGATTGCACAAAGGATTAAACAATCCTTCCAGTAGGATTGACACACACACACACAGCTATAACACTGCACTTCAAACAACCAGCGCTTGTTTTGTCCATGCCCCAGCTATTGTATTGTGTTCTTAGAATTGTGTCAATGATGGTTCGCGATATTTTTCAAGTTGTTATATGGCTCTTATATGTCAAGGTGTTTGAAGACTTGTCACTAACTGTAGGCAAACATTTCGCACCAGCATTTCTTCTTGGCAGCCTGTGTATTTCTGTCTTTTTCCCCCTCACTATTTTTGTTTTTAATTGGTATCATAATTATATTGTTTAAAAGTAGTCACAGAGAGAGAGAGAGAGGAGACAGAGACAGAGAGAGAAAGGATAGAGACAAAGACAAAGACAGACAGAGACAGGCAGGCAGGCACAGACACAGAAAAGGGAACCAGAATGAGGGAATGACAGAGGGAGAGGGAAAAGACAATGATAAAAAAAAGACACAGTCAGAGAGTGAGGCAGAGTAAAAGAAAGACAGTGAGAGAGTGAGAGAGACAGTGAGAGACGGAGTGAGACAAAGGAAGAGATACAAAGTGTGAGAGAGAGACAGATACAGAGACAGTGTGTATCTGTTTGGTGTGTGTGTGTGTGCGTGTGCGTGCGTGCGTGCGTGCTTGCTTTCTCGCCTGCCTGCCTGATGCCAACAAACATGCGGGCTTGACAAAGCCATATACATGATGCTAAGTATCTGCAAAACCCAAAAAATATATTAACATGGTACTCACAGAGTATGGTTGAAGTCATTGTCTCCACAGCGATGGCTGAAGCACCCACAGTCGCAACAAACTTGTCGGCCTGACTTTTCTGCTGGTGTGACGTTCCAGTTTTTCCTTTGCCTTGGTCAGTGGACAGCCCAGTCTCTCCAGTGTAGACAGCAGCGCGCTGCGGGTACTTCGTCACTGTAGAGCTGCTTGGCCAGTGAAGTGGGGTCAGGCCAGGTCCTCTATAGGAGAGTCTCGCGTAGTGAGCTGTGCTGCAATACGTTTTCTGGAGTGTGATTGCCGCCAGTCTTGTACAGCCAGCACTGCTTCTGTGCCGTCTGTGCAGAGTTTCAGGAACACAGCAACACGCTGATTTTGAAGTGGGCTGCTGTAGTGTCTGTATCTCATAGGGGTGCAACTTTGTTTTTCCAGAAGGGCAAGTCGTTCTTGGAAAAGGATTCTGTTGTTGCGGTCTGCCGGTTCATGTCAGCCATCTTGTCAAATTTCAGCCCTAGAAATAGAGGTGGAAGGTGGGGGGTATATTCAGGAACTAGGGTCAACATGATGGTACACGGGCTGGCTTTGTGTTGTTTTTTGAGAGGTTGGAGACAGTGTCGTCTTTCCGGTGCGTTTCTGTAGAAAAAAGAAATGTGTTAGATTTGTCTGGAACTTGATTCTTATAAATCAGTCATTAGCACTGTGTATTTGTCTTCGTGAATTTGTATTCCATATTGTATTTTCTACTCTCATTCAGTGCACGTGCAGTGCGTGTTTGTGTTTTAAACCATTATTTGTGTAACTGTAGTTCTCTTGTTTGAAAGGTGTTTTTTTTAAAGGTCAGGTCTAAATTTGGATGCATACTTCCCGATATCACTAGGCTAATGTTTAAGGGACTGTTCTGATATTTTCTTGAGGCTGCTGACCAAGTTGTGCCTGAATGTTTTGGGGTCTTTTTGCCACAAAGTTTTCGCAAGTAAAAACGTTCTAGGGATTACCTGGACTAAAATCAGACTGTAAGGCCGGCCCGAATTGTATAACAAAAACCTGGTGTACCAAAAATTGGGAAAAAA
>CM054138.1:4969262-4992454 GCA_028751875.1 Rapana venosa | reverse complement strand
ATGTATATAGGGTTCATTCCATTAATATATGTTCTTCTTTTCATATAGTGTTTTTAATAACAGTCTACAATGAGATAAACTCGCATGTATATTGGTGATGCATTGTCATTATGTCGAAATGTTCCTAATTATATGTTGATGTTGAGTGAATGTTTGTCTTGTTTATTATGTTTTATCACAGGCAGTGACAAATGACAGAAAGCAAAGAAAGAGCACTAACTGCTGTTTTGGCACATCCGAAATGTATGTCATAATCACATTTTAATTCTCCATGCTACACTGAAAAAGCAAACATGCTTTCCTTTCATCACGCACGCGCACGCGCGCGCGTGTGTGCGTGTGTGTTTACTTTAATTTTTTTTGTTTCAAGGATAATGAGATAAGCACTTGTGTGCTTTTTCATATCAATTCCCCATGTGTATGCAGTTTTACCTCCAGTCCCTATGTGTATGCAGTTTTGTAAATTTTGTCAGTTCCCACCGGCTTACAATGGCCTACACTTCCGGAAAGCGGAACGGGCATCTGTGTGTGTGCGTGTGTGCGTGCGTGCGTGCGTGCGTGCGTGTGTGTGTGTACGTGCGTGCGTGTCTGTGTGCGTGCGTGTGTGTGTACGTGCGTGCGTGCGCGTACGTGCGCGCGTGCGTGCGTGCGTGTGTGCGTGTGTGTGTGTGTGAAAGTGTTTCTGGAAGTATTGAAATAACATCTGAAACAAGTGTTAATGCTACTTAACTGAATGCATCTTTGGTGTTATACATACGCATAAAGGAATTGTGTGAGTTGAATTTTTGTTTTATTTTATTTTATTGTATTTGACATTTTCATAGCTAAGTCTTGCTAAGAATTTCGAGTGTAAATGTTTGTTTATATATTGAAAATTGTGATTTATATCACTCTGCTTTTGAATGAATCTGGTTTTTTATTATTTGAAATTGCTGAAAGTTGTGTAAATGAATGATGCTGCCTCACAGGCGGTTAAGTTGGTGTCTGTGTTAATATGTAAGATGTTTTGGATGCATGTTTTGTGTATACAAAATACAGTATGAGTACTTGTATGAGAGAGAAGGTGTGTGTGTGTGTGTGTGTGTGTGTGTGTGTGTGTGTGTGTGTGTGTGTGTGTGTGTGTGTGTGTGTGAAACTTCAAAGTTAAACTTATTTTCGGATGGTACACTGAATAAGCAATGCAGCTGCTTTTTTCCATCAAGCCATCTATCTAAAACAAATTATAATAATAATATATATGCATACATAGACTAAACAATCTAAACAATGACGGACCATACAAGCCAAACAACAAAATACATATACATACATAGAATAAAAAATCTAAACAATGTTAAACCATACAAAATAAATAAGAAACATGGGAAACAAATTCTTGTAAAAATATATTTCTCAAAAACGAACAATAAACCAAACCAAAACAAACAGAACAAAAAAGACACCGAAACCCTCCACAAAAAACCGCAACCACACAAATTACTCAACAAAACGAACCAAAGAGATAAAACCAAAACAACTACAACACACACACACGCGCACACACACACGCACACACACGCGCACACACACACGCGCACACACACCACACACACCACACACACCACACACACCACACACACACACACACACACACACACACACACACACACACACACACACACACACACACACACACACACACACACACACACACACACAGGTACGTTTACAAGAACGGCAACAATGAACATTCAACAATAACGGCCAAAAAATAACAATATAGAACTAACAGACACAAAAGCCGAAATACCCCCTCCCCCCAACCCCCCCCCCCCCCCCCCAAAAAAAAAAAAAAAAAAAAAAAAAACCCAACCCAAAAGACCAACCATCAAAAAAACAAAAACAAAAACAAAACCGAACACAAAAAACAATAAAAACAAAAAACAAAAACAATATTTTTTTAAAAATCGACAAAAAAAGAACCGCCTTAAAAACAACAACAAAGGTGTGTGTGTGTGTGTGTGTGTGTGTGTGTGTGTGTGTGTGTGTGTGTGTGTGTGTGTGTTGTGGTTGTCTTCACATTAACGTATGTTCACTCTAAGCGATATCTGACGAGTGTGTGTGTGTGTGTGCGCGCGCGCGTTTGTGTGTGTGTGTGCGCGCGCGCGCGCGTTTTGTGTGTGTGTGTGCGCGCGCGCGCGTTTGTGTGTGTGTGTGTGTGTGTGTGAAATCAAACATTGGTAGAAACAAACAAATCTACATTCAATACTGTGCAGATTTAAGAGCAGAAAGATGACCATTGCAGGCATGTATGGTTGATTCCGTTAATATAGCTTTTCGTATTTCAGATCAGAGTGATTCCGTTAATATAGCTTTTCGTATTTCAGATCAGATATGCACCTAGTAGTCCCATAGAGGATATCCTCGTCTAATCATATACAAGCTGGCCAGCAATGACCAGTGAATGGACAATGCAAAAAAAATCCGGCATGCACCCTGCTTTCAGAAGAAGAATGATCATCTCTGGCAATCATTGTTTTTTCTGTTTACTTTAAAATATTAGCTGTGATTATCAATGGTATTCCCTTCTCAGGGAAAGGGCTGGATGAACAAAATATATACCAATACTTATCTGTAAGCCTTGGAAATAAAGATTCTCTCTCTCTCTCTCTCTTTCTCTCTCCCTCTCCCTCTCCCTCCCTCTCCCTCTCCCTCTCTCTCTCTCTCTCTCTCTCTCTCTCTCTCTGGTTGCATTCAACATGTGCTTTTTGTGTTAGTATAATGCAGAATTCCAAGCATCCAGTCATGCATGATTTTACCCATGGATTTGTAACCGGTTCCATGGCCTATACAATTACAGTTTTGAGTCCTCTCTCTTTCTCTCCCTCCCTCTCCCTTGTCTCTCTCCAACTCTCTTTCTCCCTTTTCTCCCTCTCTCTCTCTCTCTCCCTCTGTCTGTCTGTCTCTCTCCCTCACACACTTTCCCTCCTTTCTCGCTCTCTCATTGCGTGGTCCTGACCAGGAGTGCATAAGGAATGATTCCAGCACGTCCACTCTCACAGCCTTCTCGTCCTACCAGCAAGTGCAGAGCCCAGAGCGGTGCATTAGTTCCACAGAGCTGCAGTGCAGTACAGGCAGTACAGTACAGGCAGTAGAGTACAGACAGCAGAGTACAGGCAGTAAAGTACAGGCAGCAGAGTACAGGCAGCAGAGTACAGGCAGCAGAGTACAGGCAGCAGAGTACAGCCAGTAGAGTACAGGCAGCAGAGTACAGGCAGTAGAGTACAGGTGTAGGTGCCAGACCACACGCACCTCCCTCCTCTCACCCCTGACTGCTGTCAGAGGAAGTTCACGGTCCATCAACCGCGAACAGTGCATGGGGAAAATGGCCCGCCTGTGTCTGAATATGAATATGTCGCTGTGTCTTTCTGTCTGTCTTGAGTGTTTCTCTGTGTCTGGTTTACTCTATACCACTCTGGGTACGTTGTTTGCTTTGTCAGTTTTTCTTTGTGTCTGTTTTTCTGCTGTCTGACTCTATCTCTCTGTCTCTGTTTTTCTTGTTGTAAGATTTATCCTATCTTCATTGTTGTTGTTTGTTTTGTTTGGTCTCACTGTTTATCTATCTCTCTGTCTCTCTATCACTGTCTCTGACTCTGTATGCTTAGCCTCTGTCTCCCCATCCCCTCTCTTGTCTCAGTACTTGTGTTCAGGGTGTCGGAGAGTGCATGCATGTGTACTTGTGTATGTATTTTGTGTCATTAAGTGTTTTTTGTCGTAAAGTGGATGTGCTCAACAGAGATAAGAACTTCTCCCCTGGTCTGGACACTTCCTGTAGGGTGTTGAATACTGTACTTCAATATAAAGCTTTCGTTTTACATGCACTGTCTTGACTGATGTTTTATTCATTCAAATAATCTTTTTTTGCCATTATATTGAGTTGTGTTTTGATATTGATATAAAGTGATATGCTAAGCAAATTAACCATAATTTTCAGTATCTTTTGTCTGGATTTGCGGAGTATAACGTCTTAATCCAGTTATTAGGAAACCACTAAACACCACCAAACATATACCTTATAATTACTGGATAGCACCACTTCAGGCTTAAAGAGATCAAGATGCTTTTGAATTTCACAAGAATGGGCATGTCTACATTTTGAGGTCACATCATTGCATTCCACTGGACAGCATGAGGAGAATGTATGAGCCACCACACTAGAGTCCTACACCTGTTCCAGAACAGTCAGGGTTCTAGTCTTTCTGAAGGAGGACAAAGGCTGCCATCTACCCACACTGTGTGTAACCCATCTGCTGTGGCTCTGCTTTTGTGGTGGCGGGTTCTCACTGGCTTAGCGGGGCATCCCCATTATCACACAGAGAAATATGCCCTAACTGACAGTTTTTAAAAACGCAATGCACTGCAATGTCATGCTATACTTGACAACACAATGCAATACAATACAATATCAGACAAGACAATACAATGCATTACAATGTGATATTTAATGCAATGAAGTAAAATGCAGTACGATACAATACAATATGATACAGCGTGATACAATACTATGCGATAAATACAAACAACACATTGCCATACAATGCATACAATATGATGCAATGCAATGCAATACAATAAAATCTAAGGTAGGAACCTGAGAAACTTGCTGCAGATCTCGCCTGAAGGATTTTCGGGGGAAAAGTTGACCTTAACTACAGGGGGAAAAGCCCCTTGAAAAGATGGTTGGTCGTGATATCACGAGCACAATTCTTTAACCATTAGAGTGTTACCCCTCTCCCCTCAACTGTAATGACATTTAAAATATCAAATTTTTTTTGTTTTACATTTTCCTTACACTGTGCTGACTAGACTCAAAAGTGACAAGATGTGTTTAACAAATAAAACTGTTAGTCAGTGTAAAATTGGTTAGGGGGTGCCATTGTTTGTTTGTTGTTGTTTCTGCGGGGGAGCGTTTTAGTATTAAAGTAAAAATATTCTCCTAGTATGTAAGTGGGTAAAAGTAAGAATATCAGGCGGCTAGAACATTTAATGCTGAGGGAAACATTTCTCACAGGTGCAGACACAAACATTGCATAATGAACCATGCAGTAATCCTTTCCTAAACAAGCACAGGGCCAGTCTTTTAGAAAACAGATGGCGGTGCAGCATAGGGCATTGGCCACGCATGCGTGCACGGCATCTGCTGACAACTTCCTGTTCCAGCTGGCAGCCTTTCATGATTGTGGTTCACAACCCAACATTACGTTACGCGTGTGATTTAGTTTTGCTCTGCAGTTACTTCTTTCTTTCTCATGCATTCGTTCTCATTTTTACTTAGTAGGCAAAGCTCATACACCTGAGTGTTGGGCTTGTTTGCCTCTTTCTCTCTGTTTTTGATTTCTGTTTGATGGTTTAGCTGGGTTTTAAAAAAAATCAGTATTCTATTTTTGTTTGCAGATTCAGTTTTGAACTAGACCTGGCTTTAAGAGACTGGAATAAAATATATTGTGGTTGTCCTGTCATTTGTTTGTTGTTGTTTTTTGTGTGAACTGTAATGCAAACAAAAGACAAGCTCATGTTCTTGAAAGATAGATCAAGAGGAGATACTGTGACAGAAAGAAACAGAAAGGGAGATACTAGCCTTTTCCTTCCCTGATGTAATTATCACTAAAGTTTTTGTATTCATGGTGTCATTCTGAACATTTTCCCCTGGGGATACCAGGCTTCTTACTATAAATGACATCCCCACCTTCTGGGACTGGTGTGCCAGAATTCCCTCTTTTCTATCCCTCTCTTTGTTTCTGCCTTTTGATTTTCTCCCTGTCAGGTCCTTTTTGTCTATTATCTATCGTATTGACCTATCCCCCTGCATTTTTGACCAGAAAGACTAATTCGATTACATTTCTTTCCCAAGCTGAAATTGGATGTGCTGGGTCTGAGTTGTCAGGCGCTTAATGGCAGTACAGCATTTCGCATTTTCGTTCATACCACAGAAGACAATAGTTTCTGTCTGAGCATTTGAAGAAGAATAATCGAGAACATTCACTCTATCTCACCCAGACCATGAAAGACTTTCTGGATAAGGAGATTCCCTGTCTTCAAGCATCTTGCATAACTATATTGGCCGAATTTCTCTGACATCAGGGGATTTATTTCTCCTTTAATCGAGCATACAGGCTGTTATGCTAGGAGCTCTCCATGGAGAAATGTGATAGTAGTATTTCAAAGAATAGAAACATGTAACAACGTAGGCCTTAGTGTTTCAATTCCATCAACAACCGATAAAGATTTTGGTTTGGGCCAGCACACCTCTTCATAACTATCACTTCATGGTCAATTCATTTTTATGAAGGTCCTGGTCTGTTCGCTTTTTTAAAATAAATATTTAAAGTCCTCATGCCATCCATTACAATGGTCAACGTTTCGGAAAGGAACTTTACTTTGCTGTCCAAACTATACCATTGTTACCTGTGTTTGCGTACTCTCTCTCTCTCTCTCACTCTTTCTCTCTCTCTCTCTCTCTCCTCTCTCTCTCTCTGTCTCTCTCTCTCTCTTTCTCTCTCTCTCACTCACACACACACACACACACACACCAAACAAACACAGACAGACAGTAGAACACACAGTCCAAAACATTAATAATCATGACAAACCCAGGAACCTTACTTATAACATTACGCACAGACGGACTCAGCCACCCTCAATTCACCACAGGCAGGTAGGCCTATGAACTGTGGACCTCACACACACACACACACACACACACACACACACACCAGCCCCCCCCCCCCCCCCCCCCCCCCTGTCTGTCTGTCTGTCTGACAGGCAGCCCTGAAGCCACACTGCACAGTCCACTGCATGCTGCATCTGCCCCCTGCTGACTTCACGGCTGGTGGTCAGCAGATGACCTCTGTGTGTGGTCAGTCTCTCTGCTCCTCTCCCTTTCCCTCTTGTGGAACGCTCAGACAAGAACCAATGTTGTCTGTCATATGAGCGAAAATGTGTTGTGCTGCCGTTAAGCGCCTGACAAGTCAGGCCCAGCACATCAGACATTGGCGAGGGGGAGAATTGTTCTATTTTGGGTTTTAAAAGGCAGGAGAATGGACCAAGAAGGTAGAAAGTAAACAAGAAGGGGGGTGGCAGGAAGAAAAGGAACAAAGAAGAAACAAAGAGAGGGACAAAAAAGAGGGAATTCTTTAGCACACAATTTTCAAAAGTGGGGATGCTATTAATTTTATACAGACAAGCCGCCGAGACCACAAACACACAGGTGTGGGCGCTCTCAAATGCGCACGCACACACACACACACACACACACACACACACACACACACACACACAAACAACAACACACGCAAACAACACAAACAAATCAGCACCCACCCCACACCCACACCCACCCCCAACCCACGAACACACACATAGAGAAAACTTTTCCCCAAACAGGTCGTGAATTTGGAAGAAACGTACCAGACAATATCGCCTTTCGGAATAAAGTGGCCAACATCAACCACTCTTCTTCTTTTTCTCTCTCCCCTAAGAGAGGCGACACAAAAGCTCCCACTCGCCAAGCTGCACCCTTTAGTCGGCCATAGAATATCGTGAGTGATGTCTCCCTGGCGAAATAATATAGATATTCACCCCTGGTTTTCATTATGTAATCAAACCTTTCTTGTCGGGTGAAACCAGGCATGAGTGTAGTTCCCATGACGTTTGGAACCTTTCTCTGAAGGGGAACAAAGAATCCCGGCCTATAAATCACAGTGAGGGTTTTCTGGCGTGAACTTTTCTTTTTAGTGTTTTGATTTTGATAAATGAAATAAAACAGTTGGCTAAAAAAAGTCGTTTGGCTTGAGTAAAAGGTGTATATAAAGAAAAAAAAAGTTGAACAGAATACTTTTATTAAACTTCTGCTTGAATGGAGTTTTACAAATATAACTAAACAAAAAAAATAACAAAGAAAGCCGGAATGGTAGCAACGATAAAGTTACGGAAAAGAAAAACAAACACAAATCTAAAAATGTGTCTCACATGAACAAAAAGAAACCATCTGCTTTCCCCCAAAATGCAAGTTGTTTAAATTAATAACATAAACTCAGATTGTTTTTGCTTTAGAAAAAAACTCGTTTATTACCAACAGTGTGAAGTATGATCACATTATTAAGGTTTTATTTTAAAGGCTTGTAGCATTCAAGCTTTATACCTAATTGATTAGGGAGTGTGCCCATGGACTATCTTATCTAAAGCGTAGAAACTTTGCCAAGGCCAAATGTTTTGTTGGTTATTGATGTCAGCAAACAGCCAAGGCTTACATTAAAGTGTTGTTACGCTTTAAAATGTTGAGATATTTTTCATCCATAGCAAATTCTTAGGTCAATAACATGCACATTTTAGGGGATCATTCTTCTCAAGTAGGAGTATGGATGTGCATATGGAACAGTATTTGAAATCCATCATACACACAGATTTCTTATTCCGTATTTCACAATAACTCCCAGGTGTGATGAGTGAGACAGAGTATTATGCTGAATGATTCACAGTCCAAAATCCCCTAATGTCTATCGGATGAGACTATAAACCGAGGCCTCGTGTGCGAACGCACGCAGAGCATCTTGCCCACACGTTAAGGGATGTTCTGCAGTGAAAATGTGAAAAATCAACTATCAGACCATTTTGGGGATTTTACAAGAATTTGTCAGTAAAATATATGTACTTATGGATTCTTAACTTATTTTGCATAAAAAACATGTATTTTCTTGCAAGAAAAGCCTTAATAAATACCTAGTGTGTTCGATTTTTTCCCTGTTGTGTACAAAAAATCGAAATTTTCGGTCCCAAATAAGATCGCGTACACTCGCGAAACCTAGTCATGCTGTATATCAATAGAGAGCTTGTTACTTCCCTTACACCGTTAGGCCAATTATAGCTGACCTAGTTTGAACAGTCTGAGTAAAGGTCAGGGATTTCTCTATACTGAGACCGGCGAGACTTCCATATATGGTGTGTGTGAACTCTGAACTCAGATTTGCTGTAACCCAATGGTCCGGTCGCGTCATGTGATCGAGTCAAAATGGCGTCTGTTTACATGGTTTCAGTTTGAAAGCTGAGGATACATTGCAAAGTACCGCCCGTATAGCCTTTTCTAAACAATTGTAGGCAAAAATCCAAGCGAAAAGTTGCACAACAACTTGCTGAAGTACGCAAGGAGGGTAAAATTGAAGATGGGCTAGGTAAACTGCAAAACGAGTGTTTTTGCTCAGTCAAGTGAGTGCCCCCAGTTACTTTCGTTCTAGTACTGGACAGTAGTAGTACCGATACTCGTCAGAACGCTTTGTGGGGGAAAAGACAAGATGGAATTGGCAACTTGGACAGCAAAACATCTTTCACTCTGACCAGAATTTCAATGGTAAGCATTTTCAGCTCTTGGTATGTGTGTTGTGTGTGGTGTGTGGGGGGGGGGGGGGGGGGGGGGGGGGGGGGGGGGGGTGAGTGATGTGTGTGTGTGTGTGTGTGTGCATGTGGTCTGTGTGAGTTTATGTGTGTATATCTTTGTGTGTGTGTGTGTGTGTGTGTGTGGTGTGTGTGTGTGTGTGTGTGTGTGATTTTCTTCCAAACTTTTCAGCTTTGAGTATGAACAATACCTTACTACATAAATGCCTGCATGGCAACTGCATACATGTGCATGCACACACACATACATACATACATACATACATACATATACATACATACATACATATATATATATATATATATATATATATATATATATATATATATATATATATATACATACATATATACACATGAAATTTAATGCACATGTCTATTTTCAGGTTTATTTCTATTTTTTCTTGATTACTAAGTGTGTTTCTCTTGTCAGCAGGATCCTGGGATATGATGGAGGTGGAAGCATCCCGAGTCCTCAAGCCACTACCTGTGACCTGACAGCAAGACTGACTGAGCTGAACAACATCAAACCTGAGCATGGCTTATGCTCCTGATGTAGAGATTAAAAAAAGAAGAGTGCATCAACCATGTGAGCAAGCATATCAGGGTAGTTCTTCGCACACTTGTTTCAGACTGCAGAAAGAAGGGGACCAGTCTAAAGATGGGGGGTGGGAGGGGGGGGGGCATGGTCAGCTGACACAGATTGAGTCAACTCTGTAAACTGTGGATCCTATGCAGCTAGATCTCCCCTCCATCCTTTATTTATTTCATCCTGGTGGAAATACATCCTGACTTAGTGCCTCAAGACTCAACAAACATGTCCCGAACAGTCTGAAATATCAAAAAGACCGACAAACTATGTGACAGAATACTGTGAAAGGGGCCTGGCAGAAGTGACCAGAGGAACTCTGTGCTTGAAGGAGGTGCTGTCTATGCAACAGGACAGTTTTAAAGTGGTTTTGAAGGAATATGTGTGGCAGGCAGTGACTTTAGGAACTGTAGAGGTGAGATTAGTGTCAACCTGTGTCTTTTTTGCCCGTTTTCTCCGCTTTGTACTTTTTGACTATTTTCTACTTTTTGGAACAAATTCCTCAAAATGTGGTTGTCAGATTGTAACCAAATTTTGCATACTGCTAGAATAATGCATGATCTACATAGTGTCAGAAGGGTTTTTTCATATCTATTGAGGTTTGGTTTGCACAGGACATCAAATTTGTATATACTGTCTGTGTTTGCGATTTCTATCTTAATTAATAATAATAATAATGTATGGAATTTATATAGCGCTGAATCTTGTAATTAATTGGTATTTAATTTGTTCTCTAAAACTATTCACGCTACTTTAAAAAGCTTCTGTAACTATGTAGTAAATCTATTTTGCTATATAAACAGCAGATTTGAACTTGTTTGGAAAGGGAAGTTTTGAGAATTCACCAAATAAAAACCCAATATGGCCGCCAGTTTGTGTGGTTTCCATAGCAACGGAAAATTTAAATCTCAGTTTGAACCCTGAAAAATGTTCCTTTAGTCCATTTGCATGACTCCAGATCACCAGGTGTTGAGAATTCTGCCCCAAACATAAAACGTCATTTCACTGCAGAACATTGTTGCGCTTTTCGTAAGTGTAGGCCATTGTGTGCCGGTGGGAACAGATAACATAATTTACATAACCGCAAGCACACGGGGACTGGATGTACAAAAAGCACATAAGTGCTTATTCCATTATCCTCGATATAAAAGAATTACAAAAAACAAAACAATAAACGGGAAAGCTCAGTCGGAAACTCCCAACAGAAACCTGCAACAACAACAACAATTCTCATAACAAATGCATGAAACGTTTAAAATAATGGTTATTGAACAAGCACAAAGGGGACAGGTGAAAAAAAAAAGTCTGATTTTTTTAAATTCCATTACCTCAAAACTAAAGAATACCAAGAAACCCCCAAAAGAAATCCACAGAATTATAGATTCCCTAGATAAACGAAGACAAACCGTTGTTTCAATGTTTCTTCGTTACTTTTTGCTGTCTTGTGGGTATCGTTTGTCGCATAAGCCATACTAGTTCAGCGAAGCGGCATCATTTGATCTCATGTTGCTGAAGAAAATGTGCTGAACTCTTGGAAGAAAGTGGGGTCGAGAAACCTAACCTTGCAGAAGGGTCGGCTCAACCCTGTAAGAAACCCATTTGGGTTTTCTTTTAAAATTGTTTGTTTGTGGGTGTTCGCTTCTTTCCTATATCTGGGGATTCATATAATAGGTCTTCTCTTGTTTGACTTTGACAAAGTGAGAGAGAGAGGGAGAGAGAGAGGAGAGGAAAAAGAGAGAGGGGAGAAAGAGATGAGAGAGAGATGGAGGAGAGGAGAGGAGAGAGAGAGGAGAGAGAGAGAGGAGGGGATGAGAGAGGGAGAGAGAGAGAGAGGAGAGGAGGAGAGGAAGAGAGAGAGAGAGAGAGAGAGAGAGAGAGAGAGAGAGACACGGAGATTTACAGTAAGTTTAGGTCTGCAACTGTATTTTATTATTTTTTTTATTTTTATTTTATACCACTTTAAGTCACGAGATCTCTCTGCGTGAAATTCGGGCTGCTCTCCCCAGGGAGAGCGCGTCGCCACAAGAGCAGCGCCACCCTTTTTTTGTTGTTTTTTCTTTTGGTCTGTAACTGTATTTGTTTCCCTATCAGAGTGGCTTTTTTCTAAGAATTTTGCCAGGGACAACTCTCTTGTTGCCATGGGTTCTTTTACGTGCGCTGAAAATTTTGTGTAACACACGGGACCTCGGTTTATCGTCTCATCCGAAAGATTAGCGCCCAGACCACCACTCATGGTCTAATGGATGGGGGAAAATGTCGGGCCCAAACGGGATACGAACCACGCACACTCCCGATCCGGACTTTCGCATTCTAGACAGACGCGTTACCTCTAGACCACCGATCCACTTTAGGAGCAAAATGTCTTTGAAACAGCAAAGCTGTTATCTTGAAAGTGTTAATCGATCAATAGGACAATATGTGTTTGGTCACATTCTAACGCTTATATGAAACTTATTTTTTATATCTTTAATTATGCCATTATAAACTGATGAAGATAAAGCAAGGAGATAAACAGGAGTAACAAAAGAATTGGTCTGGGGGCTGAAAGGTTGCATAGACACTGCAACATGTGTGTCTTGATTGTCATGGGCACCTCCTTTGCAATAACCAATAACGTGTCATTGTCCGTAATGATTGTATTCATTACACCTGTTGACGGCAGGTTAGAGGTCAGAGACTAGGATCCATGATCATTATTATGATCATCATCCTTTCTGTGAGCATGCTAAGATAACAGCAACCTTTCTTTCCCTGTTCAGTTTCAACAACATTTTATTTATAATGCCGTACATATTCACATTTACAAAAAAATGCATTGAAAAGCATAAAGATTATAATGCGCTCAGTAGCAATCATTTTTATTTATTTATTTATTTATTCTTTTATATCGAGGATAATGGAATAAGCACTCATATGCTTTTTTACATCCAGTCCCCGTGTGTATGCGGTTTTGTAAATTTTCTCATCTGTTTCCACCGGCACACAATGGCCTACTCTTCCGAAAAGCGGAACAGGATTTAACGTGTGCGCAAGATGTTCTGCATGCGTTCGCACACGGGGCCTCGGTTTATAGTCTCATTCGAAGGACTTTGATATTCAATTCGATTTTTTGTCAAACTGGGAAGAAAGGGCTTTACCTGTTAGATGGGGCAGCTGATTGACATAATAATAATAATAATAATAATAATAATAATAATAAAGGAATTTATATAGCGGTATATCTTGCAGAGACAAATCAAAGCGCATGACATGAGTAATAATGGATTTTTGCTGAAACTCTTTTTGACCATCATTTAAATTTAAAATCATCTTTTCAAAAGTTACTGCGCTTAAGTATATATTTAAAGCTAAACAGAAGATAAGGATGAAAGGTAAGTTAAATTTGTAGAGAGAAAACAAAATACATAAAATAAACAAAGAAAGTTACAAGGTAACCTTTTTATGACTAAACAGAGCATGAACTGTGACAATAAGATGGAGGACAGAAGAAGAGTGAAGGAAAAGGAAGAGAGAAGACAGCAAGTGAAATTAAGACACGAAGCCTTGAACACAAAGTAGAAAAAACAACACCTAAATATTTTGTACAGGTCAGCAAGAAAAGGGAAGCATCAACAAAAGAAACTATCAGGATGCAAACAGACACATATCCCCCACACTATCTTCATGTATCTCTGGCAAAGCCATTGAGACATCTCTCGGCACCCTAAACAAACCACGGTCTGCATGCGGCCTGTGATCTATGACCTATAATGAGGTCACACCACTCCCCTGATGGGAGGTCAGAGGGCACAAACAGCTTCCAGATGTCAGCCTGTTGGAATCAGCTGGGAACTTGGGGAGGAACGGAGGAGGGGGGGGGGGGTATGGATGTAGATGTATGAGCAGAAAGAAGGAGGAAGGAGGTGGAGGGGGAGATAGGTGCGAGGATGGAGGAAGGCGAGGAGATATCAACGATGTGAGCAGACGTGATGCTCAGTCACCTGGGAAAACTGAGGAATGATCACAGGCTGCTGATGACATGACCTTTGTCACGGTCACTGCACACAACCTTAGCAAAGCCAGGGAAGCCTACCAGGCCAGTCAGGGATGTAGGAGGGTAATTAATGAGGCGAAGATCTCTATGGAGCTAATGGATACATTTGGCATGGCTGAACGTGGTGGTTAACATCTCTGATAATTATATTCCAGATCCAAGCACTTATTGCCATTTCTGTTCGTTCTTTGGCTAGAGCTCAGAGGTTCACCAATGGAGAGGTTTCGAGTATGCAGCCGTTTTTACCTACCATTAAGGTAGCCACATTCTGACTTTGGGGTTATTTTGTTCTTTTCGTTGTAATACTGGAATGGTATATGGCTTCTGTACACTTCTTGAGGGGTCGTATGGGCCCTGCTCTGACTTCTATTGTAATATGTCTGGAGCAATTTAAATTTTGTGAAAAAAATCTGTATATTGTTATTATGTTTTTTGTGTCACCATTTTCGCTGGTGTGGGAAACGTTGCTATTGAGCATTTATCCGTGAAAATGTATACGTAAATATTTACATTGTGATATTGCCAATAAAAAAGGTGTTCAGATCTCTGCTAAATAGACTCAAGGAACATGTATTCATCATCATCATCATCATCAGACCCGTGACCTTGGCGGTCGTGGGGGAGACATGAAAGACGATGCCGTGGTAAGCCTCCTCCATCCATCTCGGTCCTCAGCTCTGCGCAGTAGTGCCGAGTCATTCATCCTGGTCCATTCTCTGATGTTGTCCATCCATGACTTGTTCTGTCTTCCCCTCCTTCTGCCCCTTTCGAGTTTCCCTGCAGTACTGTTTTGGGCAGAGTTTTGGGTGGCGGGTGACGTGGCCGAACCATGTCAGCTTTTTCTTCTTGACGATGGTGAAAGGGGTTCCTGTGGACCTGCCACCGTGTTATTTGACTCTTGACAAATTCGTTGGTCTTTCGTTCTCTCCAGTTAATGCCCACTAGTTTTCTATGGCAATTTTGTTTCGAATGACTGGATTCGCTTGGTGTTTCACAGTCAATGTCCAGGTTTCACTTTCCCTACAGCAGGATCGACCCGAATTAAGGGCTTTGTAAACTTTAGTTTGATTGGGAAACTGATCTCTTTACTTTTCCATATGGTGGTGAGTTTTGTCATGGAAGATGTTGCCCTGGCTATTCTGACTTTGATTCTGTCGTCGATCGCCCGTCCTTTGTGAGTGTAGCGCCGAGGTATTAAAAGCGTCTACCTCCTCCATTGTTGGCCGTTCATGTAAATTTTAGCGTGGCATTGCTCGTGCTGTTCACAAGTATTTACTTTTCTCCGAGCTCACCTCCATCCCATATGCTCCAGCTCTGTTCTCAAGTCTGGTCGTAAGATCTTGCAGCTCTGTGTTACTTCCGCCCATGAGGTCAATGTCATCGGCAAACCGTAAGTTGTTGAGGGTCTGGGCCGCCAATGGAGATGGTAGGGTGGAAGTCATGGAGGGTCCTCTTCATGAGTTTTCCAAGAACGATTGAACAGGACTGGAGATAACAGGCATCCTTGTCGGACCCCAACTGTGGTTTTGAAGTAGTCTCCGACCTGGTTTTTTCAGAAGGACTGCACTGCTTTGCAGTGTTTGTATAGTGCTTGAATGGGTTTTCACTAGTCCTTCTTCAATGCCCAAAAATTCTGAGGACCTGCCACAGGCCTTCGTGCCAATACTCTGTCAAAAGCCTTCTTGAAGTCGATGAAGTTGTGGAACAGGTCTCTCTGATGTTGAAGTGTTTTTCCATCATGAAAGTGGCAGTTAAAAATCTGTTTGATTTTGCCCGCCTGCCCTGAACCCAGCTTGTTCCTCTGCAGGTGTTCTTCTGCCTCTTCTTGAGTCGATTCAAAATAACTTTGAGCATGAACTTGCTGGCGTGGTGGGGTGAGGCTGATTGTTTTATAGTTTTGGCATTGGCGTAAATTCCCCTTCTTGGGCAGGGGTATGATGAGTGATTGTGTCCAGTCTGTTGGCCACTGTTTTGTCTCCCAAATCTTCTGACAGATAGCTGTAAACATATGTGTGACTGTTTTGCCACCATGCTTGAGCAGCTCTGCTGGTATATTGTCTGCTCCTGGGGACTTTTTCCCACTGGTAAGCTGGGATGGCTTCTTTTCCCCTTCTTCCCTCAGTATAGGGAATGGCGAGTGTGCTCTTGATGTTGCTGCTTTCTCTTCTATTATGCTCTTGTCAGGTTGTATTGGTAGTTTGTACAGTTTTGACAATATTCAGACCACCTGTTCAATGCAGCTGAGCTTTCTGTGAGGAGGTTTCCGGAGCTGTTTTCAATGACTGATGATCACTGGTGTTTGAAGTGGTTTTTGTCAGAGTTTCTTCAGGGTGCGTCGTATGCCTTTTACTATTCTGCGCGGCCTCGTATCACTTTCATGTTTTAATTTATTTACGATCTCATCACATTTGATTACTGACACCACTTCTCTCTGTAGATCCTTTAACATTGACTTCTCACGAGATTGTTGGCCTCTCCCGGTATTCTTTAGGGCGGAAGACTCTGGTTGGTCTTACTTTTTCAGTGCTCTTCTTGTATCGCAGAGAAGGGTCCAAGATCTCATTGGTAGGTCCATGGCTGACTGTTTTTATTCCTCTACGACACCGAGTACCTCCTCTGCTTGTTTCCGACTGCCCTCATTGAAGTTGTGGTGAGGTCATTGATGTCCATTTCCAGGAGGTTAATGCTCGCAAAACGTCCGTCCAAGCTCTAGGCTTGGAAGTATCTCCTCGATCATCTGGAATCTTTAGATTGTCCACGTCAACTGTTGATTACTGGGTTTGCAGGCTGTTTGTTCAATTTCTCAGATCTTCATTTCATGAATAACCAAACTAGCACAAGTCGTGTGGTGTCTACTGATCCATCGTCAGGCTCTCCAGGGTACTTCTTTGTTCTGCCCTGTTGATGCTGGTTTGAAGCGCCGTGGTGTTAAGATACAATTCTATTTGCGGTTAATGGATCTTGCGTTTGGCGCATGCCCAGTTGTTCCTCCTTGACTGCTTGTGGGATAGAGGGAATTGGCAATGGTAATGTACGTGGGTGCAGGTCAAACATCAAGCAACGGTAGTCCCCTGTCGTTGGTTCTCTCCCAGTTCCAAACTGAGACCACTGTTCCGGCCCATTGGTTGTAAGATCTAGGACCTACTTTGAATGTTGGCGGTTAAATCGCCCTTGGATGATGAGATGTCCTCTTAAGGGTATTTTCTTAATGGTCACTTCAAGACACTTCATAAAGATTCTGTACTACTGGTCTTCATCTGTTCGGTCTAGATGAATGGTTGCATAGATTTGTGGAGAATATATAGTGATTCCTTAGAGGCCTTGGGCCGACACCCCCCGAGCTGATAACCTCTGGAAGCCGGCGTACAGCAGTATAGATGCACCCACTATACTTCCTTTCTGACAATAAATGCCACTCCCATGTTGTGATTGTTTTTCTCTTGCCACTTGTACCAGATCTTGTTGCCGTTCTTCTTCAAAGTCTCACCAAATCCTGTCCCTCTCACTTCTCCTAGTCCAATAATGTCCCAGTTTATATCGCTAAGCTCAACTCAGTTCTTTGATTTTCCTGCACTGGTAGAGTGGTACGACGTTCCATTACAATGGCAGATTTGGTTCTCTAGGCGGAACCTTTAAGAAATGTTTTAACTCCAGTAGGCTGACTTGTCTCTTCCACCCTGGTGTTGATCAAAGGAAAAGCGCGGTCGTTGTAACTCCGCGCCTCGACCGATCCGTATCCCATTTCTGCTTGCATTTGTCTTTCATGTTTTCATCTGTGGGTCTTATAGGATATTCCTTGGTGGCGCCAATCTCCTCGTCCAGTCACAATATGTTTTGGGTTTCTTTTTCTATTGGGGTATCCTCCCCCTCATGCGACAGGTTGTACTGGGGTGTACATGATACTACAGTAGCAGTACAGAAGAAACTTCTCTGACCTGACCTGACCTAACCATGTATTAACTATTTTAAAAAGTCAAAATGCAACTGTAAGTTCTGCTTCATAGCATTTGTTTTAATTTTTAACTATACAATTGTAGGCAACATTAGCGTCTAAGTTAAATCAACCTTACATGCAGACAGAGAGAAACAAATAAATGAAGAGAGAGAGAGAGAGAGAGAGAGAGATAGAGAGAGAGAGAGAGAGAGAGAGAGAGAGAGACGAGACAGAGAGAGAGAGACAGAAAGAGAGACATACAGACAGACCATAAGACAGAGAGGCAGAGAGAAAGACAGGCAGGAAGGCAGGCAAACGGACAGGCATACAGACAGGCAGACAGGCAGACATACATACATACATACAGACAGACAGACCAACAGACGGAGACAGACAGGCAGACAGGAATGTTTCTCTGGAAGTGATTTCATGATTTTCAAAGGCATGCCTACCAGAAAACAAATCTTTTAAAAAACGAATCATGAAAACAATAATCAGCGCCCTTTTCTCTTTCCCAAGAGCCATAGCACCAAGGCTTGATTGGCGAGGCTGCACCCTCCCACCAGCCGTAAAATATCATGACTGATGATGTCCCTCCGAGCGAACTATAGTCAGTCCAAGTTTTCATTATTCAATCTAACTTTCTTTGGCGGATTAAGTTGAGCATGATGAGCACAATTCCCATAAGGTTTGGTGAAGCGTTTCTGCAAATAGAACACAGACTCTGATCCTAGGAATCAATGTGAGAGTATGCTGACGGAAACACCCACCACCCCTCAACACCCACCCTTCTTTTCCCAGGCCAAAAGGTTTCTCAGTTGTTGTTGAAGTCAAGTGCTAGAGGATATAGTGCGATATGGATGGAGGAAGCTGGTTGCAAAATCTCCAGTGGTGCCTCAACCGTCTTCTAGACTGCAGGATAGGTAAGGTGAGGTGAAGTGAGAGAATGCCAAGACCTGCATCAGCATGATGATCTGAAGAAGAGAAGAAGAAATGAAGAGAAAATATTAAAAACACAAACGAAACAAACGTCTAGGCCAAACACGTTGTCAGCGGGTGACGCGGTTGTTGTTTTCCATTGTCAGTGGGGGAGTTTCCCTCTGTTGAAGTTGGGGTTTTGTTTTCCCCCGGGAAAAAGCGCGTCCCCGCAAGATCAGCCCCCCCTTTTTTTTTTTGTTTTTTTTTCTCTTTGTGAACGTAGGGGGGGTTTTCCCCTTTTTTTCCCCTTTTTCCCCACAGAACTTTCCCCAGGGACAATTCGGGTTGTTCCCGCATTTTCCCTTTAATGTGCGTTAAATCCCGGTTGCACACGGGATCTTGTTTTATCCTCTCATCCGAAAGCCCCAGCGCTCAGACCACCTACGATTTAGGGGAAGGGAAAAAGATTCAGGAGGGGCCCTTACATAGACATTTTTCCTGTTTTAAAAATGTTACAGGGGGGTTGTCTAAGTTTGAAAAAGGGCTTTTCAAATAGAAAATTTTCACTCTCTTTTAGGATAAAAAAAATCATCTTAGTCCCCGTTTGGTATCCAGGGGCGACATTTTTTAAAAAAACCCCTTTACAGGGAAAGCGTTCATTCTGTTGTTTTACAGTTCAATACTTCCAGGAGGAAAAAAAATAACTTTTCTTGGCGAATCCATTAAAAGCTAAGCTTTTGCCCCCAAAAAACAAAACAAGAGAAATCAAAGAAAAACCAGGAAAACAAAAACCAACAACAACAAATAACCAACCAGAAACCCCAAAACCCTCAAAAACAATAACAAAACAACAACAAAATAAAAAGGGAATTAAAAACCCCAAAACGCAACGACACCCAACAGCAACAAAAAAAAGAGGAAAAAGAAAAAGAAGAAGAAGGGAAGAAGAAAAGAAGAACAACAAAAACAAACAACAAAAACAACAGCAAAAACAGAAAGAAGAAGAAGAAAAGAGAAGAAGAGAAGGAAGAAAAAGAAGAAGAAAAAAAAGGGAAAAAACAACAACACAGAGAACAAAACAGTAAAAACAAAAAAACAACAACGACAACAACAACCGTAAGAGAAGAGAGGACCCACAAAATTGTAAAGGGGTCAGACACCCAAAAGCAAAATGCAGTTTCCCAGTCTGTTTTGACTGCCCTCAGGGAAAAAGCTGTCTGGGGGAAGGAAAAGGAGGGACCCCGGTCATCGATTGTGAAGAAGATGGTTGGATTTAAACAAAACTTGAAAATTGCAAATTAAAAGGGTTTTGGGGGCGTATTTAGAAAAAAGAATACATCCCGAAAAAAAATTTAAAAGGGGGGAAAAACAGATAAGGGGTAGAAATAGTTTCGGTGACGCATTTCCCCCCGAGAGAGAAAAACACCCCAAATTTTGGGTGCAGTAAATCTCCCCGTAAATTTATAGCGGTAAAAATTAGAAATGGGAAATAACAATCATGCAAGCATACATGCATACATGCATGCATGCATGCATGCATGCCGCATACATCCCATCCCTGCTACATAATACATACATCCCTACCCCCCATACATACATACATACATGCAAAATTTCAGTATACACCCTTTGCATTTGCTGTGTTGATACAAAAAAGGTAAAAGAAAGAAAAAAAAAAAAGATAAAACAGTAGGGATCAAAAGTTAAAGATTCAAGTTTTAAATTCCTTTCCCCCCTTTTGGGGTATGGAGGTTAAAAACAAATTGAAGAGGAAAAAAGACCTAACAGTAATACCCCCCCAAAATAATATAAATATTTCCCGTTTTGGAAAGCAAGAGTTTTTTCGCATAATGAAAAAAAAAACAGTTTTAATGCCCCAAAAATTTTTTTTTAAAGAAACACTTTTTTCTTTAAAAGACAAAAATTATAGGGAAAAAACCCAATTGGGAATTCAAAAAATACCTGTAAATTAATAAATTTTTGAGAGGAAGGAAAGTTTGGGAAAATTTGCTTTTCCCTTTAAAGCCTACAAACTTTCCCCGGAAAAAGGTTGAAGAAAATGTGGGGAATAAAATCTTGTCTTAAATGTTTAAAGGGGAAAAATTTCCCATGAAAAAAATGAAATTTTTCCCCCAAAAACCCGCCCTATTGCATTTTGAACAAAATTCTTTCTTCTTTGGTTTTTAGGGGAAATTTTCCAACCTCACTAAAAGCTTTTTGAAGCTACAACGAAACTTCAAAAGAGAGTAAAAAATATACATTTTGGTAAAACAAGTTATATTTTTGCCCATCCCAAAAAACCCAATCTTATATTTTTTATCCCAAAACCCCAGGCACAACAAAAAAGCACACACCCACATACACCCCCATAAAAACTTTAAACAAAACCCCACCCCAACCCCACTATACAGGGAAACCACAAAACAAACACACACACAACCCCCCCAAACCCCCACCCCCACACAACACCCCACGCACACACTACCAAAAACCAAACCCAACACAACACCCCAAAAAAACCCAACACACACACGCCGCACATACCCACACACACACACAAAACACACACACCAAACAACATACAACACACACACACACACCCCCACACACACACAAAACACCCCACCCAACACAACAATCATGTCACTATTTGTAGGCAAAACCATGTAGACATTTTTCAACAGCCAAAACAAGTAGGGTAAAGGGCAGCCTGGGGACACGTTTTAAAAAAAACCCAGGACAAATTCAGACCCCGGGAATAAAGGGGTAAGGGGTTCGCAAAGGCTCCATAGGTCGAGGTCCTGAAAATCAGCCAGGGCAAGGGGCGCCCAAGCACGGACCCTGGGAACGGGGAAAGTGCAGAGGGTAAAAGGGAGAAAAGAGGAGGGGGGACAGGAAGACAGGGAGGATAGCCCTTTCCCCCGCTTTATCGGCCCCACTGTCAACACACCCTTCATCTCGGCATCACCCCCAAAAGGGTGTGTGCTTTTGTTTATTTATTTTTTTATTTATTTTTTCTTTTATACGGGAAAAAGGGAAAAAATAAGCACAAAACCTTTGTTTTTTAAACCCGCCCCAGTGTGTATGGGGTTTTGGGGAAAATTCTTTTTCATCTTTTCCCCACCGGCACAAAAAAGGGCCTATTTTACAAAAAGCGGAACAAAATTTAACTTTGTGCGAAAGATTTCCCCCGTCCTTTTAAAACCCCGGGGGGGACCTCGGTTTTAGTTTCATCCAAAGGATTTTGGGGAGAGTGGAGTTGCACTGATGTTAACTCCAGAGGAAAATATTCCGAGCAAGGAAATTGATTTTAAGGATTTTTTGCAGGCGTTATTTTCAGTCAGTTTGGAGAACAACAGGTTTTTCGTCGAATCTCCCCATACAGCAAGTTTCTGCTACTCTCATATTTTAAGCAATTTGGGTTCGTTTTCACTGTCATTAAAACGCTTGCAAGGGGCCCTCCCAGGATAATTTTTGGCTTGGAGTAATTATTATTAAAGTGTTAAAATCTTCGTGAAAAAGGTGGGAAAGGGGACCAGAAGGAGGCAATAAAAGAAAGGAGTTTTTAGGAAGAAAAGAAAAGCGCGAAACCAAAAATTGGGTAGAAAAGAGGGAACCCCTAGCACATTTTCCCCTAAAGGGATAAGCTATTTTCTGACAGGCCCCCCAGTATCCCACCCAAGGAAGCCGGGCCGATGATACAGTCGTGATTACATGGGGGGTTTTTTACAGTCAGCACCAGTCACAGCATTTGAGAAACGTCTGGGGGAATTTAAGGGAAACCCCCTTTTCAGAATGGGGGTTTAAGAAAAAGTGTTCCTGGTCAGTGGCTGCAATAACCTAACCCGTTTCGGATGAAAACTATAAACCCAGGCCCCGTGTGCGAAAGATGCAAACATCTTTCGCCACGTTAAATCATGTTTTCCCTTTTCGAAAGTAAAGGCCCTTGTGTGCGGTGGGAAAAAAAGACAAAAAATTTCCCAAACCCCGCATACACCCGGGGGTGGGGGAAAAAGAGCACATGAAATGCTATTCCCCTTAAACCTCGATATCCCCAAAAATGTCACTGAGCGCCCCCTTTTATTTTGGGGTTGCTTTACAAAATTCGGGCTATATAAAAGCCATAAAAGATATTATGATGATGATGATAAAATAATAATAATAATTAAAAAAAAATTTAAAAGGAATTTATATAGCGCTATAACTTGCGAGAAAAAATCCCAAAACGCTTGCACTCAAATCAATTTTTAAACAGTCATACAACCAGTGTCCCAAACAATTTCCCCTCAAGC
>CM054138.1:4956762-4964262 GCA_028751875.1 Rapana venosa | reverse complement strand
GAGAGAGAGAGGAAGCGATGTTACCTTTATTAACTAACGATGCGAGCAGACGTTATGTGCAGTCACCTGGTAACTGTGAGGATGATCACAGGCTGGTGCAGACCTGACCTTGCCGTGCTCGCTGCACACAGCTTCAGGGCAGTGGTGGGAATCTCTGGCACCAGTCAGCAGAAGGGAACAAACATGAACCAGCGTATGTCTCCAGGCAGCTGCTGCTGAGGACATACTGGCTGCACGTGGGGATGGGGGAGCCTGGTGGTTTGAGGGTCGCGCGTTGGACTCGCCGAGTGATGGCCTGCGTTTAAGTCCATGCTTAAACATATCCTGTATTTCAATGATGAAGAAATGGTGCCAGGAAATCTGCAAAAGAAGGATGGGATGGGGAGAATTTTCTATGAAAAGGAATTTTATCGTTATATCTTAAATTGGTATAGCCCAAGTTTGAGCCATTACAAGGGGAATTTCCTCTGGAGTTAACAAAAGTGCCAATTCCACTGCCCAGAAAGTTTGTTTTTATCGAATGAGACTCTGAACCAAAAGGGCCATGTACGAATGCATGTAGAGCATCTTGTACACACGTTAAGACCCGCTCGAACTTTCAGAACAGTAGGCTATTAAGTGCTGGCAACAACAGATGATAAATTTCGCAACACCGCACGAACACGGGGACTAAACGCAAAAGAAGCACAAGAGTGCTTATTGACAACCCTCCAAAGAAAAGAAATGTACAAAACTGTTTTGAATTTGGAGATCTTGGCTGATTTCCTTTAATTTTCTTCAAGTATGCTCGCACGCTAATAATAACAGAGGTAGAAGTCTTCCTCTTCAATGAAAAATTACGTGTTAAACAAATCATGGGAAAAGACAGCTTTTTTCAAGTTCAGTATAACCCAAACTGAACAGCTTTGTCAGGTACTGATGTAAGTAAGCGCAGTGCCCAGACCTGCACTGACATAATATCGCTAATCTGTCAACTGCTATGCTGAGATCGTCGTCAGCCATGATAAACCTGTAGCACAATATTCTACACTCTTCTTTAAACGAGAAAAAAATCTTCTCAAGTACCAAAATGGCTGCCTAGGCTGCGAGGTATATGAAACAGTTACATACGCAAACTTTCCATCCAGTGCGTACTTCAAATTACTCAAAGATCCCCGGGTGGGAGAAGGGAGTCAGAGAGCTTGTTCTGGGTGACGTACTACAGCAAGAAGACGTTCAGAAGCAGAACCTTTCAGGCAGACAGGCTAAGGAATCCACACAGGCATTCAGCATGTCTGCAGTCTGACAGAAACGGAACTAACGGCTTACTTGTCTGTCTGTCTACATTGCCAGGGCACACACAGACAGACAGCCGTACATGACTGCTGCTTTGAGAGGTGGCTGTCAGCAAAACAAAACAGCCTGGGATATCGTTGCTGAACCCCACACTACCAAACACTCTCTGTTGCATCATTCTATTGAGCTACGCTGTAAATCTTTGCACTTGTTATGTAAAAAAGGAGAGACTGAGATTGAGAGCGTCTATGTATAAATAAGTTCTCATTTGTTTTTGGTTTTGTTTAATTTTTATGCGTGCACTATAACTGCATTTACCCCTATCACTACATCATAAAGGATGGAAATATATCAGGAATGAAGAAAGGTGGGGAGAAGCGAAAAAGATGATTGACTACATGCAGGATATTTTTAAACCTTAAAGCTTTAAAATGAATCTCTCTCTCTCTCTCTGTCTCTCTCTCTCTCTCTATCTCTCTCCTCTCTCTCTCTCTCTCTCTCTCTCTCTCTCTCTCTCTCTCTTTCTCTCTCTCTGTTTGTCTGTCTGTCTATCCCTGTCTCTCTCTCTGTCCTCTGTCTCTCTCTGTCTTTCTCTCCCTGTTATCCCATGGTTATCAATTTTGGATGATAGTTATCTCTTTCTTCTCTGTATAACATCTGCAGAACAAAGCAGATGGAAAACAAATCTTCACAACCTCAGTCACAAAACTTACTCACTCAACGCGCACTTCAGTCAACTCACAGACATAAAACTGTCTGCAGTTTGTCAGAACATGTGCGCTAATGGCTTGTTCTCTCTGCAACTGTGATACCACACACCACACACACGCACACACACACACGCACACAAACACACGCACGCACGCACGCAAAAACCAAGACACATACACACACACACACCAACACACACACACCACGCACAAAACACCAACACACACACACACACATACCAACACACACACACACACACACACACACACACACACACACACACACACACACACAACACACACACACACACACACACACCACACACGCACATCTCTGGAAGAGTGATGGGGAAACAGCGAGCTGAAAAAGAAATCGTGGTGTGTTGCCGCGGGGCCACACCCAGCACCTCACTGTCTGCTGCTGCCAGTTCCTGACCATCTATGTAGTAACTAACTGTCTGCACTTGGCGTGTGAGGGCTCTGTGGGTCGTAAACAGAATGATGTCGTTAAGTGGTCAGCAACTTTCCTTCCTGGTCTGGAAACTTTCCTGTAGACACTGACCTTATTGTTTTCCTTCACAAGCTGGGCTGCTAGTGCACAGACTGGAATTTGCCGGACAGACATCAATTGTCTGTCTAATTGCGTTCAGATCATGTACAACAACCGATACTCCCAGGAAACTTATAGGGTACTTGTTTCATGTTCGTAGCCTTGACTGTTTTTATTCTGCAATATCTTTTCTTGTGCCATTAGTTTGAGTAGAGTTAACAGACGCCGTCGGGATTTGATCCCTGGACTTCATTGACCAATGGGATTGAAATCGAATGAAATTAACTGCTCTGGAATAGACACTTCTCCTTATATTTGCATATGTCAGTCCAAATGATATTGAAAAGCAAATAGATCTATATAACAGTTCTTTTTACGTTTCTTCGCTACAGCTAGCATGTTCACCAATGGCGCGATTTTGTGTATCCATCCGTTTTTACCCACCATTAGGCTATACATAAGGGTTAGCAAAATCCAGTTTTCCTTCTATTTTTATATTGACTCTTGCATTTTGTCCGGCACGTACTAAGCATCCACAGAAATAGAAATTACATTTTGTGAAAGACTAGCCCTTGACTCAAAACTCAGGGCAGTTTAAACAAATTTGGTAGGTTTGAACTTTACTTTTTTTTTCAGCAAACACTGTACCCCCACATTCCTTTGTCGTCTGCTAGTCGACTGACCATAATATGCATGCGCGGGGTCAACACTTTAGGAACACAAGCAATCCTCATTTGATGATCATTTCCCACTTTCTCATCACTACCTGGTGTTAATCTAGGGCCTCAACCCCCAAAACAAGAACACAGTGCATTTTTTTGTAATTACAAACATCTGTGAAAACCACCAAACATGTTTCTGTCTCGCACTCCATAGAAAATACTACCTGACCCGGAACCTAACCCTGATGTGTAACCTTAAAGGTAGCGCCATTTGGACTTTGGGAACAGCTAGATATTTGCCGTTGCTGAGGAATTCTGCAACTGCAGATGTTCTCTGCATCACAGCGAGTGATATAGTAGGAGTAGACATCGCAACCTCCCACACCCTAAAAATGATGAGCAGATTAGGAAGACACAATGCTTACTTCATCACAGTTCGGTGTACCCTTTCATCGTGTTGGCCAGAACACACATGGCACATACCATGCATACTCCCATACCTACCCCCCCCCCCCACTCGCCCTGTCTGTCTGTCTATCTATCTATCCGTTTCTCTATGTAATTTTATATTTATTTAGGTCTGTCTGTCTTTCTGTCTGTCTTTCTGTCTGTCTTCTGACTGTCTGTCTGTCTGTCTGTCTGCCTGTCTGTCTGTCTATCTGATTGTCTGTCTGTCTGTCTGCCTGTCTGTCTGTCTATCTGATTGTCTGTCTGTCTGTCTGTATATCTGTATGTCTGTCTGCTTGTCTGTCTGTCCGTCTCTCTCTCTTTCTTTCTTCTCTTCCATCTTCTACCTCTCTTTTTCTTCTTTTCGCTGTTAAAAACAACCCCAAACAATACAAGCCATGCATTCTTCTTTTCGCAGACTTCTAGAACAAAAGCATGTGAAAAAGAGACAGTTTACGACCTCAACAGCAGCACACACAAAAACTTTTGCAGAACAGATTCATGATTTAACGCTGTTGGTAAAGTGATCTATACTTTGACACAAAAAAGCGTTAATGTTTGCGCGTGCAGGCACGCGCGCGCGCGCGCGTGTGTGTGTGTGTGAACAGGGCTGGGGGGGGGGGGGGGCTGCTTCTGGTGTACTAAACAACAACAACAAAAAACCCAACCAATTTGGCGAATCAAAAACATGTTATGCCTTTAGTTGTTGCACGTTTTCTGCTGCCGTCAGGCAGTGCATAATGTCTGAGTGCCATTCGCTACAGTTCGATTGGCTTCCTGAATATCTCTGTCTCTTTATGACTGTCTATCTTTCTATCTGTCTGTCTGTCTTTGTATCTGTCTGTGTGTGTCTGCCTGTCTGGGTGTCTGTCTGTCTATCTGTCTGTCTGTCTGTCTGTCAATCTCTCTCTCTCTCTCACTCTCTCTCTCTCTCTACTTCTTTCTCTCTAACTGTCTCTACTTTTCGCTGTCGAAACAAAAGAGAGAAATAACGAAGACAAAAAGAAAAGAAAGAAAGAAAGAAGGAAAGAAGACAAAAAGAACAGAAAGAAAGAAGGAAAGTTAAAAAGAAAGAAACAAAAAAGAAAGAAAGAAGGAAGGAGGCAGAAAGAAAAGAAGAAAGAAGACAGAAAGAAATGAAAGAAAGAAAAGAAAGAAAAAAAAAGAAAGTTGAAGACAGAAAGAAATAAGACATAAAGAAAAGAAAGAAAGAAAGAAAGAAAAGAAGAAAGAAAGAAAGAGAGAGAGAAAGAAAGAAAGAAAGAAAGACAGAAAGAAAGAATGTATGAGAAGAAGAAAGAATAAAATGTAACTGTAAAACATTCCTCTAATGCGGAACAGTTTTAGCACACACAAGTAGAAAAGAGGCAGTTTACGACCTCTGCAGCAAAAAAAACCCCAAACAAACAACAACAACAACAAAACCAAAAAACCCAGATTTCCCCCCAAAACACCGAAGGCTCTTGCGAAAACAGATTCATGAATCAACACCTTCGGTAAAATGATCTCCACTTTGACAGAACATGAGCGTTCACGCTTGCTTCCCTTGAAACATTGTTATGACACTGGCAGGCAGCACTGTCGGAGTGGGACTTTGGGAGAAAGGAAGGAAGGAAGACAGGGAAGTGTGGGAAAAAACAAACAGCGGAGTGTTGCCGTCTGGTCTTGCACTGCAACAATGGCTGCCTGTTGCATCAAGTGTGTGTGTGTGTGTGTGTGTGTGTGTGTGTGTGTGTGTGTGTGTATGTGTGTGTGTAGGTGTTGGGGGGGGGGGGGTGGAGGGGAGGAGATTTGTGTATGTGCGTGCGTGCGTGTGCTTGCGTGTTTGTGTGTGTGTGTGTGTGTGTGTGTGTGTGTGTGTGTGTGTGTGTGTGTGTGTGTGAGTGTGTGTGTGGAAGGGGGATGAATTTATGTGTGTGTGTGGTGTGTGTGTGTGTGTGTGTGTGTGTGTGTGTGTGTGTGTGTGTGTGTGTTGTGTGGAGGGGGGATGAATGTGTGTGTGTGTGTGCGTGCGTGTAGGTATGTGTGTGTTTGGGTGTGTTTGGGTATGTTGAGTGTGTGTGTGTGTGTGTTTGTGAGTGTCTGTGTGTGTTTGTGAGTGTTTGTTGTGTGTGTGTGTGTGTGTGTGTGTGTGTTTGTGTGTGTGTATGTGTGTGTTTGTGTGTGTGTGTGTGTGCGTGTGCTTGTGTGTGTGTGTGTTGGGCAAGGACAGCTTCTGGAGTGTAGCGTGTTTATTTATTAATTTTTTAAAATATATTTTATTCTTTTATATCAAGGATAATGAAATAAGCACTTATTGCCTTTTTACATCCAGTCCCCGTGTGTATGCGGATTTGTGAATTCTGTCATCTGTTCCCACCGGCACACAATGGCCCACTCTTACGAAAAGCGGAACAGGATTTAACGTGTGTGCAAGATGGTCTGCGCATGTGTGTTAGGGAGTGTGGTGGATTGCAGGGAAAGGAGAAGGAGGAGCTTCTGGTATATCAACAATATTTCAAGTTTTTGTTGTTGTTGTTGTTGTTGTTGTTTTTCCTGACCATACAAATTAACTAGTTATCTGTCTTGTTACTACTTCGTCACACATGTACGTCTTGTACACAGTGCGGCGTGGTTGGTTGGCTGACTGACTTGTCATGGTCTCTGTATCTGCTATAGCAGTTTGTATTGTATTGTATTTTTGCCTTCCACTTTCAGTCTTGGTAGATTTGGTTTTTTCTGCATGGAGCTTGGGGCTATAGGCCTAACCTATGAAAATGAAGATCATCATCATCGTCGTCGTTATCACCAGCATTTTTGTCATCGTTGTCATTGTCACCATCATTACTACTGCCATCATCACCACCACTAGCATCACCAACAAAACCACCCCACAACCGCCACAACTACCACCACCACCACCACCTCCATCGTCATCATCATCTTCATCATCTTTATCTTCATCATCATTATCATCATCTTTTTCATCATCTTCCTCCTCTCGCTCCTGCACATCATCGTCATCGTCATCATCATCGTCGTCGTCGTCATCCCCCTCCTCCTCCTCCTAATCCTCATCATCATTTATCAACTTGTCTTTATATAAAATATTAAATTATGCCTTGAATACCCATGTAGAGGAGCTAGGAAACAAAGGCTGTATCGAGAAGAGAGAAACCAGTAGACATTTGTTTTTTTTAATCCAGCGTCATGAATCAGCAGCATACACCCTGACACTGTTTTCGTTCTGACACTCGAGTTCTGTGAACTCCATCTTCTCCTGGCGACTTTGTTATGACACAGGCAAACAGAGTGCTGGAAGAGTGCTGCCTCAAAGTGAACAGGTATCTAAAAAACAAAAAGCACCACACAAACAAACACTGAAGTGTGGCCGTGTGGCCTCACACTGCAACTAGGTGTCAGCTGCGGCCATTTGGCAACGCTACAGCTTCAATGTACTCCACATTTCCGCTTGCTTTTTCTCGTACACTACAACACACATACATCCCATTTCGTTGAAGGGATAGCTCCTGACTGGCAATTTATATTATTTTGAATCATTTAGCATGCTTGAATAGTTAAAAACAATATCAGCAAACGCTGTACTTATCAGTCAGATTTTCTTTCTCGTCAGCTAACCGCTCAGCCACAATGTACAAAGCGAGGGACCATCGGCATAGGAACACAAGTGATCTTTCAACAATGATTCTTTCCCTGTTTCTCAAGACTACATGGCATCTAGCTATTTGCACAGTGCATTTCTTTCTTCCTTAAAGGTAAGGGTGTTCCCATGACCTATGCAGTGGTTGGGGAGCAACGTGGTCAGAGATCTCAACTTCTCCCGGGGCCAGCATATTGAGGGCGGAGCCCCTCTCCT
>CM054138.1:4893080-4956262 GCA_028751875.1 Rapana venosa | reverse complement strand
GAAACAAGAACTGTTTTAATAATAGATCTGTTTCCTTTTCAATATCGTTTGGACTGACATATGCACATATACGGAGAAGTGTCTATTCCAGAGCCGTTAAGTTAATTCGATTTCAATCCCATGGGTCCATGAAGTCCAGGGATCAAATCCCGACGGCGTAAGTTTAATCTACTCAAACTAATGACACAAGAAAAGATATTGCATAATAAAAACAGTCGAGGCTACGAACATGAAGCAAGTACTTTATACGTTTCCTGGGAGTATCGGTGTTTTGCATGATCTGAACGCAATTAGACAGACAACAGATGCTTGTCCTGCAGATTCCAGTCTGTGCACTAGCAGCCCACATTGTGAAGGAAAACAAGAAGGTCAGTTTATACAGGAAAATATCCAGACCAGGAAGGAAAGTTGCTGACCACTTAACGACAACATTCTGTTTACGACCCAGAGAGCCCTCACAAGCCAAGTGCAGACAGTTAGTTACTACATAGATGGTCAGGAACTGGCAGCAGCAGACAGTGAGGTGCTGGGTGTGGCCCCGCGGCAACACACCACGGTTTCTTTTTCAGCTCCCTGTTTCCCCGTCACTCTTCCAGAGCTTTGTGTGTGTGTGTGTGTGTGTGTGTGTTTGTGCGCGCGCGTGTGTGTATGTGTGTGTGTGTTGGCGTGTGTGTGTGCTGGTGAGTGCGTGTGTGTGTGTGTGGGCGTGTATGTGTGTGTGTGCGTTGGCGTGTGTGTGTGTGTGTTGGTGTGTTGGGGTGTGTGTGTGTGTGTGTTGGTGTGTGTGTGTGTGTGTGTGGTGTGTGTGTGTGTGTGTGTGTGTGTGTGTGTGTGTTGTTGGCGTGTGTGTGTGTGTGTGTGTGTTGGCGCGTGTGTATGTTGGCGTGTGTGTGTGTGTGTGTGTTGGCGTGTGTGTGTGTGTATGTGTGTTGGCGTGTGTGTGTTGGCGTGTGTGTGTTGGCGTGTGTGTGTGTGCGTGTGTGCGTGTGTGTTTGCTGGCGTCTGCGTGAGTGTGTTGGCGTGTGTGTGTGTGTGTCTTGATGTGTGTGTGTGTGTGTGTGTGTGTGTGTGTGTGTGTGTGTGTGTGTGTGTGTGTGCGTGTGTGTGTGTGTGTGTGTGTGTGTGTGTGTGTTTGTGATATCACTGTTGCAGAGAGGACAAGCCATTAGCGCACATGTTCTGACAAACTGCAGACAGTTTTATGTCTGTGAGTTGACTGAAGTGCACGTTGAGTGAGTCAGTTTTGTCACTGAGGTAGTGAATTGATTTATTTTCCATTTGCTTTGTTCTGGAAATGTTATACAGAGAAGAAACAGATAACTATCATCCAAAATTAATAACCATGGGATAACAGGGAGAGAAAGACAGAAAGAGACAGAGACAGAGAGATACAGGGACAGACAGACAGACAGAGGGAGAGATATATATTTATTTCAAGGCCTTTAGGTTTAAACATATCTTGCATGTAGTCAACCATATTTTTTGCCTCTCCCAACCTTTCTTCAATACTAATAATTATGTTTCCATCATTTATGCTGTATTGGTAGGGGTAAATGCAGTTATAGTGCATGCATTATAAAAAAGAAAAGAAGCAAAACCAAAAACCATTGAGAACTCATTTATACATAGACACTCTCAATCTTAATCTCTCTCTCTCTTCTTTTTTACATAACAAGTGCACAGATTTACAGCGTAGCTCAATAGAATGATGCAACAGAGAGAGTTTGGTCGTGTGGGGTTAAGCAACGATCTCCCAGGCTGTGTTGTTTTGCTGACAGCCACCTCTCAAAGCAGCAGTCATATACGGCTGTCTGTCTGTGTGTGTCCTGGCAGTGCAGACAGACAGGCAAGTAAGCCGTTAGTTCCGTTTCTGTCAGACTGCAGACATACTGAATGCCTGCGCTGATTCCTTAGCCTGTCTCCCTGAAAGGTTCTGCTTCTGAACGTCTTCTTGGTGTAGTACGTCACCCAGAACAAGCTCTCTGACTCCCTTCTCCCACCCGGGGATTTTTTAGTCATTTGAAGTAATACGCAATGGATGGAAAGTTTGCGTATGTAACTGTTTCAAGTACCTCCCTGACTTTGCAGCCATTTTTTGACTCCAGAGGATTGTTGTTGTTTTTTTCTCGTGTAAAGAAGAGTGTAGAATATTAGGCTACAGGTTTGTCATGGCTGACGACAATCTCAGCATAGCAGTTGACAGATTAGCGATATTCTGTCAGTGCAGATCTGGGTAATGTACTTACATCAATACCTGACACAGCTGTTCAGTCTGGGTTATACTGACCTTGAACAAAAACTGTCTTTTCCCATGTTTTGTTTAACACGTGATTTTTCATTGAAGAGGAAGATGTCTACCTCTTGTATTATTAGCCCGTAAGCATACTTGAAGAAAATGAAAGGAAATCAGCCAAGATCTCCAAATTCAATCAGTTTTGTACATTTCTTATCTTTGGAGGGTTGTCAATAAGCACTCGTGCTTCTTTGCGTTTAGTCCCCGTGTTCGTGCGGTGTTGCAAAATTTATCGTCTGTTCTTGCCAGCGCTTAATAGCCTACTCTTCTGAAAGTTTGAGCGGATCTTAACGTGTGTACAAGATGCTCTACATGCATTAATACATGGCCCTTTGGTTTATAGTCTCCTTCTAAAAAAAACCCACTTTCTGGGAAGTGGAGTTGGCACTTTTGTTAACTCCAGAGGAAAATCCACTTGTATTAGTAAGGGCTCAATCTTGGGCTGTACCAATTTAAGTCATAAAATAAAATTCATTTTCCTAGAAAATTCTCCCCATCCCATCCTTCTTTTGCAGATTTCCTGGCACCACTAATAATACTCCTTCATCATTTGAAATACAGGATATGTTTAAACATGGACTTAAACGCAGGCCATCAATCGGCGAGTCCAACGCGCGACACTCAAACCACCAGGCTCCCCCATCCCCACGTGCAGCCAGTATGTCCTCAGCAGCAGCTGCCTAGAGACATACACTGGTTCATGTTCATTCCGTTCTGCTGACTGGTGCCAGAGATTCCCATCACTGCCCTGAAGCTGTGTGCAGTGAGCACGGCAAGGTCAGGTCTGCACCAGCCTGTGATCATCCTCACAGTTACCAGGTGACTGCACATAACGTCTGCTCGCATCGTTAGTTAATAAAGGTAACATCGCCTCCTCTCTCTCTCTTCTTCCTCTTCCACCTCTCTTCTCTACCCCCCTTGCTTCCTTCTTTCCCCTTCCTCCCTTTCTCCTCTCGCTTCTTCCTCTTCCACCTCTTCCTTCTCCCTCTTCCTTCCTTCCTCCCCTTCCTTCGTCATCCATCCCTTCCTTCTCTTCCCTCTTCCTAATCCTCTTCCTTCCTAATCTACCCCGTCTTTCCTCCTCTTCCCCTTTCCTTCTTCCTCTTTCTCTTCCTTCCCCTCTTCCACTTCCCTCATCCACCTCCCTTTCCTTTCTCCTCTTCCCCTCCTCCCTCCTCTTCCCCCTCTTTCCTCCTCTTCCCCCCTCTTCCCTTCTCTTCCCCCTCCTCCCTCCTATTCCCCCCTCTTTCCTCCTCTTCCCCTTCCTTCTCTTCCCCATCCTCCCTCCTCTTCTCTTCCCTTCATCTTTCCCATAATAAAGGACACTTAAGAACATAACAACAAAACTTTCTCGCTGGTATACTGAAGCTCAGAATCTCTATCACAGTTTTGCTCAATCTATTTTGAAATAAAGGAGACTTTTTAAAAGAATAAAATATGATATTCCGTTAGATCTTATTTTATCATGTTCACTAATATCAATTTCGTTGTTGCTGCTTTTCAGGGATGAACGGTCTGCAGTGTATAGCAGGAAATGGAAGCCGCAGAATCAGTTCAGTGTGTTCGTGTTCGATCTCTTCAAGCGCTCCGCACAGTCTCTGTGAAAATCGGATCCACACGTGAACAAAACGATTCCAGCATGTGCTGCCTCATCTCATCTCATCTGCTCCCATAACCCCATCCATGGTCGTAGGGGAACTGCAGTGACGAACCTTGCACCAGTTGGCTCCATTTGTGGCGGTTGTGGGCAAGTGCCTGGATTGTGGATAAGCTCTTCCTGGTCCATTCAGTGATGTTGTCTGCCCATTTCTTCTTCAGCCTGCCTCGCCTTCTCTTCCCCTGCACTGTTCCTTGCAGTATGGTTTGGGAGAGCCCATCTGACCTTGTCGCATGTCCATACCATCTGAGCTTCCTTTTCTTGACTGGTCTGCAGGTCTTCGTGGTGCTTTACTTGTGGGGTGATGGTTTGTCGAGCTTCTTCGTTGGTAAAGTGGTCCGTGTATGAAATGCCAAGGAGTCTTCTGAGGTATCTCATTTCCAAAGGCTGGATCCTTCTTTGTAGATCTATATTCAATGTCCAGGTTTCGCATGCATACAGGTATGTGGATATGTCTAATGCATGCAGTAGCTTGACCTTGGTCCTGAGAGAGATGTTGCGGTGTTTCCAAATGGTCTTGAGCTTCACCGTTGCTGCTACTGTTGTGCTACCTAAGCTTTATCAAAGCTCTAAACCTGAACTCCAATACCAGGAAAAGAAACTTTAATTGCTTTACAACTGCTATAATAATGGCACACACTTTCAGTGATAAAACTGAGCCATCCCCCAAGGAACAATACAAAATTATGATATTATAATATATTATTTTGTCTCCATAGGTGCTCTTTTCACAAAAATGGGGATTTCCAAAAATATATGACTTTTTTTTAGTTGTTTTTCCAATGGCTTCGTGTTGCTAATTTTGGGTTTTTTTTACTTTTTTTTTTTTTGTTTTAAACTGGATCATCCGGAAAAAAATTTTATGGTTTTTCTTTAAAAGGCCAAATACGGTTTTCTTAAAAAAAAAAGGTTTTCCCGGGGGGCCAATTTTATTTTTTTTTTTGTTCTCCGGGGGTTTTCAAAAAAGGGGAACATTTTTTGTTTGGGGGGGGGTTTTTCAATTGGGGGGGAATTGGTTTCTCCCCAGTGTTGTAACGTTTTTTTGGGGGGGGGAAACATTCGTTGGGAAAAAAAAACAAAGATTTTTTCGGCAAAGGGCCCCATTAAAATTTTGGGTTTTGTTTTTTCGAGTTTTAAGGAGGGGGAAAAGGGGAAGGGGGGAAGGGGGAAAGAGAAAAGGAAAGGAAGAAAAGAAACGGAAAAGGAAAAAGGGGAGACAAAAAAATTTCCCCCCGGGGGACTTCAGTTGGGATTTGATTTTAGTCTGGGGAGAGGAGAGGAGAGAGAGGAGAGGGGAGAAGAGAGAAGAGAGGAGAGAGAGAGAGACAGGAGACAGAGAAAAAGAAAAGAGAAAGAGAAAAGAGAACAAGAAAGAAAAAAATTTTTTTAGACTTTCGAAGTTTTTAGAACGGAGAAAGAGAGGAGAGAAGAGAGAGAGAAGAGAGGGGAAGAGAGAGAGAGAAGAGGAAAGGAAGAGAAAAGAAGAGACAGGAGAGAGAAGAGGACAAGAAAGAAAGGAGAAAGAAGAGGAGAGGAGAGAGAGAAGAGAGAGAAGGGGAGGAAAAAGCAAAAAAAGGGGGGACGGAAACAGACTTTTTTTAGAAAAGAAAAGGGGGGAAAAAGGAAAAAAATTTGTGGTTTTTTTAGTTTTTTTTTTGGGGGGTGGTTTGGGTTTTGGATTGTGCACATGGGGTTTTTGGGCGCTTGCGGGGGTTTGTTGTTTTTGGGTGTGTGTTTGTTTGTTGTTGTTGTTGTTTTTGTGTGTTTGTCGTCTTTTTCGTCTTTTCTTCCCCTGTTTATTTTTTCTTTTTTGTGTTTCCTTTGGGTTGGGCTTTTGCCCTCTTGTTTCCCCCCCTTTTTGTCAAATCTAAACTTTCATTTTTTTTTCCCAAAATTTCGACAAAAAAGAAATTTAAAATTCAAAAAAAAAATGACAAAAAATTGCCCTTTTTTGAAAATTTTAACTTCTTTTTCTGTTTTTAAAAAATTTTTAAGCCAAAAAAGGGGGATACTAAAGTTTTAAAAATTTTTGGAAATTCATTTTGGAATAAATTTCATGCTTTTGACGTTTTTTTTTAAATTTTTTTTGCCCCGAAAAAACTGCAACTGATAGTTTTTCGGGAAAAAACTGGGAAAACCCCCCTCTTTAAAATTTTCCCCTTTTTTTGCCAAAAAGGGTAAAAAATCGACCGCTGTTCAAGGACAAAACGACCCCATCCCCTTTGAAGTTTACGTCCCCCAGTTTTGTCGGGGTACCGTCCAAAATCCATTAAACCAACCCCCCTTCCCGTTTTTTTACGGGTCCACCCTAAATTCCCTCCCTCTTCCCCCAGAACCGTTTGCCAAAACCCACCTCAACATATTTTTTTTCCCGGTTTCTCCCTCCTTTTTTCATACGAATACCCCCTTCCTCCATGCCTTTCCCCTTAAATTAAAAACGCCCGTTATTTTTTTTTTTTTTCTTTCTTTTTAATTTTTTATCCATTTTTCTACCATCTTTTGAAAATATCGTTTTGAAAAAATTGTTTTTTCTTTTGATTTTAAACTATTGAATATGCCTTTTTTGTTTTTGCAAGAATACTTTAATTCCCTTTTTATTTAATTATTTTTAAAATTTTTTATCAGGCCCGGTAGCAAAATTAAAAATCCTGTTTTTAATTCTACCCGTTCCCCCTTTTCTTTTTATTATATTTTTATTTTTATAAGCTCCCTTCAAAAAAATCCTTCCTATCTAAAGCTTTACCTCAAAACTTTTTAATGGATTTTTTATGAATACTTTCAGGGGAAAAACCCCAATTTTAAAACTATTTTAATAGAAAGGTAAAAAATGTTTTTCCACGTGTACTCTTGTAACAACAACAAAAATTTTTTATATTTCCAAAAAAAGAAAGCAAATTATAAAAACAAAAAATGCCTCTACCGTTTTGAAATCTTTGCGGCCCTATGATTTTCTTTCCCATTTTGGGATAATCACAGCTGACAGGTTTTGTTAAAACCCCCGGGCTGTCTTTTTTAAATTCCTCCCCAGATGTTTTCCATGGGAAAAGGCGCGCTGAACAAACATTTTCTCACCCCATCTCTGTTTTTCCTTTTATCGGGACCCTTTTTCCCCCCAAATGATCCCCACGTTATAAAAAAGTCTGAATTTCCCCCTTTTTCTACCCCTTTTCTTTTTTTTCTGGTTTTTTGTTCTTCCTTAGCTTTTCCCGTTTATTTGGTTCGGTTTTCCAAAAAAACCTTTTTCACCTTTCCTTCAATTTTCTTCCAGCGCCCTTTTTTTTCCTTCTTTCCTCAAAATTAAAAAAAAAAAATTTTAGGAGCCCCCCTCAAAATAATTTTAAAAAAATTTTTTTTCTAAACATCATAAAAACCCCAAAAAAAACATTTTAAAAAATTTTTCCCAATACCTACCCCAAACCCCCCCCAAAAAAAAAACCCCCTTTCCTTTTAAACCCCCCTTAAAAATCCCTTTTAAAAAAACCCCCCATTATAAATACCAAATTTTTTTTCCCCCTTTTAAAAACCAAAAACCCCTTTTCCAAATTATTCAAAAAACATAATTCCCCAACAATAAAAAAATAAAAAAAAAACCCCCTCAAAAATAAAAAATAAAAAAAAAAAAAATAATGGAATTTATACGCGTAAAAAAAAAAAACCCCAAAAATCCCCCCCCAAACTTTCAAAAATTTTTCCCAAAAAAGGAGTTTTTTTAAAGGCACCCCCAACAACCACCACACACACACAACACACAAAAACCCACAAAAACACACCACCCCACCAACACAACAAAACACAAAAAACACACACACATAGCCGGTATAAAGGATAAAGGATGCGTTTTACAAAAAAATAGGGGGAAAGGCTTCCCTTTTCCCCTGCTCCTCCTTTTCCCCCTTCCCCTTTCACCCCTTTTTCCGGCCCCAGGTTTCCCAAACTTAAACCCCTTTTTGACCAAACCCTGAAAATTCACCCTTTTTGGGGCCCCTTGACCCTACTCAAATCAGACTTCGTCATGGGTCAGGTAAACAGCTCTTGACCTAGCTTGTTTTGGTGCAGAGATGTCTACAGGTTTGCCAGCAAACCGGGAAATGACTGGGGGTGTGTTTTGGGGGTGTGTTTTTTTGGTGTGTGTGGGGGGTGGTTTGGGGTGTTGTGTGTGTGTGTTTTGCTTTGTGTGCAAAAAAGTGGGGTTGCATTTTTTTTTTTTGGGGGATAAATTTTTTTGGGTTTGTTTTGCGGGAAATTTTTGGGGGTGTTTGGGGTTTTTTTCCTTTTTTTTTTTTTTTTGCCCAAATTTAAAAATTGTTTGTGTGTGGGAAAAAAAATTTTTTTTTTTTTTTTTTTTTTTAAAAAAAAAAAAAAATGTGTTTGTGTGGCAAAAATATTTTTGGTCCCATTTTGTTTTAAAATTTTTTATTTTGTGTTGGTGTGTTGGTTTTGTGTTGTTGTGGTTTTTTTTTTCCCGAAAACCCCTTTTTGTTGCTTTCTTCTGGGGGGTCTCCCCAAATTTTAACTCCCCTTAAAAGGGTTTTTTTAGCCCCCCCCCAAAAAAGTAATTTTTAATTTTTTTCAAAAATATCCTTTTTTAAAAAAATTAATTTTGATTGTTTTGTTTTTCTTAAAATGATTTTTTTTTTCCTTTGTTTTTGTTTGTTTTTTTTTTGTTTTTTACGTTTTGTTGCTGCGCTTTGTTTTTCCCCTTCCTTTTTTTTCTTTTTTTATTTTCCTTTTTCCCTTTTTCTCCCCCTTTTTTCTTTACCCCCCCTCTTCTCTTTTTCTTTTTTTTTTTTTCCTTATTGATTTTTTTTTGTTTTTTTTTTTTGTTCTGGGTTGTTGTTTGTTGTTTTTCCTTTTTTTTTGTCTTTTTATTTTTTTCCCATTTTTTAGGGGTTGGTTTGGTTTCTTTTTTTGGTTTCCTTTTATTTCTTTTTTTTTGTGGTTTTTTTTTTTTTTTGGTTTTCGGGTTGGGTGTTTTGTTTTTTTTTTTTTTTCCTTTTTTTCTTTCCTTTTTTTTTTTCCCCCTTTTTTTTTTATTTAAAGTTTTCTGTGGTTTTTTGTGTGTTTTGTTCCCCTTTCTCCTTTTTTTTTTTGGGGGGTTCTTGGGCTTTTGTGTGCAACCTTATTTGTTTGGGGGGTTTTAAAATTTTTCTTTTAAAATTTGGAAAAATGGGGACCCTTTTTCTAAAAAAAAAAATTTCTGGTTTTTGGGTTTTTCCCAAAACAAAACCCCAAAAAGAATTTTTTAAATTTAAAAAATGGGATAGGGAAAAAAAGGCCTGGGTTTTTTTTAAAAAATTCCTAATATCTCACCTTTTTTTTTTCCCCGGGGGAAAGAACCCCCCCAAAAATTTCAAGCAGAGAACTTGGGCCCCAAAAAATTTTAAAACAGCCTTAACCTCCCTAATTTTTTTTTCCCCTAAAATTTTTTTTGGGGGGGGGGTTTTTTTTTTCCCCAAAAACTTTTCCCTTTTTGAAATGGGGGTTTTGCGGGTTTCTTAAAATTTTTAAATTAAACCTTACCCCGAGAAAAAAAAAAACGTTGTGGCATCCCGGGGGTTTTCAAACCCCCGGGGTCCCAAAACCCTTTTTGCTTTAAAAAAAGGGGGGATTTTCTGAAAGGGTTTTTTGTTTTGGTGGTTTTTTTAAAATTTTTCCCTTTTTTCCCCCTTTGTCTTCTTTTTTATTTGCCCCCTTCCCCTCCCCCTTTGGTTTTGGTCTTTTGCCCTTTCCCCGGTTTTTAAATTGTTTTTCCCCGGGTTTTTTTCCCTTTTGGTTTTTTGGTTGGGGGTTGGGTTTAACCCGTTTTCTCAATTTTTTTTTGTTTTTTTTTCAAAACGTTTTTTTTAATTTTGTTTTGGGTTGTCCCAAGAAAAAAAAAAGAAATCTTAAGAAAAACCCCCTTTCGACTTCTTAAAATTTAACCTGTTTTGTTTTTACGTCCCCCTTTTAGGGTTTCCTGTTTTTTTCGTCTTTTTGGTTTTGCCCCTGCCCCTTCCCCCTTTCGGTTTTTTTCCGGTTTTGCCCTTTTTTTCCGTCGCCCCCCCCTTTTCTTTCCCCCTTCCCCCTTTCCCCACCCCCTTTTTTTTTTTTCCCTTCCCCTCCTTTTTTTGACTCTGGAAAAACCGAAATTGCTGTTTTTTTTAAAAAATTAAAAATTTCCCCTTTTTTTTTTTTTTTATTTTTGTTCCCTTGGTAAAAAGGAAAAAATTTTTTTTTTGGGTAAAAAAGAAAAAAAAATTAAAGAAAAAAAAAATAAAAATAATTTTTTTAAAAAAAAAAAAAATTTTTGTAAAAAAAATAAAAAAAAATTTTTAAAAAGTAAATATTGTATAAAAAAAATTTAAAAAACAAAAAATAAGAATTTTAAAAAGGAAATAAAAAAAAAAAAAAAACCCCCAAACCCCCCAAAAAAAAAAAAAGTTGAAATTTCAAAAAATTAAAAACCTCGCCCCTCCCAAAAACCCAAAAGTTTTGCGGGACCCTAAAAAATTTTAAAACAAGGAAAAAACCCCGTTCCCTTAAAAAATTCCTTTACCCTCCCCTTCCCCCCCCAAAAAAACCCTAATCCCCCCCCCCCCCTTTTTTTGGTTTAAACCCATTCCCCTTTTTTCCCTTTCGGGTCCCCACCCCAAAACCTTTCTCAACCCTCGGTTTTCCCCAGTGTGGCTAAGTTGCAAATGAAACCCCCTTTTTCCCCTAATTCCCCCCCAACTATTACTTTTACTTCCCCCGTTTTCCCATTCTCCCTCCTAAAAATTTTTTCCCCCCCCCCCCCCCAAACCCGTGTAAAAAAAACCTGTTCCCCCTCCCCCCCCCTTTTCCCCCCCCTTTAGCGATTAAAAAGGGCCCGGGAAATTCTTTTTTGGTCCCTCATTTCCATCAAGTTTCTCATGGGTAAAACCGGGGCTGCGAAAAGGGAAATTTGCAAAGTTAATCCTTTTCCAAAAAAAAAATAAGTGGGGAAGTTGGTTTCCATCCAGGTTTTTTTTTTTAGCCTTTTTCGCTATTCAAAATCTTTATTTTTTTTTTTTTTAAAAATTTTTAAAAATTTTTAATTTTTCTTTTCTTCTGCCTTTTTTTTTGGGGCAGAGTTCGGGGTATTTTTTTGGGTTAAAAAGTACCTTTTAAAATTTTTTTTAAAAACAAAAAAACCCAAACCCCTTCAAACCCAAAATTAAAAATTTAAATCTTGTTCCCTTTTTAAAAAATTTTTAAATTTATTGTGGCCGGAGGAAAGTGAAAAATTTAAAAAACCCACTCCAAAAATTTGGAAAAAAAAAAGCCTCGGTTATTTCTTAAATTTTGTTAAGAAAATAAAAAAAAAAAATAAAAATTTTAAATTTTTTAAAATTTTTCCCCCATTTTTTTTTTCCGAGTTGTTTATTATAAACATTTTTTAAAAGGTTTCCCTTTTCAGGGGTTTTTAAATTTTTTTTTTTTTAAAAATTTTTAAACCCCTTTCCCCCTTTTTTTTGAAAAAAATTATACAATTAAAAGAACTTTTGAAGGTTTTTAAATTTTTTTTTGGGGGGCAAAAGATTTCGGAAATTGGAAATTTCTGTTTTTCCATAACAAAAAAAAGGTAAAAAAAGTTTTCAAGCTTTAAAATTTTTTTTTCAACATTTTTGTTTTTAAAATTTTCCTTTAAAAATTTTTTTTTTTTTTAAAGGGGTTTTTATTTTTAAATTTTCTTTTTAAAAATTTTTTTTATTTGTTTTTAATTAAATTTTTTTTTAAAAATTTTTTTTTTTAAATTTTTTTTTTAAAAAATTTTTTTTTAAATTTTAAAAATTTTTTTTATTTTTTTTCTTTTTTTTTATTTTTTTTTAATTTTTTTTTAAAATTAAAAAAAATTTTTTTTAAAAATTTTCCCCCCTTTTTTTCTTTTTTTTTTTAAAATTTTCTTTTGTTTTTTTTTTAAATTTTTTTTTTTTAATTTTTTTTTTAAAAATTGGGATTTTTTTTTTTTTTTTTTTTTTTTTATATTAAAGGGAATTTTTAAAAATTTTTTTCAAAAATTTTTCAAGTCCCGTTTTTTAACAAAATTTTGCCCTAAAGTTTGGCAAAAAAAGGGGGCCCGGGGAAAAATTTCAAAAAACCCTTGATGGGCAAATCTTTGCCAAAAAAAAAAAAAACCAAAAAAGGGGGGTTTTTGGGCAACCTTCGGGGGGGAAAAGGACCCAAATTTCCGGGGGAACCTTTAAAGGGTTAAAAAAAAAAAAAAATTTCATTCAGAAAAAACTTCTGAAAACCCCATTACTTCCCCCCCCCCCCTCCTTCTCTTTCCCTTCTCCCCTTTCCCCCCCCTTCCCCTCTCTCTTTTTTTTTCTTCCCTCCTTTTCCCCCCTCTCTTTTCTTCTCCTTCCCCCCTTCTCTCTTCCCCTCCTTCTCTCCCTTCTCTCTTCTCCTCCCCTCTCTTCTCTCCCTTCTCTCCCCCTTTTTGTCGTTTTTCAGGGGGCCTTTTATTTTCCCCCCTTAAAAAACAAACCCCCCCTTTTTAAAAAAACCAATTTTTCCCTTTCTTTGGGGCCCAATTTCTCAAATTATTTTCCTCAACCCCCCTTCCCCCCCCAATTCGGGAATTTCTTCGAACGTTGAAAAATATTTCTTTGAAATTTTCTTATTGAAAAAACAAAAAAAAAAAAAAATTTTTAAAAAACCCCCAAAAAAAAAACCCCCCCAAAAAAATTTAAAAAAAAATTTTCTTTTTTAATTTTTAATTTTTTTAAATTTTTTTTAAAAAAACCCCCCCCAAAATTTCTAAAATTTTTTTAAATCCCCCTTTTTTTTTCATAGAAAAAAAAATTTTTTTTTAAACAACCAGTTTTTTTTCCCTAAAAATTTGGGGGGGGGGGGGGGGGCAGGTTTTAGTTAGGGGTTAAATTTTGGTGTTTTTTTAAACCCTTTTTGAAAAAAACCCCCCTCTTTTTTTAAAACCCCCCCCCCCCCCCCAAAATCCCCCCAACTTAATAATACCCTTTTAAAATTTTAATTGGTTTTTTTGGGGCGATGAAACAATTCCCACCAAAAATTTAACCTTTTCAAAAACCAAAAACTTTTGGTTTTCCCAAAAAAAAAAAAACCCCCCCCCCCCCACACGGGGTTCTTAAAAAACCCCACCCCTTTTTAAAATTTTTTTTTAAATTTTTTTTAAAAAAGGGGGGAAAGGAGGGGAAAAAATTTTAGGACGGGAAAAAGGGGTGTTGGGGGGGAAAAACAAGTGTGGTATGGAGGGGAAAAAATTTTTAAAAAAAAAATACAAAATTTTAAAGGGAAACAATTGGGGGGGAAAAAGGGGGAAATAAACATTTATATTAGGGGAAAAAAAATTTTGGAAATTAGGGGGAAACAAGTTTATAGGTATAAACAATTTAATTTTTAAAACAATTTTATATCAAACATTTTTTAAATTTTTAATAAAAAGGTTTTAATATACTTTAAACCCCAATTATAAAATAAAAAAAAATTTTAAAATACAAACAATTTATAACAGGAAAAAAAAAATTTAAAAATTTTAAAATTAAAAACATTTTAATTTTAAAAATTCCCCAAAAAAAATTTTAAGGGGGAAACCCAATTGGGGGTATGGATTTTAAAAATTTTAAAAAATTTTTCCCATAAAAATTTTAAGGGGAAAACATTTATGGTATGGGAAAAATTTGGGGAAAAAAAAAAGGGGGGGAAAACAATTGGGGGTTTAATACTGGGGAAAAAAGGGGGAAAAAAGGGCTGGGAACAATGTGGAAAGGTACGGGAAAAAGGGGGTAAAATTTGGTTTAAAGGTGGGGAAACTTTTGGGGATTCGATGGGGAAAACAGTGGTTATAGGACGGGAAAAGGGGGAAGGAGGGGAAAGGTGGGGAAAAAAGGGGTGGAAAGGGTCTGGGGAAACAAGTGGTGGTTAGGTACTGGGGAAAACAAGTGGGGAAAAGGGTAGGGGGAAAACCAATGGTGGTATAGGTAGGGGGGGGAAACCCAGTGGGGGTTTAGGTACGGGGAAACAAGTGGTGGTATAGTTACTGGGGAAAAAAGTGTGGAATAGGTACTGGAAAGGTGGGGAAAAAGGGGAAAAAAGTTGGTGGGGGTGGGGAAACAAGTGGTGGTATAGGGGAAACCCCAAGTGGGGATAGGTACGGGGGAAGGTGGGGAAACAAGGGGTGGTTGGTACTGGGGAAACAATGGGGGTTAGTACTGGGGAAACAAGTGGGGTATAGGTAGGGGAAAAAAGGGGAAAAAGGGGGTTTTAAAAGGTGGGGAAACAATGGGGAAAAAAGGTAGGGGGGAAAAAAGTGGTGGTTGGGGTACGGGGGAAACAATGGTGGTTAGGAGGGGGGGAAACAAGTTTTTTATAGGTACGGGGGAAAATTTTAAATGGGGAAAAATTGGGTTAATAAACAATTAAATTTATACGGGGGAACAAGTTAATAAAAAGGGGGAAACAATGGGGGTAAGTAGGGGGAAACAATTTTAATAGGACAAAATTTTTAAAAAGGGGAAAATGGGGGAAAAATTGGTTTAAAGGGGGGAACAATTGGAAAGGGACGGGTTTTAAGGGGGGGTTGAAGGGAAAAAGGGGGAAAAAGGGGGTTTTACCCCCATTTCCCTTTGTTTGTGTATACATAACATAAATATAAATTTTAACCTTTAAATTTAGAACGTTGCATGCATTTGCTATGATGAAATTGTTGGTGTTGTTGTTTTGTTGTTCGGGCTTTTTTTGGGGGTTTTTTTTTTGACTGAACAGTCTTTTTTTTTTTGTTTTTTTTTTTTTTCTTTTATAGAGGATAAGGAAAAGCATTATGTGCTTTTTTACACCCGGGCCCCCGTGTGATGCGGTTAGAAATTCTGTTATCTGTTCCCCGGCAACAATGGCTTTTTTCCGAAAAGGGGAAACAGGATTTAACGGTGGGCAAGATGCTCTGCATGTGTTTTGCAACGAGCCCGGGTTTTAAAATTCCATCCCATTGACATTAGGGGATTTTGGGCTGTGAATATTAAATATAATATGGTTTGTCCACATGGGAGCACTGTAAAAAACGGAATAAGAAGTTTGGTGTACATGGATTTTTAATCTTCCCAAAATCGCATCCAACCCCACCTTTAGAAAAAAGTTATCCAAAATGTCATCTTTTTAGCTAAAAATTTTTTATGGATGGAAAAAAATCTCAACATTCCCAAGCATAACACATTCAAATCAACCCCTTGCTTTTTCTGAACAATAACTTCGACAAAACGTTTGGCCTGGGCCAATAAATTTTGTTTGTGGTTCCTGTGCACACTCCCTAAGCCCCAAATTTTAAAAGCTTTTAACCTAAACCCCTTTAAATACTTAAAAATTGATCAACTCCCACTGTTTATAATAAATGATTTTTTCTCTAAAGCAAAAAATCTGAGTTTAAGTTAAAATTTAAACAACTTGCATTTTAAAAGCAATTTTTCTTTTTTTCATTAACAAAATTTTAGAATTGTTTTTTTATTTTTCGGGAACTTTATTGTTTGCAAAATTCCCCTTTTCTTTGTGTTTTTTTTTATTTAGTTATATTTTTAAAAACTCCACAACAGAATTTTAATAAAATATTTTATTTTAAATTTTTTTCTTTTATAACACCTTTACCAAACCAAAAACACTTTTTTTTACCCCCCCAAACCATTTTTTTATCCCTCAAAACATAAAAAAAAATTCCCCCAAAAACCCTCATTATTTTTAAACCATTCTTTTCCCCCCCTTCAAAAACCAAAAATATAAACAACACTCACTTTTCACCCACAAAAAAATTTATTACATAAAAAAACCTAATTCTATTTTTTTCCAAAAATATCCCCCTTTATCCCTAAATCCTTGGGGTGGGTTTTTTCCCCCCTTTAAAAAAAAAAAAAATTTACCCCTTTTTTCCAAAAACATATTTTTTAATTTTTAATTTAATTTAAAATTTTTTTTTTTTTCTTTTTTTTTTTTTTTTTTTTTTTTCTTTTTTTTTTTTTATTTTTATTTTTTTTTTTTTTTTCTCCATTTAACCCCACACCTTTTTTTTACCCTTTCTTAAAAAAATAAAAACATCCCCACTTTTAAAAAACTAAAAATTCCCCTTTTTTTCCCTCTCTTTTTTCTATTTTTTCCTTTTCCCCCTCAAACCCCCCCCCTTTATAAATTTCTCCTTTTTGGGCCCTTTTTCCCCCCTTTTAAAAAAAAAAAAAAAACAAAATTCCCCCCCTTTCCTCCCAAATTTTTCTACCTTATTTTCCAACACAACCTTTTCCATAACCCCCCTTTTTTTTTTTTTTAAAAAAAAAAAAAAACTAAACCCCACCCAATTCCACCCCCTAATTACCAATCCCATATTTTTTCATTCCTTAAAACTTTGGGGGGGGGGGGGTTTTTTTTTTTTCCCACTAATTTTCCCTTTAATTTCCCACTTAAAATAATAATTTTTTTAATTTTTAATTTTTATATTTTTTCTATCTTCTTTTTGGGGTTTTTTGGGGGTTAAAAAAAAAAAGAAAAAGAAGAAAAAGAGAGAAGAAGAAAGGGGAGAGGAAAAGAAAGAAGGAGATGAGAGAGAAGAGAAGAGAGGAGAGAAGGGGAGAGTACGCAAAAACGGTTTCAATGGTTAAGTTTGGCAGCAAAGTAAAGTTCATTTCCCAAACGTTGACCTTTTTAATGGGGGGCATGAGGACCTTAATATTTATTTTAAAAAAGCGAACAGGTCAGTACTTCAAAAAAATGAATTGCCCCTGAAATGGAAAATTTGAAGACATGGTAGCCCAAACCCAAAAACTTTTTTTTGTTGTGGAAGCGAAACACCAAAGGGCCCACATTGTCACATGTTACTACTCTTTGAAATAACTATCAATTCCCCCATGGAGAGCTCCTAGCATAACACCTGTGTTCGAAATTTAAAAAAAAACCCCAAAATTAAAAATTCCCAATAAAATTTCAATTAAAAAAAAACTCCCAATCCAAATTCTTTTCCAAATTTTAATAATATTTATTTCCAAAATTCCTTCAAATTCAAACAAACATTGGGTTTTTTTAACAAAACAAATCTGCACTCTTAACCCTCAAACTCAACCCCACCACCAAACCCTTTACTTAAAATTTAAAAACATTTAAATTTTCTTTCCCAAAATACAAACCAAAACTTTAAAACAAAAAATACAAAAAATCCCCAAAAAAAAATAAAAAAATTTTACACCCATCCCAAATTGTATTTTATTAAAACCCCTATCCCCAGGGGGAAATGTTCAAATGCCCAAAAAACAAAAATTTAGTGGAAATTACATAACAAGGAAAACACACTCCCTTCTTTCCCTTATTCCCTCCATTTTCCTCCCCTTTTCCCTTTTTTTAAAAAAATAAAAAAACCCAAACCCCAAAAATTTAAACCATTACCCCCGTAAAAAAAACTGAAACTGAAAAAGAAAAATTTTTTCCCCCAACAACCCAGCCAGAAAAAAAAAATAAAATTTGCAAACAAAAAAGGTTTTTGATTCCACAAGAAAAAGAGGCCCAACATGAAAAAAAAAAAAGAGGCAAAAAAACACAGGTGTAAAGGGGGTTTGCCACAATAAGAAAGCGCCCGGGAAAAGGAAGGTTCAGCAATTCACCAGCGGAAAAATTTTTTTACCCCCTCTTTTTTAAAAAGGCGCCGGCTTTTTTTGGGGGGTTTTATGCCGGGGCAATGCGTTTGGCTGCACCTGTGAGAAAATTTTTCCTAAAGCTGCCCCCCTTTTTTTTTGGGCCAGGGGAAAATTTTTTTTTCTCACCCCCCCCTTAAAAAAAAAGCAAAAAATCACCCCCCCAAAATTTTACCTGATACTTTTTTTTAAAAACCCCCACTTTTATATAACAGAAATTAAAAAAATTAAAAAAAAAATTTTTTTTAACAAACAAAGGGGAATACAACCCCAAGGAAAAATTTTTTAAACACGACAAAAATAAATTGTAAAAACCCTTTTCAACTTTTTGAGTTAATCAAAAAATTGAAAATTTAGAACCAAAAAATTTTTTTTTAAATTTTTTTTATTCCCCAAAAGAAGGGGTAACAATGGTTTTTTAAAATTTTTACCTCCCTAAAAAGACACGTATCCCTGTTTAAACGCTATTTTACTCATTCATTTTCCTTGTAAGCTTTTTTTCCCCTTGAGCAGTTTGCCAAAATTTTAGGTCCTGCTTGGTTTTTTTTAAAAAGCATTGGGGGAAAAATTTCCCCTTTGTAAAAGGGGGATGCCCCGTTTGGGGGAGCCCTAACAAAAAAAACCCCAAAAAATGGTTTAAACCCCCGGGTTGGGAATTTGTTCCCGAAAATAAAATACTTTTTGCATTAACCCCATTGGGGGCCCTTTATTTCCCCTTTCTGTATGGAATGAATTTATGTTTCAAAATGAGCATCAATTCTTTGTTAAAACGTCCCCATTCCCTTTTTTTTAAAGGATGCCCCCCGCTAAGGACGTTTTGGCGTCAGACCCGAAAAAATGTTTAAAAACCCCAAATGTTAACAAAAAATTTTTTTTCCCCTTTGGTTCCCCCTTAGGACTTTAAAAACCCCGTTAAAAACAATTAAAAAAAAATTATTTGAAAAAAAACCCTCAAATGCGAACGTAAAAAAAAATGTTCCCAAAATGCAACCCCCAAATTTTGTAAATTCAAAAGCAATCCCTTTCATCCCTTTTGGCAAACCTGAAAAGGTGCCCCCCCCCCAAAAAAATCTAAGACAAAAGGGTTTTGGGGCAAAGGTAGGGCCTCGAACCGGAAAAAAAGAAAGGTTTAAAAATGGCCCAAAAAAAACCCTAAAACTGAAAATATTTTTAAAAACAAGAAAAAAAAGGAGGGGAAAAAAAAATTTAAAACAAAAAAACCCCAAAAAAAAAACACCAAAAAAAAAAAAAATTTAAAAAAAAAAAAACCCAAACAAGAAAAACCCCAAACCCAAAAAAAAAAAAATCTTTTCCCCCCCAACATTATCGCAATTTTAAACCAAATTTCCGAACAGGGAAGGGGGGAAGGGGTTTTCCCCCCTTTTCTTTTGAGCACCCACTTTAGCCCAAAAACCGGCCCCAAGCATGTTTTTTCCCTTTTCCCACTGCCTTTTTTTACCACCACACCTTTAACCCCAGGGGTTTGGGAGCCCCCAAAAAGGCCTAGGAAACCAGGTTTTGGACGTGATAAAAGGAAAGAGTTATTAAGCCTTTCCACCCTTTTTCCACTGGAGAGGATACTTAAACCGGGAAAAACCCCGGGGACCGGAGGAGAAGGTGGAGAAATTAAACAGCCCGGCAGGACCAAGAAATGAAAGGAAAAAAAAAAGGGGGGGGGGTATAGAAGAAAAGAAAGAGAAAAAAAAGAAGAAGAAAGAAAGGGAAAAAAAGAAGGGGGGGGGGGGAAAAAGGGGGGGGGGTTTGGAAAGGGAACAAGGGGGGAGGGGGTGAGAAAAAGGGGGAATGCGTTTTGTTGGCCAAACAACCCTTAAAAAACCGGGTAAAAAGTTGACGGATCTTTGCCCTTTTTCTCCTCCTGTTAAAAACAAAGGAAAAAAGGAGGAAATGGGGGGGGAAAAAAGGGGAGGGGGGAAAAGGAGGAAAGGGGGGAAAGGGAAAGGGGGAAAATCTATTCGGGTTACGTGTATTTTTCTTTTTTCTCCCCCCTGGGCCCCGATTAAAATCCTGAAAAACACGCTTTTTCTAACTGCCGGGTACCCCTCCTTTTGCGGATCATGCCTTTTTTTGCATTTCCTTACTGCCATTTTTCCCTTTTTATGACGCGGGTTCCCTTGGGGGTTAGGTGAATTTTCTAAAAGAAAAAAATTGGAATCACCCTTTTTGCCTCTGTTTACCCGCCAAAAGCAAGCAAAAGGGGTTTTTTTTTAAAGAGAAAAAAAAAAAAAAAAGAAAAGGGAAAAACGGGAAGGGGGGGGAAAGGGGGTTTTTTTTTTAGGGGGGGGTTTTTTTTTTTTTTTGGTTTTTTTTTGGGGGAGGATTATTTTTCCTTTTTTTTCTGTTTTTGATTTTTTTTCCGTTAAAAAACATTGTTATTCAAAAAGAGGGGGGGGGGGGGAGAGGGTTAGGAGGGGGGGGGGAGGGGGGGAAAGGGGGGAAGGAAAAAAAAAAAAGATCTTTTTTGTAGGTTTTAAAATTTTTGTTTTTTTTTGATTTTTTTTTTTTTTTGGGTTTTGGCCCGTAAGGATTTTTTCATTGATAATTTAAGTAATTTTTTTAATAAACAGGAAAAAAACGAGCCAGGAAAGAAAAAATTTCTTTGAAGCAACACCAATTTTTTTCTTTTCCTCCTCCTTTTTCCCCTTTTTTCCCTCCCCTTCTCTCTCCCTTCTTCTCCCCTCTCCCTCATTTCTCTTCTTCTTCCCCTTTTTTTTATTTTTTTCCCTTTTTTCCCCCCCCCAACAACCAATGTTTTTTCAAAACAAACGCAACAAAAATTTTTTTTTTTTTTTTTTTTTTTTTTTTTTTTTTTTTTTTAAAAAAATCTTTTTCATATTAACACAAACACCAACTTTTTTTTTAACCACCCGGGGGGGAAGCAGCATCAAAAATTTAATAATTTTCAGCAATTTCAAATCACAAAAAAAACAATTCATTCAAAACAATCAGGGGGGTGATTTTTTTTTAAATCCCCAAAATTTTTCAATATTTTTATAAACAAAAACATTTAACACACGAAATTCCCTTAAAAGTATGAAAATGTCCCAAATACAATAAAAAAAAATTAAATCACAAAAAATTTCCCTTTAGCGTTTAAAAACCAAAGAGCATTCAGTTAAGTAACATTAACACTTTTTAGATGTTATTCAATACTTTCCCGAAACTTTCACACACGCACCCCCTTTCCCCAAGGTAGGCCCTTGTAAAACCGGGGGAACTACAAAATTTTCAAAAAAACATCCATAGGGGACTGGAGTAAAAATCATACAATGGGAATGGATATGAAAAAGCAACAATGCTTACTCATTATCCTTTAAACAAAAAAAAAAAAGTAAACAAAAAATTTGGGGGGCGCGCGATGGAAAAACATGTTTGCTTTTTCAGGTGATGGGAAAAAAAAAAGTGAATTTTGAATACATTTCGGATTGCCAAAACAGAGTTAGTGATCTTTCTTTTTTTCTGTCATTGCACTGCCTTGATAAAAAAATAAAAAACAAAAAAACATTCACTCAACATCAAACATATATTAGGAACATTTCGACATAAGACAAAAGCATCACCAAAACTCGGTTTATCTCATTTAACTGTTATTAAAAAAACTATATGAAAAGAAAAAAATTAATGGAATAACCCCATATAAAGCAAAGTTCATACTTTTGCACTTTAAAAAAGCACATTATTGTTTAAATTTTCTTTTTTAACTGATTTTTGATCTTCTCTCTCTCCCCTCTCTCTTCTCTCTCTCTCTCCCCATCTTTTTTGAGAAAAAAATTTTATAGTATTATCTACACAAAGCAAAAGGCATAAAACAAAAATTTCACAGTAATTTAAAAAAACCCACAAGAACCCCTAATCCCAAAGTAAAAATCACTGATGTAAAAAAACACAAAACCCCCCTTGCTATTGGTTAGGTCAAAAAATTTTCGGCATTTAAAACATACAAATAAACATTTGAAGATAAAAATTTCACAAAAACATAGAAATATAAAAAAAAGAATAACATAGCAAAATCAGGTTAGAACATTTTCAAAAATATATTTTTATTGCCCAAAATACACAATTATTATCAAAGCGTGCTTTAAACTTTTTTTTCAAAAATGAAAGGTTTTTTTTCCCAAAAGATCCCTCAAAAAAAAAATAAAATAAAAAAAACCCTTTTCGACTCACACCGTTAGAGGCTAACCTCCCCCCCCCCCCTCACCCCCCCACGCACAATGGTCCCTTCCCACAAAATCCCTTTTCCCTTTCCCTACTGACTCCCCTTCACTGAACAGAAAAAAGTCAAAAAACCCCCATCAAAAACCTCACCAACTTCTCCCCCTTAAACCTTTATTTACACACAAATCTACGAAGAAGAAAGAACAAACCCCCCTCCCCCAAAACCACTTCACACATACTATTTAAACTGGAAAAAATACCAAAGGCATCACAAAAACGCATTTTTTTTTAAAGAAAAATTTTAATGCGAGTCACCAACACTAAGAAAAAAAAAAAAAGCGGGCAATAGCATTTGTTGCAGTCAACTTTTTAAAAAAAAAAAAAGAAAACTCCACCCCTAAACGGGAAAACCTCTACACACTACTCTCCTACACTTCACATAATTTGATGTAAAAGGGGACAAAATCTGCATTGATAACCAGTTTTCCTCTTTCGCAGAAATGGGAACTCATTTACTTTTTTTTGTTTTTAAAAAATTTTCTGTGTTTGAAAAAAGTATCCTCCAATCACACTTACACACCCCGAAAAAAATTAAATGTGCATTATAAAAAGCAGATAGTAAACCGTCCAAAACGTTTGAAAAAATTTGTTTTCAATCAACAAAATAAAATTTCGAATCCCCGCGAAAATTTTTTTTAAAAAAAAACCCTCAGGGGAATAGCTTTTCCCTTTCTGTCAATATAGAAAAAAATCAAAAAATGAAACTGTAAAAATAAAAATCGCACACGGGCATCCCCCGTTCCCACTGCTACACTAAAAACTTTACAAACATCTTTTCAATTTTTGGTATAAAAAACGTGAGATCAGACAGCAAAAGAGCAGTGCACGATTGCCACAAAATATAAACGTAAATTCAATACCAAAGATAATCACAGGATCTCTTCCCTTTTGTTTTTTTTTTTTGAGTTAAAATTTTTCGTGATACAAAGAAACGAACAAAATAGGTTGTACTTTACACCCCATGTTTATTATGACATCCAGCGATCAAAATTCTGTTAAAATCAAAAGGGCCCTCACTGGGCCTACATTTTAAAACATAATATTTCACTCTAACCCCCAACTTTTCACTTAATATTTAATGAAATTAGGGACAATATGCTTCGTTAATCTTATTCTAAAAAAACCCTCGTGAAACAAAAAAAATGAAAAAAAAAAAAACTAATTTTAAAAAATATTTATCTCTGGGAAAAACCAAAAACCTTTGACAAATTTTTTCAAAATAAATTGCTATAAAATTGTTGTATCTCCAAACAAAAACAGTGCGCGATGCGCAGCACAAAAAATGGAAAAAAATAAAAAAAGAAATTTCCCAAATAAAACCAGGAAAAAAAAAACCCCCAAGACTAAAAAAAAAAATTTTTTTTTTTTCCATTCAATGTCATTTCCAAAAAAAGCAAATCTATCAAAAAAAGTCATCAGATTACCCCCTTCTCCCATTTCCACGGATCTGTACATTTATTCCACCCCCTTTCCCACCGCAACCCCCCCATCAAAAATTTTCCACCACCCCTCTTTTCAAACTTCAAGCAAACGCAGCAAGGACATACTAACTGCTTTTCCATCCCCCCCATCATGAGTAAATAAAAACAGTCTCCCTTCACTTTACCTATCAATTTTTGAATCATGCAACTCTGACAACTTTTTACTTGGGAAGAACAGGACAGAAAATTTTTTTTCTGCATTAATCGGGTTCAAATCAAAAGAAAAGGCATTTAAACACAAACCGAAACCACCCCAAAAAACCTTTAAAGAACAGGTTTGGGCGCTAATAAAACCCAAAAAATTTTTTCCCAAAAAAATGCAAAAAAAAGGGTTTATGTAAACAATGTTTTAAAAGAAAAAACACACACCAGTGTCATTCCTTTTTTCCACCCCAGTTTAAAAACGTCTTCCTTTCCCCAAAATTTCAACATATCTCCAAATGAATTTTAAAATAGTTTGCCAAGAACTCATTCCAACTTGAAACTTTTCTTCCTAAGTACAACCACCTCTCTTGTCATCCCCCCCCTGCCCAAATTTTTTTCCTACCATGAAAAATTCATTTAAAAAACCCACCACAGAACACCAAAAAAGCACGCACCCAAAAAATCTGAGGGGTGGGGGGGGGAGGATTGCGGGGAACTGCATTTTTCAAATTAAAAATGAGCATTAAATGGGGCTCAAAACAGCATGTAAGTTTTTGGGGTGGACTCAGGTAGCCATACTACAATAAAAGATCAGGGGTTACCAATTTCCCAAAAATTTGCCTCTGTTCAAACTGTCAAACTCACGAACACCGTGCGCGCGCGCGCACACAACCCAACACAACACCCCCTTTCCCCTTTTTGTTGGGTGCCTTACATAGGGATTTTTTCCAAATGAGTAGGCGATAGAGCTGCAAAAAAGGGGGGCAAAAACATGAACGGGGAAACAGCAACATTTCACGTGCCTTTATCATTACAAGAGGGCTACCACTTTTTTAGAACAAACAAAAATGGAAAAAGGGCACAGAAACTTAAACACCTAAAGAGTTTCTAACAGACCATAAATCTGAAAAGCAAAAGTCGTGAGCCTTTTTAAAGGCTTGCTCAAATATCCAACAGCAAAAAGGGAATAGTTTATTTTTTAGAATAAAACTTGATCATTCGAACCAAAAACAGTAACACAGTAAAATGTAATGTGGGTGAGAATGTTTCTAATATCATAAAATATTTTAATTAAGAAAACAAAAGCTTTTTTTACCCCAATTTCTTAAACTCCCTTTGAAACAATTCAATAATTTGATTTGCATTTGATATTTCAAAAGGTCTCGGCATAGTCCCCTAGGATATTTGTTTTGTTTTATTAACGTTAACACTTTTTATGTTTTTTTTTTCGGTTTTTAAAAAAAATGTATATTTGCTTTGCGCAGTTTTTTTTCTAATTGACACTTTTCCCCCCCTCGCTTTTTTCAGTAAGGCCTCCTCCACCACCCCAAATTTTCATATACGCCTTGTAAAATTTTTTTTCTGTCTTTTTTTAAAAAAGATGAACAGACTAAAAAACTAAGCAAAAAACAACCCTTCCAATACCCCTCATTCCAAGGATTTATTCAATAATGCATTTTTAGCCAGCTCCTTTTTTTTTTAGATAAATATTTTTGTTGAAAATGGTATTCTCCCCCTATCCTTAAAACCCCCTTACCACGCCCACAGCATTCAATCCTAATACCTACTCCCAAGCCAAAAGCATAACCTCCCCCTCCATCTCTAAAATTTTATCCCCCAGCCCAACCCCCCACAATAAATTGGTCAAATTTTGGCAATAACCAACCCTGTTATCCGCCTGCCTTGTGTCCACATGGGGCCAGGGTTGAAAAGTTAAGGTTTTAGTTGTTAGGGTTGTGTCCAACATTACCAGGGGGAAGGGGGCAGTCAGCTGCCTGGTTTCAAGGTCGAGCACATGTGGGCACAAGAGCATTTAGACAACATGGTATGTAACTTTCAACACACTGGTATACTTTTGATTCAGATTATTTATTAGCTAACCTATCAACTAAGGCTATTTGTTGGACGTCCATGTTCGGATTTTTCGTGACGAATCTTCAGTTTAGCTCTCAGGCCTGGAAACGTGCTTGAACAAGTTGTATAAAGTTTTTAATGGGTTTAACCCAATAAAAAAATGTGATGATTTTAGGAAAAATAATTGGCAAAAAGATTCCCGCGAGAGTAAAAATTTCCCGGCAATCTCTTTTTAGCCTTAAAAAAAAGGGTTTTTGCACTTAAAGCTCCCCTTCCCGAAACCCCCCCCTTCCTGATGATCTCTTTTCAAACCGAACCTCCACACACACACACACACACACCACACAAAAAGGGGAAAGCACGCACGCAAAGCACGCACGCACGCACGCCCACGCAGCACGCACGGCAACCACGCACGCACGCACGCACGCACGCACAAACCTACTGAAAATTTATGAAGTAGGTTTTTGTAAAATAGAAAAGGATTTCATTTCTGGTGTAAAATATCAATCTATCTGTGTAATATTCGAATTTCAGGGCAAAAGAATGGTATACCAGCTCAAAGTTGACAAGACGTTTTTACATCACTAATAAATATTTCCACTAAGATAAAAAACAAAAATTTCACACAAACACCAAAAACCCCCCACACTGTTTTTGCCGCATTTATGTAAGTGCATTCTCACTTTAAAAAAAAAAAAAGGAACAGCATGCTAACTAAAAGATCGATCAATGGAGCATCAAAGGGGAAAATTTCAAATATTTTTCAATAATTAGCTTTGATATTACCAAGACAAAATACAAACTTTACAAAAAACATCACAATAGTTGCAAATCCAAACAAATCTTTAAAACAAAGTTTTTTTTTAAATCAAATGATCCATTTTTGGGAGAAAAAGGGGTTTTAAAAAATATGCAGTGGGACGGATAGCTCAGTGGTGGAGCACCGCTTTCCCCCCCCCCAAGTTAAGCACCCCTCGAGCGTGGTTTTCCATTGGGGGTGACCCTTTGCGCGCCTTTGGGTTCATACAGTTCCCCCAGTTCACCCATGTAAAAGGATACCTGCCCTTATAGGGTCGGGAATAAAGCACGAGGGGAGGAGAAAGGGCGCCCCCCCAAAGCTGGGCCCCAGGAAGTGAGGTCTCGACGCCTGGCCCCCTACACCCTTTTAGGGTTTTGGGACTTCTTACCCCTTTCCTTATGGCTATCTTACAGGCACTGTGTGGATGTTTAAAAATCCCCTTATAAGTTAGGGGGGCCCTTAAAAAAATAAAGAAAGTAACCCTTTAAAAAAAATTCACAGATGATTTAAGTTGACAAAAAAAAAGAAAAAATCATAAGTATCTCCTGTTTTACAACATCAAACATAGTTTTTCCTCAACAATTCATAGGGGCCCTTGCATTCAAAAAATGTTTTGAAAAAAAAACCATTTTAAATATCTATTTTGAATTATGGTCAGTACTTTAAGGATGGGCAACGTATTTTTTTAACTAATTTCACCTTGTCTGATTAAAAAGATGTTAAAAAAATTTTGGAAAAAAAACTCAGAAACCCCGCAAACCTGCCAATATCAATAAGACATCTTGGGGGAAAAGTTGTTTTCCTTACCGATCAGCTGGTATTTCATTTTTTAAAAATGAAGAAATAAAAACAAGAGAACAAAATCACCAACACAGAAAACCAAAACCCCTTTTTTCCAGAAAAATGCATCACAAATAATTAGTTTTTAAATGCATGCATATTATTAAAGAGGCAACAAATTCTTAAAACCCTTTTGACATATTTAAATCAAAAGACTAAAAAGCAATTTTAAAATTTTTTGCCAAAGGAAGGGACGTTTTTGAGAGTGTTTTTCAGCCACTTGATTTTTCTTTTTAAAAAATAAACCATCGCAAATGTTTACTGTCCTGCAAGTGTGGTATATCAAGACATTACTTCCTGAACCAACAACTAGATCCGATTTACTTGTAAAAAAGCAACAAAAAATATATAAATTGCTATTTGTCGTAATGCAATAATAGGCATTTTCTTTCATCAGTTTGTTATAATGCATTTTTACAATAGAATATGCTTGTACTAATGTATCAAGGGACATTCTTTTAATCATTTTATTAGATTTATTTATATTTAAAATAGAAATAGTATTACACCCACACCTTACCCGGCCGTAATGTTCATAAATTGCCCATAACTATCTAACTGATAATTAGGCACATGCCCACCCTCTATTATCCTCACCTTCCTACTCTACTCTTTATCACACAAAAAAACAAAACGGACGGTAAAAGCACCTTTTAGTTAGGTATTCATGTACTGTGTTTCCGTCGCACCCTCTTTTCTTCAAATTAACACTTCTCATACAACTCATAAATCATGAAACTAAACTATGTCGGGTAGTAGTAGTACTTTGGGCCTATCTTCTTGCAGATTGTACAGCGCCTTTTCTGTTTGTTTTTTCCCTTGTTTTTTATTCAGGAATACAGTTTTTTTGGTACATATATTTTCTGTTTTATTTCCTTTGTTTTTTCCTTTTTTTTTTTTTTTCCTTTTTGGGGGACACTTTCCAGGGGGGTGCTTTTTTTAAAGGGTCTTTACAACATTTCTCTTTTTTTGGTTTAAAAACCTGCCACAGATTAATATAATGCTTCCGGTAATTGTGCCTAACAATTGAACTAATAACAGTGTGTAAAGTGGAGCAGCCATTAAAAATGTTCAATGCAGAGATTTGGGGGGGGGGGGGCGAGGGGGGGGGGGGGGGGGGGGGGGGGGGAAGGGGGTTTGTTGCGGTTCAAAGTCTATGCTGATGTATACAGGCGGTGTGGGCAGCTTTCTCACACGTTCAAGCCTGTTCCACCTTTCGGAAGAGTAGGCCATTGTGTCCTGATGAGAACGGATGACAACATTTACACAAAAAACACATGCAGAGGGAACCTGAGGTAAAATAAAAGCACCCCAGTGCTTATTCAATTATCTTTGAATTAAAACAATTTCAATTGGACAAAAAAACAGAAGAGGAAAAATTACAGGTTGACTAAGTGTGTTGCAGTACTTTCGTGCTATTACATATCTATTCTGTCTATGATATTCTGATACTTTACACACATTGTCACAGGAAGATCGACGTATGCCAGTTTGGTTGTTCAAGGTACATAGATACATTGCCAACCATTTACAGTTAACCTAGACGTTCTTTATTAAGGGAGTAATCGTGTACTCTCTGTGAACTGTTCTTTTTCTTGTGTAAACCTATTGAGTCTTCTTGATGGTCGTTGTCCTTGATGTTCAGTGTTTTTGATGATCATCAAGTGTCATTGACGTGATAATTATGATGATTAAGTGTTACCGATGTGTTGTTGATGACGATTATGTGATACTGATGTGTTCTTAATGATAATGGATTGTTATTGATGGGTTCTTCATGATGAAGTGCTCTTGATTTTCACAGAGAATGCTAGACGTTGCTCGTGTTCATGACGTTTTTGATGTTCACTGTTCTTGATGTCGTTCTGTTTATGAGGTTCTTCATGCTGTTGGCTGTTCCTGATGTCCGCTGTTCTTGATGCTCACTGTTCTTGATGTCCGCTATTCTTGATGTTCGTTGTTCTTGATGTTCGCTGTTCCCGATGTCCGCTGTTCTTGATGTCCGCTGTTCTTGATGTCCGCTGTTCTTGATGTCCGCCATTCTTTATGTCCGCTGTTCATGATGTCCTCTGTGCTTGATATTCTTGATGTCCGCTGTTCTTGATGGGCTTAGTTCTTGATGTTCGCTGTTATTGATGTTAGTTATTTTTTATGTCCGCTGTTCTTGATGTTCGTTCTTGATGTTCGCTGTTCTTGATGTTCGCTGTTCTTGATGTTCGCTGTTCTTGATGGTCGCGATGTTCACTGTTTTTTGAATGTTCGCTGTTCTTGATGTCCGCTGTTCTTTATGTCCCCTGTTCTTGATGTCCCCTTCTTGATGTTCGCTGTTCTTGATGTTCGCTGTTCTTGATGTTCGCTGTTCTTGATGTTCGCTGTTCTTGATGTTCGCTGTTATTGATGTTAGTTGTTTTTTATGTCCGCTGTTCTTGATGTTCGCTGTTCTTGATGTCCGCTGTTCTTGATGTCCGCTGTTCTTGATGTCCGCTGTTCTTGATGTCCTCTGCTCTTGATGGTCACTTTTCTTGAAGCACTGTTCTTGATGGTCACTGTTCTAATTTTTCTTGAGGGGCACTCTTCTTGATGTACCCAATGAACACTGTACTTGATGTTTACTGTCCTGGACTTCCCTGATGATCACTGTTCTTTGTTGGGCAGTTCTTTGATGGCCACTGTTCTTTGTTGGGCACTGTTCTTTGTTGGGCACTGTTCTTTGTTGGGCACTGTTCTTTGTTGGGCACTGTTCTTTGTTGGTCACTGCTCTTTGTTGGGCACTGCTTTGATGTTCTTGACGTTCACTGTTCTTGATGTCCGGTGTTCTTGAATCTTGATAGTCTGTGTTATTGATGTTCTCTGTTCTTGATGTTGCTCGCTGTTTTTGATCTTGATGTTGCTCAATGTTCTTGATCATGATCAGTGTTCTTGATAATCTTTTTCTTGATGATGATCAATATTCTTGATGATCAATATTCTTCATTACGAACAGTGTTGTTGATGATCACCATTCTTGATGTTCTGGATGATGATCAGTGTTCTTCATGATGATCAATATTCTTCATGACGGTCAGTGTTGATCAACATTCTTGAAGTTCTTGATGATGATCAGTGCTTTTGATGACCGTCGTCCTGATCGATGATCGTGGTTGTCGCCCTTGTTAATGCCTGTGAAGTGGACTTGCTGCTGTTCAACTGTGATCAGATTCTGCAATCACAAACAACATGTTTAAGGGCTTTGGTACACATTGTTTTCCTTATTCTAACTCTGTCAACCAATCATCTCAGCAAGTCAACGAGACTTTATACCGTCCCTGTGTGTGTGTGTGTGTGTGTGTGTGTGTGTGTGTGTGTTTGTGTGTGTGTTTTGTGTGTGTGTTGTGTGTGTGTGTGTGTGTGTGTGTGTGTGTGTGTGTGTGTGGTGTGTATAATGTGTGTTGTATGTATATGTAGTGTGTGTGTGTGTGTGTGTGTGTGTGTGTGTGTGTGTGCGCGCGCGCGCGCGCGCTTTCGACAAATTATATTCACATTGCTGCTTCACCAAGTCTTTCTCACTAAATAAATTCATTCTAATTTTAATACAATCACTTCGTCGTATTCAATTAACAGGCAGCAATGAAGCGTACACATTTTGGGAGGTGAAAATTATCAGAATGGTGGGTTTTTTTTACACAATTTATAAACCAGGAGGCGTTTCTGTCTACATAACCATGGTTCCCCTCACTCTGGCTACCGATGCTGCCATGTCTGCAGCAACCGAACATCAATATCCACTAGTAAAACCGTAAGCCACCCTTTTTTCAAGAGAATGAGCTTTCTCCTCATTAATATAGACAGAGCAAACACATACAAAGAAGAAAAGTAATTATGTATGAAAAGTTGTGTAATGTACCAGCGACAGTTCTGAATGTACTTACAGGCATCCAGGGACTGGAGGCAGCATTGTTCCCAGGTGACCGTGCCACTCTTGAAGACGACTGCCGGATGATCGGCATGATGACTCACCAGGTTAGGACCCACGTTAAACTAAGGACCGGGAGGAGGAGGGAATTTGATATGTCATGGTAAATTTGGTATGCTTAGGGAATTTGGAATGCTGAGCGAATTTGGTAAGCCGAGGTAAATTTGGTATGCTTAGGGAATTTGGTACGCCCAGGTAAATTTGGAATGATGGGGACTTTGATATGCCGAGGTAAATTTGGTATGTTGGAATTCGGTACGCCGAGGTAAACATAATTGGTATGCTTAGGGAATTTGGTACGCCCAGGTAAATTTAGAATGCTGGGGACTTTGATACGCTGAGGTAAATTTGGAATGCTGGGTAATTTGGTATGCTGAGGTAAATTTGGAATGCTGGGTAATTTGGTATTCCGAGGTAAATTTGGTATGCTGGAGAATTTGGTATGCCGAGGTAAATTTGGTATGCCGGGGAATTTGGTATGCTTTTGGAATGTAAGAAGGTGAGGGAGTCGAAGTCCCTCATGACCACCGTCTGAAAGCCTTTAGACACTAGGACACTGTCACAGAGATTGCTCTTTGATCTCTTGCAAATAGTTTTCCTTTTTATTATAGACTTTATAATGTCAAGATTATTCCATATGCTTTTTGTTTTATTTATCAATAAAATTTAGTTTAAGTTTTTTAAAATTTTATTTTAACTTGTTTTATTGTAGTCGTTTTATTTCTTATATATTTAGTCATTTTATTTCCTATCTGTTTAGTTTTTTCTAGTTTAGTTTAATTTGATTTATTTTATCTTTTTATTTCTTTTAAATTTTAGCCATTTCATTTCAATTTTGGTTTAGTTTAATTTTGGTTTTAATTTAGTTTGACGATTGAGTTTATCATAATTTTTAAGCAAGGGTCAGAGAAGCAATCATCAGTTTGGTGTCCAGTGATCAATCAAAACGGAATGATAATAATGCGTGACATGTTGACAAGACAATGACAGGGTGGTCCCATGGCAGCAACAACGCGACACAGAAATTGGGAGGACAACATTTGGAGAACAAATAGCAAAATATACTGGAGAGCATAGCGATCCTTTTTGTGAGCACTGAAAACAGGCCTCACAACTGGCTGCTCATTTTCGTCATGCTGGGGGGCTTTGCAAATCAATGTCATAAGTTCCAGTGTTGGAACACCGATTACTGCAATCTCTCATTGCTCTAAAGTATTTGGGGTGTGGCAGGTCTCGTCGACCCACCCTCGTGTAAGGGCTTTAAAATTAATGTCACCAGGTTCTGGCTCAGTACTATGGGATCTTCAGGTACAAACGAATCTTTATAAAAATCGGGAAGTGCAGGCATTTGCTTTTTTTCCATTCTGAGGATGAAGATCAAATCTTCATGTCCCAGATCCCAAGTGCTCAAATCCCATCAGGGAGTTTTTGTTTTTAGAATTCCCCGTTATCCTCTGTCCTTTGAATAACATGGGCCTAACAAGGTGAACGCTATGCTTGTCTATAGGAGTAGATCAAAGATTCTTCCAATGTACCTGATGAACAGAAGCATACAAATAATGCATGACAAACACAGGTCAATATATAAAATGAGAATGTGTGGGTGCGAGTGTGTGTGTGTGTGTGTGTGTGCGCGCGCGCGCGCACGCGTGTGCGTGCATGTGTGTATGTGGGGAGGCAGTACTAGCCACACTAAATCTTAAGTTCACTTAACAGTCGGGCTGGTCTTCTAAGGAGACATACATCACCACTAGAGCAGGGTTACCCATTTTGTGTGTCTTTCCTCCCCATGCTCACGTGCAGCCCTATGTGCATGTGAGTGTGTGTATGTGCGTGGGTGTGGGTGTGCGAGTGTGTGTATGAGCGCACACATGCAAATGTGAATGCGTATAAAGGTAAAGTCATTACTTTTATCAATAAATCTATGTCTCTGTCATTCTAAAACTCTCCTCTGACGCTCTTTATTTAAAGCTAACATGACACCTAAACGGATCAACATCTGTTCATCCACTGCACTGATTTTCCATTATACGCTCTACAACTTCTAGTAGCGCGTTAGTGGTTCACGGGAAGCTCATTTCACCACGACATGTCAACAGATATGAAACCTTCCTTGCCATCATTTGCATGGAAAGTGTCCTTTAGCAAACGGCCTTAAAGTCAGGAAAACAATCTAAGACTGTACCACAATAGCACGGATTGAACCAAGTTTCCACGATATGTTAAATAAGGGTGTGCGATCTTGTTCAATGTTTTAGCACAAACTTCATGTTTCAGCGGCTCTCAGAACAGACCACAAGATTGCACAAAGGGCTGAACAATCCTTCCAGTACGATTGACACACACAGCTATAACACTGCGCTTCAAACAACCAGCAACTGTTTTGTCCACACCGCAGCTATCATGTACCTAGAATTGTGTCAACGATGGCATGGCTCGGCAAATTCTCCAAGTTGTTATATGGCTCCTATGTCAAGAGGCGTTCCAGAACTGTTTTTTTACTAACTAGAGGCAAACATTTTGCACGAGTATTTCTTCTTGGCAGCCTCTGTATTTCTGTCTTTTCTCCCTCGCTGCTTTTTTTATATATCGGTATCATAATTATATTTCTGAAAGGTAGTCACAGAGAGACAGAGAGAGAGACAAAGACAAAGACAAATACAGACAGACAGACAGACATGCAGACAGACACAGATACAGAAAAGGGAGACAGAATGAGAGGGAGTGACAGAGAGGGAGTGTGAAAGACAATGATAGAGAGAGAGTCAGAGACTAAGGCAGAGTGAAAGAAAGTGAGAGAGAGAGAGACAGAGTGAGAGACACAGTGAGAGACAGAGTGAGACAGAAGCAGAGATACAAAGTGTGAGAGAGAGACAGAGACAGATATATTGTGTGTTTGGTGGGAGTGTGTGTGTGTGTGTGCGTGCTTGTCTGCCTGCCTGATGCCAACAAACACGCGGGCTTGACATAGCCATATGCATGATGCTAAGTACCAAAGTGTCTGCAAAAACAACAAAATATATATATATGTTAGCATCGTACTCACAGAGTATGGTTGAAGTCCTTGTCACCACAGCGGCGGCTGAAGAACCCACAGTGGCAACAAGCTTGTCGGCCTGACTTTTCTGCTGGTGTAACATTCCGGTTTTTCGTTTGCGTTGGTCAGTGGACAGATCAGTCTCCCCAATATAGACAGCAGTACGCTGTGGGTACTTCAAGTTACTGTGGAGCTTCTTGGCCAGTGGTGTAGGGTCAGGCCAGGTCCTCTATAGGAGAGTCTCGCGTAGTGAGCTGTGCTGCAATACGTTTTCTGGAGTGTGATTGCCGCCAGTCTTGTACAGCCAGCACTGCTTTTGTGCCATCTGTGCAGAGTTTCAGGAACACAGCAACACGCTGACTTTGAAGTGGGCTGCTGTAGTGTCTGCATCTCATAGGGGTCCAACTTGGGTTTTCTTTCAGAAGGGCAAATCGTTCTTGGAAAAGGATTCTGTTGTTGCGGTCTGCCGGTTCCATGTCAGCCATCTTGTCAAATTTCAGCCCAAAGAATAGAGATGGAAGGGGGGTATCTTCAGGAACTAGGGTCAACATGGTGGTACACGGGCTGGCTTTGTGTTGGTTTTTGAGAGGTTGGAGACAGTGTGTGTCGTCTTTTCGGTGCGTTTCTGTAGAGAAAAGAAATGCTAGATTTGCCTGGGACTTGATTCTTATAAAGCAGTCATTAGCACTGTGTATTTGCTTCATGAATGTTATTCCATATCACTGTATTTTCTACTCTCATTCAGTGCGCGTGCGCGCTCACCTCGTCACCATGTTCGCTGTGCCCATGCTTGTGTTAGGGCACGTGATATGCCAATGCCGGTAACTTTCTTAAATTTGCAATAGGGAGTTAACTATTTCATTTGACCTATCCCTAAGATAGGTCCACATGCTATAATTTTTTTTCCACCAGATCATATGAAATACTATGAGAATAGCACGTATCTTGATTTGTAGGCTTTCTACGAAGCATGAACAACTGTAAAAGGTAAAGGTGTCCCATAACCTATGTGGTCGTATGGGAGCGAGGCATCAGAGACCTTGCTTCTCTAGGAGCCAGCATTTTGAGGGTGGCACCCATCTCCTCTCCCTAACTGCTTTACTTTACCTTACTCTAAAGAGGCAGGTACCCATTTACAGCTGGGTGAACTGAGAGACTACTGAAGCCAAGGCGCGCAAAAGGTCACCCATCCAAGAGGTAACCACGCGTGATGCTGCTTAACCTTGGCTGCGGGAGGCGAGTGCTCCGACCATTGAGCTATCCCGTCCCCTTGCAAAACTGTACTCCTGTTAAAAAAGAAAAGCATCTAGCGCAGTAGGCTATGGCTGGTGGTATGGACAACCTAGAAAGGAAAAGCTTTCGTCAGATTCACTTCACTTAAGATACTGCTTCAAGAGATTAAAGCAGTGTCCCAACGGCTGCTAGAAGAGTTCAAGTAGAGGAGTGAGAACACACGGAAATCTTGCCCCAACAGCCATGATCAAGATCTATGCATCTGCATTTTTTTAAAATCCAGATTCCAAAAAGATGTTCGTTATGTTCTTGCTTTTCAATGTTGCATTATTTTAAACATGTAACATTACTAGAAAAAAAAATCAGCATCATAACACAACAACTAGCAACAGTTACCTGTAGCTTCCAATAACAACTGCACGAATAGTGGTAACCCTCGTCAGCCCAATAGGTACACGAACTTTCCTCTGCCACCGCCAAATAAAAAGTGGAGTGTCGTCTTAACAGTAGGCTAGAGCTTAACAGTAGAACCCTCACCCCTCTGCAGGTAAACAGAATCGTTTTCCACGTGCATCACAAACATCAGCCTTGAGGAGCTCACTGTTGTTGGGAGAGAAACTAATGAAATATGGGTCGCCACATGACTGTTAGACAAGAAACTGATGAATCATGTAATGCTACAAGATGCTTCAGAACTATTTCCTTTCTTATTCTTCAAATAATAATAATAATAATAATAATAATAATAATAATGATAATGATAATAACAATAATAATAATAAAGAGATAGGGAAAAGGGGCATCAATCCTTTGCCGATAATTTTACAACTCTGCAATTGAGCCATCAGTGGCTCATCACTCAAAACTTGCGGGTTGTAGTAAACAGGCAACAATCTGATGCCCTTTCCCTATTTCTACTAAACCTGAATATAAATTTATTTTGATTGGTTAAAACATAAATTATGGGGTTCCCAAAAGTTTTTTTAAACTGAGGCAAACTTTTTGCAGAGTATTCTTCGGGCACCTCTGTTTTCTGTCTTTTCCCCCTCGTGCTTTTTTTTATTTTGGGTATCTAATTTATTTCTGAAGTAGTCACGAGAGCGGAGAGAGACAAAAAAAAGAAAAATTAAACAGACAGACGACATGCAGACAGACAAAATACAAAAAAGGGGAGACAAATAAGGGGTGACGGAGGGGTGTGAAAGACAAATAGAGAGAGAGTCAGAGGGCTAAGGGCAAGTGAAAGAAAGTTGAAGGAAAGGAAAAGGTGAGAGAACAGTAAGACAGAGTGAGACAGAAAAATCAAATGTGAGAGAGAGGACAGAGACAGTTTTTTTGTGTGTTTGGTGGGGTTGTTTGTGTTGGGTGGTGCTTGTTGCCTCCCTGTGCCAAAAAAACAGGGGGGGCTTGAATGCCTTGCATGATGAAAGTCCAAGTTCTGCAAAAACAACAAAATATTATATTTTAGATTCTATACAGATTGGGTTGAAGTCCTTGTCCCACAGCGGCGGTGAAAAACCCCACAGGGCAACAAGTTGTGGGCCCCTTTGTTTTTTTTGGTGTAACATTCCGGGTTTTTGTTTGCTTTTGGTCATGGAAGATCAGTCTCCCCAAATTAGCAGCAGTATTTGGGGTATTTCAAGTTATGTGGGCTTTTTGGGCCAGGGTGTAGGGCGGGGCCAGGTCCTTATGGGAGAGTCTCGCGAGTGAGCTGTGCTGCAATACTTTTTTGGGATGTGATTCCCGCCAGTTTGTCAGCCAGCATGTTTTTGGCCCACGTGAAAGGGTTTCAGGAAACAGCAACCCGTTTACTTTGAAGGGGGGCTGTGTAGTGTTGCTCCATAGGGGCCCCAATTTGGGTTTTTCTTTAGAAGGGCAAATCGTTCTTGGAAAAGGATTCTGTTGTGCGGTCGCCGGTTCCATTCGCCTTCTTGTCAATTTCAGCCCAAAGAATATGAGATGGAAGGGGGGTATCTTCAGGAATAGGGTAACATGGTGTACACGGGCTTGGCTTTGTGTTGGTTTTTGAGAGGTTGGAGACAGTGTGTGTCGTCTTTTCGGTGCGTTTCTGTAGAGAAAAGAAATGCTAGATTTGCCTGGGATTGATTCTTATAAAGCAGTCATTAGCACTGTGTATTTGTTCATGAATGTTATTCCATATCACTGTATTTTCTACTTCATTCAGTGCGCGTTGGCGCTCACCTCGTCACCATGTTCGCTGTGCCCATGCTTGTTTAGGGCACGTTTATGCCAATGCCGTAACTTTCTTAAATTTGCAATAGGGAGTTAACTATTTCATTTGACCTTTCCCCAAGATTTGGTCCACATGCTATAATTTTTTTTCACCAGATCATATGAAAACTATGAGAATAGCACGTATCTTGATTTGTTGGCTTTCAACGAAGCATGAAACAACTGTAAAAGGTAAAGGTGTCCCATAACCTATGTGGTCGTATGGGAGCGAGGCAATCAGAGACCTTGCTTCTTAGGGGCCAGCATTTTGAGGGTGGCACCCATCTCCTCTCCCTAATGCTTTTATTTCTTACTCTAAAAAAGGCAGGTCCCCAAATTTCACTGGGTAATGAAGTATGAGCAAGGGGCCCAAAAGGCACCCATCCCAAAGGTAAACCACGCGTGTTTCTGCTTAAAAAAATTTGGGTGCGGGGGGAGTGCTCCACCATTTAGATCCCGTCCCTTGCAAAAATGATCGTTAAAAAGAAAAGCATCTCCAGTGGATGGTGGGGGAAAAGGAAACCCAAAGAAAAGCTTTGTCAATTATTCACTAAATACTCTAAGAGATTAAAAACGTTCCAAAAGGTGCTAGAAGAGTTCAAGTAGAGGAGGGGGAACCACGGGAAAACTTCCCCCACACCCGTCAAGTAGTCTGCTTTTTTTTAAAAAATCGATTCAAAAAAGATGTTCGTTATTTTCTTGCTTTTCATGTTGCATTATTTTAACATGAAAACATTATAGAAAAAAAAATCAGCATCATAAAACAACAATAGAACAGTTACCTGTAGCTTCCAATAACAACCCGATTAGTGGAAACCCCTCGTCACCCCAATAGGTAACGAATTTTCCCTCTCCCCACGCCAAAAAAAAGTGGAGTGTCGTCTTAACAGTGGGCCCTAGAGCTTAACAGAAACCCCTCACCCCTCTGGGAAAAACAGAATCTTTTTCCCAGGCTCCAAACATCGCCTTGAGGGCTCTGTTTTTGGGAGAGAAACAAAGAAAATGGGTCCAATTTTGACGTTAGACAAAAAACGGGAATCATGTAGCTACAAGTGTTCAAACTATTTCTTTCTTATTCTTCAAATAATAAATTAAAAATTTTAATTTAAAAATTTTTAATTGAAAATGATAATAACAATAATAATAAAAAGAGATGGGGAAAAAGGGGGCATTTTCAAGCCCCTTTCCCGTTAAATTTTCCCAAAAACCTTGCAATTTTGGCCCATTCGTGCGCTCATGACTCAAAACTTGCGGGTTTATTTTAAAAATAGGCAAAAATCTTGAATCCCCCCTTTTCCCCTATCTCCTCTAAAATGAAGAAATACTATTTTTTTGATGGGAAAACTAAAAAATTTGGGGAAATTTTGCTATACGGGCCCCACAAAAAAAAAAGAGTTGAAGAGGGGAAAAAAGAAATGGGGTAGGAGACCACCCCTCCCCCGCTGCTTGAAGACAAAAGCCGTCAATAGGTTTGTCAACTGAAAACGGAGATTTCAATAGGTAGCACTAGGGTGTTCCCCGCCCGGTAAGACTTTTCTAGCAGTTACTTCCCCTTTCCCAATAAAAGATTGATAGAATCAGCTGTTTGTAACAGGACGACATTTCCGTCAGAACTTATGTTGTTTGAAAAGAGCCTAGCGTCTTGTCATTTCGCAGTGTAAAAGTTTGCAGTGAAGGGAGTGCGAGCTTTTCTTTAAAAAAAAAGTGTTTGAATTTATTTTCCCTGTACCTTGCTTAGTTTGTTAGGTTCGAACAACCTCTCCCCCTCCTAAAAACGGGATTGCGAGGCTTTTCAATGAAGATTAGCATAATGTTGGTCTGTGCCACAAAGAAAATGATGTGGTTTAAAAAAAAAAAACGGTTAGCGTAAACGGTGGGATTGACTGCCCCATGAATTAATTTTTTCCCCGTTTCATGCCTGCTTCGTGGCTTTTTTTCCCTTCCCTTCAGATTTCATACAAGCAGCCTCCCTGTTTAAAAAAAAGTAGGGGTTTTTACTATACAAATTTTAGTGGTTTGGTCTTTTTTGATATTGTTTCATGCTTTGAGTTCTGAGTTTTTTTATTCTTTTCTTTTCTTGTCCGTTGAAATTAACATCTTTCCCCCGAAGGAATTTTATTAACCCATCTCGTTTTATGTAAAAAATTTTACAACGACTTTGTTTGTTCAGGGGAAATTTTTTTAATATGCTTTTTTAATTTTTGTGTCAGCAACCCAAACGTATCTGTGCATGTCTCCCCTGAAAGCGGCTTAGACAAAACTTTTCCCTTTTCTTAACTGTCAGCTCTGCTAGCGTCGTTATTAAAAAAAAGGGTTTCTGCCTATTTTAAAAGGGCCCTGAAAGAATTCTAAACACTCGCTTCCCGTCGGGGATTGATTTTTATTTATTCTCATTGCCCAAATAAATTTTCTCTCTCTTTTGTTTTATTTTTTGTGATGTTGGAAGAATTTAACAATGAATCGAAATGATTTTGTACACTGTTTGAAAATAAAACTAAAACAAATACAGTTTCCCACGCCAGCTGCCCTATTAGAGAGCAGGTGTTTTTTTGGTAGAAAACTTAGTGGCCCATTAGTAAACATTTTTTTTAGTCTGTTTCCTTCTAGTTGGCTGTGCACCCATCTACAAATGATAAAATTTTTTGGTTCGTCTTTTTTGCTCTTTTTATTTGTTAGTTATTCCTTCTGACCCGTTTTAAATGGTTTCCTGAACCATCGTTATATCATCGTGATTTGTCACCCACAATGCTATTTGATGTTAGGTTTTTCATTAAGCCTAAAATTTGTAGATGAAAAGATTTGTTGAAACCCCTTTTGTGGTTTTTTGTGTTGACCGAACCAAAGTATTTCTTATCTTCAAAGTTTTAAAATTGGTAATGTGGGGGCGTAGACTTGATTTGGTGTCCCTTATAGTAATGATAAATGTTTTAATACCGGGTTAAAAAAAACCTCTATTTAATTGGAAAAAGGGGGAGGTTGGTTTTCAACAGCATTAATTTTCCCTTTTATGTTTTCTTGCCGAGTGTTCAGATTTTGTTCAACAGTATCTGCTTTATCTTCATTAATGTGCTTGGGTTTTTTAAGCACTCTTTATAATGATAGAACCCTTTGGGACTGATTTTGTGTGAATCAGGTGAAGCCCCTGGGTTGTTTGAAAACATATATCAAAAGTTCCCAGTTTTTTGTACTTTGTGTCGGGGTCAGTGGTTTGTATAAACCGGCTGTCATTAAAGGTCAGCCCCCATAGACGTCTGTCTCTGATGGCCCTGATAGAAAGAGTGAGAGCGAGCAGTTCAAAGTAAAGGGAATAAAAAACCCTGTTACATAGGTTTTGCTTGGGATCTTTTTTCCCCTGTTTCCTTATCAAAGGATTACTCTGTTTTTTAGCCCTCACCCTGATCCCTTGAAAAAATAAGATCACCCCTTTTTTTTCTTTTGTATCCAAAATCAGTATAGATCAAGATTGTGGGTTGTTTAAGCAGTCCTCTTGCCTTCTAGCTTGAATTTTACTTTTTTATAATCCCCCTCCCTATTTGCTCCAACTTTGTTTGGACCCTCTTCAGTAGTTAAATCTGAAAAGCAAGCCTAGTTGTGGGGAAAAATGACATCATTTTTCCTAAATTGGAAACCTAACAGTCGAATTGTTTTTCTCAATAGTGGGGGGTTGTTTGTAATACGTTTGTCTGTTTTTTTTCCTTTAAACCTAAGGGTTTTTTTAAAAAAGTTGTATGGTCGGGATTGCTCCAAATGTTTGTTGGCCATCTTTTTTCTATAAGTAGCAAAATAAAAAAAACAAAAATTTAGAAAAATGGAAGATATGATATAGATAGGAAATGGGTTTTTGCCGTGTGTATGGGTAAAGCGGGGAAACATCTGTAGCACCCTTGCTTTCAGTAGAAAAAATTATTGAAAGCAGAGTTAAAGATTTTCAAAAATTTTGGGGACAACCCCAACGCCAAAAAGTACTAGACCATATGATATGTTGGGAACAAAGGGACAATCTTTGCTGTAACCAAAACGGGACAAAGGTTTTTTAACAAAGAAAAAAAACCCCCATCGTTTTTGCAAAAAATACACTCAACAGAGATAGTTTTTGCTTGCAGAGAAATTGGTATTAGTGATGCGGGTATAACAATCCCAAACACAAGCCGTTTTCAAACCCCAAAATGCTGAACAAAACTACAACAACATTGAAATTCTACCCTTGAAGACCTAGCAAAACGGCAAACAAAAAAATAAATATTCTAGAGTTGGAAAATGCTTCACACAAAGGGGGACGAAGACCAGCATAAAAAACAATAAATGATCAACCCCTACCCATGGAGAAATAAGGGGGTAAATCAAGCATACAGAGTATTAGAGGCGAATGATAAATTAATTTAGAAAAGTGGTGATGTAGACTACGATAGAATAAAAAAGAAAAGCTACCAGAAGCAGACGATGAAAAATTTGAAAAGGAAGTAAAAAGAAAGAATCACACAGCGTCTAAAAAAAATTGAAAGATTGAACCCCAAAGAAAGTTTTAGAGGTCTTAAACAATAACAGACAACAACTACAATCTCAGGTTAGCGAATAAAAAAAAAATTCACCGAATTTTTTATGAAAACAGTCTTAGGGGGAAAAAAATCCGTCCCTGTTTCCGAGAAAGCATAACACTTATCAGTATAATTAAGATTGGGTTTTGTATTAGCAACTTGGTATGCGCGACAGGAAGCACATTTCCCGCCCCCCCCACCCCCCTTCCGCCCCCACAGGACAGGTGGGTTAGAAACACCTCGGCCATTTAGCTGATTATTAAAAAAATTTCCCTCCCCAAGTTGGCGACGCTTTTCCTGGTATAATTGGTTTGTTGTTGCTGGCTATTTTCAAAAAGCGGGGAAAAGTTTGGGGGATTTTCCCCAAACATTTATGGGCGTTCTGGTTTTTGTTGGGTTTTTTTTTCTAAAATAAAGATAAGAAAGGCCCCTTTTTAAAAAAAGTATATTGTTAAAGCGTTTTTTTCATCATAGTGACTGTTCTTACAAGGGGAATAATTTTTTTTTTTGTTTGCTCTGTGGTGGGGGTAGTAGTTTTTTCCCCTTGTTTTTTTGTGTCGGACTTACTACAATTTTTCTTGTGTCGGACTTATATGATACTATGATGCTGTATTGTTTACATTTGATTTTTCCAAGCAGCCAACATCTCCAGCAAAAAAATATTGTTGTTGTAGATTGTATTGTTCCTATTGTAATGATGTTGGGGCGCAATATAAACCTGTCCTATGCAAAGTTACCTTAGACGTGCTGTGAAAAAAAATCTTGTAATGTTGATGCTTGATGGAGGTCAACACCCGGTTAATACTGTTTAAAGTTTTGTAGAAATGTTTTGTGCATAAAACCCAGTGCCACAATTAATTTGTCTTGTCTGTGCCTTGCACCAGCAAGCACCACACATGGTCGAACAGAGTCATTAATCTCTCTATCTGGTCTTGTTAACCTTACTCTTATAAGAAAAAAAGTGTCCATGTACATGTGCATTTGTCTTTGAAAAAAGAAAAATCGGGCACGCGTGAGAAAGAGGTATTTGGCCCCACCGTATATTTATACCCCTGGCCCCCCCCACAAATTACAGAGTCCCCAGCCATGATTTTTGTCTGTGCTTGTCTGAAGCAGTCTTAAAATCAATATTAACTCATTGCAAGCCTCTCATACCCTTATGTTATCTCTATTAAAGGGATTGAGTTTTTTAGTGGGCAGGGGGACTGCAGCTCAGTTTACACAGCCTAAACTTTTTTGTAACCCATGAAACCTGTCACAGACTTTAAAAACGGTTTTGGATGGTTATGTGGTCAGCATATGACACACCACCCCCGTAGTTGCACGTGGTAGAAAATTTAAGGGTTTTGGGTTTAAAACTGTATAGGTTTAGACAACCATGCTTTTGAGGGCATCACCCTTAAGGGGGGGGTTTTAAGTTGATTTCGGGGGTTGGGAACTTTTACTTCAAAGAACAATGTCTCGACAAAGCAACATCTAGCTTATTAAAAACAATAGTCTTTGGGTTATAGTGGATCCAGCCTCGTATTTTGCATTTTATTATATTTTACTTATTTTATTCTTAGTAGATAAATGTTTATACACTAACAAAACATCCTAATCGGGTTGTACCTGTTAAACTAGCCATTCTATTGAAAACCCGGTCAACATAAAACAGTTCTTTGCACGGGGTCTTCTACAAGTTCATGGACAAACTGAAGCGCAAAACTGGATTGGATATACGATCAATACTAAAGAGTTTTTTTCTTTACGTCCCCAAGGGGTTTTTGATTTCGCCCCAATAAAAGGAGTTTTGCCAGCTGGGTATACCCCTAAAAACTAAACCCAAAGCTATTTTTAGAGTAAATTACAGATTTCTTAAATTTATAAGGAGCCATTACGCCTTTTAAAAAAGTTTTGGTTTAGGTCCCCAGGTTGGGAAGATGATACTAAATTTTTTTTGGGTGTTCCTGGTAATGAGGTTTAACCCAAAGGGGCGGTGAAAGCCCCATTGCTTGGCAGAAAAAACTTTTGCTTTTTGACATGTTATTTAAAACACAACCAAAAAAGTGGTGATGAAAGGTCTTCCTCATCAGCCCCTTCTGACCAAAGAACCCTTTCCACCCAGAGAGCAAGTACTGTGAAACGCAGCACAATAGCTTTTACACTTCATTTTTAAGGAGCTAGAGGAAGGTTTCCCATGAAAACACTCTGTTTAACAATAAAAGACGTACTACAAAAAAAAGTTGACTTTTAAAAATTTACATATTACATTTAAAATTAAAATAATATAAATAAATATTACATAAAAACCATGTCACGCGGTTTCCTGTTTAAGAGCCCTGAAACATGCCAAACTATTGAGTTTAAAGTCTTGGGATATAAAAGAGTTTGAGAAGGTGGGGAGTTTTGGTAAGTTTACGTTTTTGGTTATAAAAACGATGGATACACAAGCGTAAGAAATAGAAGAAGCTAAGAAACCCCCCTCGGTTTCCTAACTTGAACAGTTGCGAAATGTTGAAGCTGAAGCTTGAAGATGAGTTTTACTTACAAAGTAACATAAAAAGCTAATAAAGGGCATTTAAAACCAAACATCAACTGGCAGAAAATTTGAGTTTATTAGTCCATACCTCTTATGCACGACAGAACTTTCCGTTAAAGCCAAAAAGTGGACGTAAACTGATGCCCTATAAATCAGCTGTAGAAAGGAAGTAGAGATAATTGCATTACCGAATAAGCAATTTTTACTTTTTCCCTAGAAAAAGTCAGTGACTAAACCATCAACCACATTGCTACGTTTCCCTTTCCATACTTTCCTCGGATGATCAGTCCATTGGGTTTGTTCTGGTTGCAAGGAAGAAAGGTTCTTTTTGTTAGGGATGGGATTTTCTTTAATGGAAGACCTCGACTTGTGCCCTCACATTTGCTATTGCTATTCGGGAAAAAACGGGAGTGCAATGACTTGAAGGGGAAATTTCCGTAATAAAAATCAAATTGCTCCTGACCCACCCGCTAACACAATTTTCATCCTCTTACACCACATTTCCCCTTGCGTCTATTCACGATGTTTTATGGCCCCACAAACAAATTTCAAGCTTACTGAAGAAAACCAATAAAAATTCACACACCTTTTTTTTTAAAAAGTATAAGAAGAAAGGGGGTGCGACCGCTAAATATCCTAAAGTTCCTGTGCACCCCGATCCGAACTTTTTTTAAAAATGCTAAAACCTTTAGTTTGACAAAAAATTACACAGATGCAGCATGACATTTAGCAACAATAGCAAAGTATCAAAATGCAGGCGTGGTACGATCACATTTAATGTGTTGAGCTCTATTATACGGTACAGCAAATCTTGTCTACAGCTGCGCAGGAAAGGCATTGCTTCTTTGGCTATGGAAAGTGCTCCTGCTTTAATGCTTTTGGGTCTGTTTATAACAGAGGGCCTGTTCATTGGGCACATCGTCTTTTTGAAGAAGGTTGGGAAATGAAAAACATGATGTGTTGTTGCTTGAATTAGCCAAGTAAGCTATTCGGCTCATTTAGCAAGCTCTAACAGATTCCCAATATCGAAGAGGGTTCAAGTTCCAGGATGATACGAGCTACAAGGTCAAAAAGTTCGACCCCCAGAAAAACAACACAAAGTATGCCTGTGGCATTGATCAATAAAAAAAGGAATTATAAAAAAGGGGGATGTTGGCTTGGACAAAACTCACTGAGTACTCTATTAAGGGCTAAGATTACCTGTGGTAGTTCAGCTTCATACCGTAGCAAAAACAAAAAAAAAAGAAGCAATTAATTAATTAATTAATTTTTTTTTTTTACTATATGAGTTTGGATTTTAGTTGAGGGGTCATTATGGACAAAGTGTTTCAGACAAAAGGCTAAAATCACACAAAGCCCAAAAGTTGTTACAAAGCATTTTCAAAAATGCAATGCCAAATTTCCGAAAAAATAACAATCGAAACCCCCAGTTAAAAGGGACGTTGGTTGCTGAAATTCTATAAAACCCGCAAACAAAAGAGGAAATAAAATTTATGTATCAACCCACAAAAGCACCCGAACTCCCTTTTAAGAGCTCAAAACCATGGGCAGTGAGATGTGCGCAACTTCGAAAATTTTGCGGGGAAAAGAAGAATGAGGGATAGGATGGAAGTTGGTAGGTTTTCGCATAGAACTAAGCAAACAAAGTTTCATCCTTTTTTTGGAAGGAGCTACATTCCCCAAATAGAAATGTAACAAAAAGGGCTGTGCTAAACATACAGAAAAAAGATGTAATGCTTTTATGGGTGTTGCTGAAAAGGGTTTTTCCATTAACAAAGAATGCAGAGGAGTTTGGCAAAATTTTCTGAACATTATAACAAGTCGACTTTGGTATTACCTTCCCTGTTGAAGTGAAAAATATTGATGCCTTGAGGAAAAATAAACCCCCAATTAGTGTTAATGTGTACATTGGGGAAGATACAGAAAAACCCGGTTAAAAGTTTTTAGGATTCAAGAAGGTCTCCCAAGTGGTAGTCTGAAAGAAACTGTAGCCTTTTTTTATCAGCAATGACAAAGGCTACCATTATAAATAATCAGAACAATGGAGTGATTATTTCCCCTACAACAAATAAAAGCATCAAAAGCAAGAGTTTGTGACGATGCTTAGTCGTTTACCATATACAAGCTGGACAAACACAGAAAACTTGTAAGAGTGAGGTGAAGCAAATACGTACTTGTAACACCAAGCCAAAGCAAGGTGTTTCTTTAAGAAAAAAAAAAGCTCAAAGAGTCCATATGTAGTGTATGCTGCTTGAGTCCTCATTGTGCCATAACAAAGGCCAGTGAAGAAGAAAATCCAAAACAGTCCTGCTTAGTAATCACCATTTTTCCTTTGCTTATGTTTTTGTTAGATGATGGTGGACATCAGAGCCAGTTTTTTATAGGGGCCCAGACGCGGGCTAAGGTTTTCCTTGCAATGAAAAACCCCATAACCAATACCTCAAAAGTTTAAAATACAAGAGATCTTATGACGAGAAGACCAGAACAGTTGCCCCTGCCACCATTTCGGTTTTGGTAAACCGCGGCAGACGAGTCCAGTCAGGTCATGACCCATCAGTGGTAAGTTTGTGGGGGACATAGTAAGTGTAATTACAACTAAAAGTGTCCCAAAAATGGAAGCTGCCCGTTTTTTACAATTAAAGGTTAGACTCACACCCAACATCAGGGAGTGATGATTAGTATAAGGCTTACTGCATTGTCAGTCACGAGAAGTAATGCTTTTTAAAAAAAAGTTTGTCCCTTTTTTGATTGCAAAATTGATGGGATCTCTAGAGTCCTTGTTTCATCCTGATACTTGCTCAATTACGAAAAAAAATTCGACACAAAGCTGTGCGAAAAAAGGCGTCTATCCTTTGGTCATGGATCATGGAAAGGTTTTATGAAGAAGAGCTGCCCCCAAAAGAAGATTCTTCAGCAGACTGAAAGGAAAAAAATCAGTGATGTGACTATAGCATGTCAGTGGGCATGGGAAAAGATGAGTGTCGGAGGGGTGATTACCTGATCGTTTATTGGATGCTGTTTGCTTGTGATGTCTTTTAGAATACAGAAAGACCGGAATGAAAAACACTTGGACTGACCCTCACCTATATTAAGCACCCCGGGGAAAGTTTGGGGTGCTTTCTTGAGTTTTACTGGGGCAGATTTATTTGTTGTTGATTTTGCCATGTCCAAAAGTTGAGGATGGTTGGTGGTGGCTCAGTATGGCACGCACAAATTGTAAAGGCCACAACAAATTTTAGAAGAAATATGAGCTTGCAAAACCCTTTTAACCCCAATCATGTACTTGGACGCAAACAATCTGTATGGATGGGGGTTCAGTCATACCCCTAAAAAACTTTCTTGTTTTATGGTCCTTTTTCTGTTGATGAGGTTCTAAAAAACCCTTGTCACAAAAGGTGCTGATTTAAGCATGGGTTTGGTCTTGAAGTAGTTTTTCTATCCCCTGAACTAAATGTGGCACAATGACTACCCAAAGGTGCAGAAAGGCTCAAAACATCTCCAAAAGAACCCCCAAAGCTTGTACCAAAAATTTAAAGACAAGAGCAAGATGTTTGTCATCAATGCTAAGTTCTACCCAAAGGGATGGGTTAAAATTTTTATGTTTATCGTATATTGTGTTTGACCAAGAGCAATTCATGAAACCATACTTTGAAGAACATGATCTGAGAACGAGGCAACCCCATGTAGAAAAGGATTACTTCAAGTCATAAAACAGGTTTGGTAAAACAATGGAGAAACACAAAAGAAAAGATGTTAGATTAGTCACAAAAGAAAACGAACCTTTAAAGCTAAATCAAAGCCAAGTTTCAAGGGCTAAAGACAATTCATGAATTGTTTTGGCTCAGTGAAGAAGTTCAGGTTTAAACTGAAAGCCAGTATTCATTGGGTTTAGTGTGCTGGAGCTGTCAAAGTGTTGTGCTTGGGGGTTTTTGTTTTTATTACTTCAAGCCTAAACTCTGCTGTAAGGGTCTTGTACACGAACAGACGCTTTTTATCCTTTAAAAAACCAAAAGAAGATATTACAAAGATTTGTAGGGAGTCGCGGGGTCAGAGTCATGGTATGACACCCGTGATTTTCCAAAAAAAAGTCCCTGCATTTCGTAAACAAAAAAATTTTTGGTAAAATGAGGTGAGATAACGGTATTATCAAAGAAATTTTTTGGGGGAGGGCCGATGTATAGCGTTGCACAGACAGGTGTTTTAAAAAGGCAAAAAGGCGTTGGCAAACAGGTGGTCAAAAACAAGCATCAGTCATGTAATACAAAGAGGCTCTCTTGAAGGTGAGTATTTCTTTAGACAACCCAAAGCTTTGCCCCCTGCATCAGATAAAAAAAGTGGTTAGAAAAGGACAAGTTTGCACCGGATACAAAAAGGTATATTCTTCCCAGAGATCATCGCCCCTTTGGAAAATGGAGAACAAAGTAATTATTAAATTAAAAAATTAAATTTTTTTTTTAAAAATTTATTACGGTTAAAAATTTTGATTGAAAATTCAATGGATTTTTTTATCTTTATCAAATACTATGGTAGTTTACAAAAGCCTCGTCTCTGCTTTTACAGTGCTGACTTCTAGAAGCTTTGGTGGAAAATAGAAAAAAAAAACTTGATCATGGACGAAAAAAAAAAAAGTGTAAAAAATTTTTAGGGGTTGTTAGTAGATGAGAGAGGTCCAACCCCCTTCAGTATTATCAAAAATGTTCCCATAAATTGTTAGTAAAAAAAACGTTTGATTTTGGGCCCTTCAGCACTTTTTTTGATGAAAAAGAGTACCTTTCTAAAGCGGGCATATTAGGTGGCACTAACTGAGTTCCCCTTTTAAAAAAAGCCCCCTTTTGGGGGTGGTAATGACAAAAAATAAATGGGGTCCATCTCCCAACTTTTTTTTTTTTCATAAATGGGGCATGCTCCAGATGGGATCTGTTGCCTTTGTGACTGTCGTTGGCTTCGCTTCTCCAGGAGCATCAGATTCTCAGTTTCTTTTCCAAAAGGGGATTGTGGTGCTTTTGAAGGTGTTGTTTGGTGTGCGCTGTATTGTTTTTGTTTGATAGCGTCCCGGTTTTAACCCTGTGGTTTATTATTCCCGAGTTCAGGCCCCCCCAAAACTGCAGGGCAGTCTTCTTCCCCTCTGTATTCGTGTGCCTGGGATAGATTTCTTGGTGGTATGATATGCAAACAGTCTTTTGCTAAAAGCTTTTTTAAAACTTTAACCAGTGCTTGGATCTGTGGTTTCCTGGTTATACTCTTTTTTTTGCTATCCATGCTTTTTGTAACGCGATTTAAAAGTCCCTTTTAAAATCTTTACCATATGCACCCGAATAAGTCTGGGGGTATTTTAGTGGGCCCCCACTTAGATTTCTTCAAAGCCTGCCCCGTTGCCCCGGGGGCCACTTTTTTCAGTAAGGGTCTGATTTTATACCCAGAAAGTTCGTCACTACGTAAAAAGGGATATTATACCCCCTTCTTTGAGTGTATGTGTAAGTATAAAAGGGCTATTTTTTTTGGTTTCATTTTGGGTTATGTTGTGAGGGGGTTATTTAAGCGCCTTTGGGGAAGGTAATAGATTTCCCCTATTGCTTTTTTAGACGCCCCTTCTTTGTCTGGGAATTACCGCTGCAAAGCTCAGTTTATTAAAAGCCGCCCGTCCTTTCCATTCCCCTTTTTGGGGTGTAGTAGACTTAGAGAGTTTTTGGGATCCATTGTTTAATATATTACTAAAAAAAATTTCTGTTGGTTAACCAACCTTCTGTGCTAAAAAATTTTATTTGTTACCCACCACAATAAAAGCAATTGCCTGTTTTGGGTTTCAGTGGGTTGATAAAAATCACGAAAACTGTGGTTAGGTTAGGAGATATTTGTTTTCCTGTCACATGGATTTTTATTGCCCCCCTCAACTCGAAAATGTTTTTTTCGATGTCCCCTTTTACAAAAGTTTTTTTATTAATAAGTTAATGAGCAATTCTTTGTCTTTTTGTATTTTGCCTGAGCCCCGTTCGTTGTTCTATTGCTTTTCATCTTTCCTTTCTTCGTCTGTATGAAGTTTAAGAAAAACAAATTTTCTGCCGTAAAAACAAGTGTGTTTTAACTACAGACCCCCAAACCCCTCTCACTAAGAAGCCATTTTCTATTTTTTGGATAATTTTTTCTGGAAAATTTCCCTGCTTTACCGGAAGTCTTTTGTAGCAAAGGGTGTTGTTTAAACACAATACTGGGGCTGTCTTCAAAGTCTAGTTTTCCTAAATCGCAGGCCCCATTTTTTTAAGACTCTTTCCTGTAGTTTGTAAAATAAGACTGCCCAAAAACGGCAGGTGGAACAAGATTGATGCGTCTTTTGGTATCATATTTCTCTTAAAATATAAATTATTTTTTTATATCTTTTAATCTTTTTTGATTTGGTCGTTGTCAACGTTTGCTTTGCAATGGTTGTGGCTGTTGTTGTGGTTTTGGCTTTTTCTTGCTGCGGTTTTTGTCTTGCTGGTTTTGTTTTCTCCCCCATCTTGGCTGTATAACCAATTTTCCCTAGTGTTATACCCTTATTGGTAAGACTGATGTTTGTTTTTTGGGGGTGTTGTGTCTTTTTTGTGTTTTTTTTAGGCATGTTTTTCTAAAGTTTTCCAGTAAGTTTTTTTTGTTGCTTGGTTTTAAGTTTTTTTGTCGATTCCATTCTGCTAACCCCCTTTTCCGCTTCAACTTCCCGGGGTTTTTTGTTTCAGAGTCACTTGGGAAAGGGAGGGGTTTTCTTGGTTTTGCTTCTCCGTGTTTCCCGTTGGTTGTGGCGTGTTCTGTTTTCCCCATCTTTCCTTTTGTGGTTTTTAAAATTTTTTTGTTTTTTTTGTTTATACTACGCTTTTCTGCTAACAGGAGCCCAAAAAAGGTAACATATCCAGCCAAGTTCTCCAGGGTTTTAGTCAAAATGGATTTGTGGAGGTCATAGCTAAACGCTTCTGAGTCCACATTAAAAGGGCCCCTACTTGTTGCTTTGATTGCCAATAAAGTTGCCAGGTTTTTACATTTTTGTCCAAAGGGGTTTCATACCTATTAAAATACTTAATAAAGTTTTGGGTGATAAATGGCCCTGTTCACTGTTGTTGTGTTTTAAGTATTTTCTTTTTTTTTTTCCACAGCAGCAAGAGAGTACAACTTCTCCTTTTATCCGTAGACTTTCTCATCTGTTATTTCTTCTTGACTGAAAAGAGAGTCATCAACAAATTCATGCAATTCATGTTGTCATCTTATCTATATTTTTGTAAAAAAAAATTGTTTTTGTTTTTGACAAGTTGTTGTAAAATTGTTGAAAGTTGTTGATGGGGACTTGTTTTTTTCTTGAAAGTTCTTAATTAGTCTTTTTTTTGTTCTTGAAAGTTCTTGATAATTTTTGGTAAATTTTGGTAAGTTCTTGTATTAGTTGTTATTTTGTTCTTGGAAGTTCGCTAAGTTTGTTGATAAATTGTTAATAAAAACTCTCTCCCTCTTCGGCACCCCACAGGGAATGCCAATGGTTAGCTAGACCCCTGAAAAGTATTAAACAGGCAAAGTACCCGCCTAAGAGAAAGCCACACTTAAGGAGGAGGAGGGAAAGCGGGGTTAGGTGGCTTTTTTTCCCGGTCGTCTTTCTTTAGGATTTTTTGTTGGGTCCCGGGCCCTTTCTATTTTTTTTAAACCACCATTTTCGTTGCGGCACAGCCCTGGCGTTATGCATTCTTCATTGGAAGCTCACAGTCCTGTGTTTTGGTGGGTGAGGGTTGTTTTGAACCTAACAAACTAAGCAAGGTACTGGTAAGATAAATTCAAAAAATTTTTTTTAAAGAAAAACTCGCACGTCTTCACTGCACAACTTCCATGCGAAATGAAAAGACGCTAGGGCGGGTTGTAAAACATAAGTTTTTGGTGGAAAAAGTCGTCCGGTTTCAATCAGTGATTCTATTTTTTTGTGATTGGGAAAGGTAAATAACATGTCTGATATGTTTACCGGGGGGGGGAGGGGCACCTGCGTATATTGAAAATTCCCTTTATTCAGTGTCAAAGCCCATTGACGCTCTTTGTGTGTTGAGGGTCGCGCGTGCGGGTGTGTCATTCAAGCAGCGGGCGGGAAGTGTGTGTCTCCTCCCCCTTTTTTTTCTCCCCCTTTTAATTTTTTTCTGTGGACCCGTTTGGCGTAAATTCCAAAAAATTTTATGTTTTTACCCACAAAAATACATTAGATTACTTTCAGTTTTTTTAAAGAGATAGGGAAAAGGGGCATTCAAGATTTTTGCCTATTTTTTAACTAAAACGCCGCAATTTTTGGCGATGAGGCGCACCGAATCGGTAAAGTTGGAGGTTTGGGAAAAATTATGGGCCCAAAGGACTTGAACCCCCTTTTCCTATCCTTAATAATATAATAATAATAATAATAATAATAATTAATTAATAAAAATAAAAAATAATGTGTGATGATGATGTGATGATGATGATGATGATGTGATGGATGTTGTTTGACGCGATGATGTGATGGTGATAAAAAGACGAAGAATGTATGGTTTTTCATATATGAATTGTACAACAACAAATTAGTTTAATTTGATGAAGATGTAGATAGTTTTTTGTGATAGATAGATAGTAGAAGTAGATAGATGATAGTTTGATAGATTTAGACAGACAGATAGATAGATAGACAAAAGATAGTAGATAATGATAGATAGATAGATAGATGATAGATAGATAGTTTGATAGATGATTTAGATGTGATAGTTGATAATTGACCAAAACCCCACACTCTTTTTTCGGGAAAAAACGTCAGTATTTTCCACAATTTTCGTGAAACTGGTGGCCGGGTTTTTGCTTTAACGAGCGTTTGCTATGGCGTGGTTAAAAGTTAACCAAGGTGTCGTTTGCTGGGATGTTTCCCTGGGAAAAGGGGGTTTACTGATCCACTCTTCAAGGCTTTAGAGAGACTGTAAACCCCTTTGGTGCAAATGCCCGGAAAAACCCCTTGCACACACTTTTTTAAAACAGTTCCCTCTTAAATTAAAGGCCACTACGTACCTTTAGGAAGGATGACTCAAAAATGAAATAAAAAAAAGCATGGGCTTTTTCATTCATTCCCGGGCCCCAAATACGTGACCTTATTAGGGGCTTACACAAATTCTCATCGCTGGTAAATCTCATAGCTGTTGCCAAAGAACACAGAATAAAATTAATGGTATTAAATATATATATATAAACGATCAAGTTGTTCTACGAAAGGGCTATTGTAGAAAGTTGTCAACATCTTTTTTTGCTAACAGCTCTAAGAACCTAAAAACGATCAAACCAGTCTCCCCTACACAGTCTACTTGCCTAGGGTGAAAAAAGCTTTCATCGCAAGGTAATTTCCGTACCAAACAGGTTACCGCCAAAAAAATAATATCAAACTGGTCATCAATAGAGGGTCATTGCCAGGTCCAGCAGCCCTGTCCATTAGTACATTCACGTTCCTCTCACGACCACTGTCCTGTTCAGTTATTACACTGATCACGCTTTGGCCATCTCCACTGCTGAGTCACAAGGGTTGAGTGAGCTAGCAATTGGTGCTGTATTGAGTGGACAGACAGACAGACAGACAGACGGTATTGTTGAAGTGAGGGTCACAATGTGACTGGACTAAAGGCCACAGAATTGGTAGTTTGGTTGAGTGGTGTGGTCAGTATTGCTGTATTCAGGACGAGACGATGAAGTGACGAACCCTATGCAAGCATAAAAGAATGCCGATTAAAAGTAGTCTTTAGGCGCAGTTATGTCTAGTAAACATCTGTTCATATCTCTGTTTCTGTCTGTCTGTCATTATCTCTTTGTATCTCTCTGGCTGCCTGGCTCCCTGTCTGTCTCTATCTTTCTCCGTCTGTCTGTTGGTCTGTCTGTGTCTCTCTGTCTTTTTGTACCTTGAAATGTATTGTGGCCAAAGGCCAATGTGCATTAAACAATTTCAAAGTTCAGAGTTTTCTGTCACACACACACACACACACACACTCACACACTCACACACACTCACACATGCGTATTAAATATTCCCATATTGTACTACTACTACTACTACTACTACTACTACTACTACTACTACTACTACTACTACTGCTACTACTAAATATACTACCATTAACAACAACAACAACAACTAATAATAATAATTTAAAAATAAGAAGAAGAACAACAACACAAAACTACTTCTACTACTAATAATACTTTTTACTAATACTAATTACTACTACTATACTAACAATAATAATAGTAATAATAATAATAATAACAATAATAATATAATAATAATAATAATAACAACAATAACAATAATAATAATATCACTAATAATAATAACAAATGGGATTTATATAGCGCTATATCTTGCAAAATCAAATCAAAGCGCTTGCATTCATACTACTCTTACACATGCATCACGTTACAAATAATAGTTTTTACAAATTCAAATGTATGCATACTCACGCACGCACGCACGCACGCACACGCACACGCACACACATATACAGGTTGTACACTTGGGGAGGGTGTTGGGGTTTGGGGTTGAGAGCAAGTGCAGAAAAAAGAGAGAAACAAAAGGGAGAACTTAGGTTTGAAAACTCTTAATCCCGGTTTACTACCTCTAGGAACCTTGTTTTTCAATGGCCTTGCTAACAGTCTTTGTAAAATGAACACCGACATCGTTAAATTTGACAAGATTAGCTGCCCGTGGACGTTCAGATATATCTAAAATTATCAAGAAAGTTTCATTTGTTAAACTACTATACATAATAATTTCATAATCTTTCCTCATCATTGATCATCAAATTCAATTTCCCCTCTTCTTCCCTGTGATTATTTTCTCATTGCAAATCACGGGTGTAAGGGTACAGGCCTCTCAAGGAGTGACCTCTCTCGGCTTTTAAAAAATATTCTTTTATTTCGAGCTAATGGAATAGCCTTATGTTTTTTAAAACATTAGTCCACGGTTGTTGCATTTTTTGTCAATTTTTCATCCGTTCTCACGGCACACAATGACCTACTCTTTCGAAAAGGAACGTTTTTTTAACGTGTGTGTGAAAGATTTTCTGCGTTGCGTTCGCACACGGACTTCGGTTTATAGTCTTTTCCGAGGACTTTTGGAAGAGTGGAAACTGATGTTAAATCTAGGAAAAACCCTGAACGGGAATCGCCCCCGGGTCAGCAGATTACGAGGCATCACGCTAAAACTAGCTATCCGGCTAGTGTTGTCAGGTCCGTGGGTTCTGACACTGGGACACGACTGGACGACCCCCTAGGTATGGCTGGGGGTGGGGAGATCAAAATAAGCTGCATGGGAACGCAAGACGGAATGCCCACAGAGGGGCCATACAAGAAGAAGAAGAAGAAGAAGGAGGTAAGAAGAAGAAGAGAAGAAAAAGAAGAGAAGAATTGGGGAAGAAGAGAATTGCGAAGAAGAAGAAATCGAGACGAAGAAGAAGAAGAAAGAGAGAGAAGAAAAGAAAAGAAAAAAGAAGAAGAAAAAAAAGAAGAAGAAAAAAAGAAAAAAGAAGAAGAAGAAGAAGAAGAAGGAAAAATTGGAAGAAGAAGAATTGCGAAAAAGAAGAAGATGCGAAAAGAAGAAGAATTGCGAAGAAGAAGAAGAAGAAAAGAAGAAAGAAGAAGAAGAAGAAGAAGAAGAGAAGAAGAAGAAGAAGAAAGAATCACTAGGAGATAACAGACATCTCCCAATTTCATCAAAAAAATTTCAAAACCTAGTTGCACAAGCGGTTAAAGAAAACAAAAAGAAAAGAAAATTTATTGAAAGTGAGTTTTGGGTACTGTCACACAAAAAACAATGTATTTTTTTCCAAAAAAATAAATGTGGCTGAAAAATTTACTTTAAAAAGAAAACATACCTCTTGTGATAATCCCTAGTTTCTATGGTTAAGACTGAAGGTAAAGAGGAGGTTGACGAAAAAAAATGTGATCTATTGTAAAGGGAAAAAACGATTTTATAAATAAAAAGCATTACGAGGGGAAAAAACAAAATATCCTATTTTTTTAAAAGCCAAAAAAAAATAGAAATAAGAAACAGAGAGGAAAAACATTATCCCAACAGAAAACCTCTGACAGAACAAAGATGAGTTTTGCCAAACATTGGGGAGAACGGAGAAGAAAAGAAAAAAGTGAGTGAAGGAATAAACTAATGTTGTTATTGTGATAGCATCTTCAGAAAACTGAGACAGACAGGAAAATAAGAAAAATATAACAAAGAAAGGGAAAAAAGAAAACAGAAATTAAGAAACAACAAGGCGAGAATGGAGATTTTAAAAAAAGAAAGGAAGACATAAACACACACACACACATACACACACAAACACACACACACACACACACACACACACACACACACATATGTTGCATGCGTATGCACATTTTGTGCGACAAATGTAGCAATCAATGAAGATTTATCTTTCGTTCTTCGGCTAGATGTCTGAGGTTCACCCATGGTGAGATTTTGCGTACACCACCGTTATAAATCCACAATTTAGGTAGCCGCATTCCTACTTCAGGATTCTGTGTATATATAAGAATGTTTGGTTTATTCCAGAAAAAGATAAGTGCAATATCCTATAGCTACGTTTTGAACCTAAGATGATGAAAAAATTCCTGTCAGCTGCTAAGAAATTAACTTAAGTTTTCAGCCCGAGTCAGTTTCCTGTGAAGCAGATGACCCCAGCTATTGCCAGTCAGACTGGTCAGTGCAGAAGGATCATTGTCGTGTCCAGCAGCCTCTGTCCAGTATTGCAGTCACGTTTTTGACGCCACTGTCCTGTCCAGTTGTGACACTGACCACGTCCTGCCACTCTTCCCTGCTGAGTGGCCACCAGGTACACTGGGCCTGCAGGCAATTGGCGCCCTATTGAACTGAGTGGACAGAGCCCAGACAGTCCTTGCTGAAGTGCCGGACATAGTGTGACTGGACTTAAACCAGAGACCTCGTGACCGGCTTAGTGATCAGTACACTGGTAACAGAAGCTAGACGTCTGTGGTTTGATTCTGCTCTAATGGAGGATAGTTCTTTCTCGAAATGATTAGTCCTTCTATTTTCTAGCATGTTCCTTTGTTATGGATCTTTGAAAATGATGTTCAGAAATGATTGAGCAGGTTTAGGTGGCTGCCTGCACTTGTTTTCCTCCACTACTGTTTCTGCATTAAAAGTGATTAGCCCTTTGGTAGCAAAACAGCGGGATAATGTTTACTTTGATTTGGGGTTTGTTTGGGTTGACTTGTTTTTTCTAATAAGATTGACAGCTGAGGTAGCTTATGCGTTTCAGCGCACATCAACAAGAGCTATCAGGTATTTGTCCCCGGCAGATTGTTGCAGTTAACGCTTACTCTACCAGGCAAACAATTACCCACACACTAGCATGGCTGTAGGCCTATCTTTTTGTTTTTAATAAAACGCAGGATAACTGTGTTGAACTGCTCAAAAACGGAACAATAAAAGTAATACCAGTTTTAGCTTTGGAAACATTTTTTTGGTTGCTGCCTTATCTTGTGTAATTGGAGACAGGATACCTCAGCGGTCAGAGCACTCACTTTCCCCCCAGCCAAGGTTAAGCAGCATCGAGCGTGGTTATCACTTGGGTGTGTTTGACCGTTTGCGCGCTTTGGCTTCAGCACAGTCGCCCAGTTCACCCAGCTGTAAATGGGTACCTGACTCTAAGTTCAGGGAAGGTAAAGCAGCGAGGGAGAGGAGATGGGTGCCACATTCAATATGCTGGCCCCTAGAGAAGCTGAGGTCTCTGATGCCTCGCCCCCCCCCCCCCCCCCCCTCCCATCCACCCCACCCCACCTGACCACATAGGTGATGGGACAGCTTTACCTTCATTTTTCCCTGTCCTACTGTCCCCACGCAACCCATGCCAACCTCCCTGCCACAGCCATACCCAGAACTTCGTTATGGTGCATGCTCAAGGTAGGTAGTCTACAGAGAGCCTTTCAATGTGAGGCCGCCGTGAAGCCACCAACCAGAGTGGCCCTGCACTACTACTGGGTCCCTTTGATGGTGTTCAGTGGTGCCTGTTCTGAGCAAAGATATTTATCAGAAGACCATCTACTACAATGTACATCCAAAGATCTTCTTCCGTGAAACCCAAAGGCTTTAATTTCACGTTTTACTTATTTTGAAAAACAATTTATACCACTTTAAGTCATGCCAGATTTCTCTCCGTGAAATTCGGGCTGCTCTCCACGGGGAGAGCGCGTCGCCACAAGAACAGCGCAACCTTTTTTTTTTCTTTTTCTTGTATTTTTTCCTATCAAAGTGGCTTTTTTCTACAGAATTTTACCAAGGACAACTCTTTTGATGCCGTGGACTTTTGTACGTGCGCTAAATATGTAACACACGGGACCTCGGTTTATCGTCTCATCCGAAAGACTAGCACCCAGACCAGCACTAAATTTCTAATGGGTGGGGGACAAGTTTCGGGTCCAAACGGGATTCGAACCACCGCACACTTCCGACCCCAGACTTTTCGCTTTCTAGAAAGGCAGGCGTGTTACCACTAGACACACCGATCCACACTGTAAGACAATCACAACAACATGAAAACAGCAACACGCCTATTCGTACACAAAGACACGTACACAGGCAAGAACAAGACAGAAGCCAGGCAAAGCTAGCTAAGCACAGGTGCACGAAGAGAAATCCCTCAGCTCCACACTGCTCGAGATATACCCATGAAAAAGCTAGAGCCAAAGTAGGTTAAATCTCATAGTGTCAGGATTAGAAAACAACAACAACAACAACACCACACCCTGTTAAGATAGAAGTGGAGGTTTGTATACTAGTGTGGATAGAACACAGAGAAAACTGCACAAACACACATACACACATACACACACTTGCACGCACGCTCGCAGGCAGGCACGCACGCACACACACACATGCACGCACGCACGCATTTTCACAACACACACGCACAAGCATACACACACACACACACAAAACACACACACGTGCAGGAAAATAAACCCCAAAACTATTGCCAGAACAAAACAACGTTAAGCCAAAAAACTAAAACAAATGCGCCTGAAAAAAGAAAAAAGAAACGACATCGAAAACAAGAAAGAAAGGGGAAAAATATAACTTTGCAATAAAGCCTTAAAAAACCTGAAAAAAATGAAGCAGCTGATAGCATTTTTTAAAAGCTTCATGTCAATGTGATGACAAACACAAAAAGGGAAAGAATAGGAAGACAAAAAAAACGAAAGAAAGCATGAACAAACAGATGACGAAGAAACGAACAAACAATTGGAAGTAAAGAGAGAAAAAAGAAAGGGAAAAAAAAGAGGTAAGAGGGGAGGAGAAAGAAGGAAAAGAAGAGTTTAAAAATAGAAAAAGAAAAAAATAGACAAAAAATAAAAGAAATGGGAGAAATCATAAAGAGAGAGTTGGAAAAAAGAACGGAAGAAAAAAGAAGGAGGGAGAAGGAAGGGGGGGAAGGAAGGGGAGGAAGGAAATAAAGAAACAAACAAACAAAAAGAAAAAAAGAAAAAAAAAATGAAGAAAGACAGAGAAAGGAAGGAAGAAAGAAAGAAAAAAAGAAGACAGGCAGACAGAAAAGAAAGAATGAAAAAAAAAAGGGAAGAAGGAAAGACAGAAAGAAAAAGTAAAAGAAAGAAAGAAAAGAAAGACGACCCAAAAAAAGGGAAAAGAGAAAATTAGGGTTTACCCTTACTTTGGGACTGCACCCAAGAACTAATTTTTAAAAAGGGTTTTTGTTGTAACCCAGTTGTTTCAGGGTGTTAATTTGAGGGGAAAACTGTACCTTTAAAATTATGACCCTTTGTCATTTTGCTTTTCCTTAAAGGGCCCCAGCAATTTCCCCTCTGATCGATGTTTTTGAAATTTCCCTTCTCAGCTTGTGACATCATTGGCCATGAGAGCTTTTTGTATCAGCGGCTGAGGTTAGTGATGTTTTCCCCCTGTAAACCCCCATGGCATTCTTGATCGTTTTTCGTGATCCTTTTTGGTATTATGTGAGAAGGTGCGTGGTATTATACAACTCGACGACTCTTTTTTTTTATGTCAAAAAAACTCGCAGTGTTCCCTTTCCATCAGATGGCTGTCTTTGATATGAACACAAATTTTGCTAGGAGCAAAATCGATGTTTGGAAACCCCCATCTTCAAAAACTTTGAAAGAAGCAATTGAATGGGCCCCCAACGCAAGGTGTGGTTTAAAACAGAAAAAAAATTATATGCAGAGGCTGCCCCCCCCCCCCCCCCCCCCCCCCCCCCCCCCCTTTTAAAAAAAATTACAGAAAAAAGGAAAAAACAGTAACCAAAACCCCTTGCATTTAGGTGAAGTTTATACTAGCAAGGAAACAAAAAACACCAGAAAGAAAGCGGGAAAAATGCACAAAAAGAATTAACAAACAGATAAGAACAAGATCAGGAGAAAAAAAAGTTTTGGGTTTTGAAGGTAAATCCTAAAAATAAAAATTACAAATGTCTGAGAAAAAAATATTTTTTTCCCCGGCAAATAAGAAAATAAAGGAAAGAAAAATGTTTCTTCAAAATCAAAACCTATTAACCGATTTTTGAAAAAAGGGAAAAAAACCCCCACCTAAAACAAGAAAAAAAAGCAAAAGAGCAAAACTCGAGGTTCCTGAAAATCTAAGAAAAAAAAAGAGAGAGCTCTCAAGCCGTCGGCGTTTCTGCGTTTTGACCCCTTTTCTTTTCCAAACAGAGTACCGGTGAATATTTGTTAAAACTGAAAAAATGTCTTTCTTTTTAAACGTTTTTGCTTTTGTAATTTTGAAAGCTGTAAAAAAATAAAAACCCAACAAAGTAAACAAAAAAAAGCGCTTGCGTTCGGCACACGCGTGTAAGTGCTCATTTGTGTGTACATGCGTGTGTGCGTGCGTGAGCGTGTATGTGTAAATGAGTGTTGGATATTTTGCTGTTGTTGTTAGGTTTAAAATCTAGTCACGCTGGGTGATACCAGACTGTGTATAAAACAATGCAAGAGAAAAGGTGAAAAATAGACACAAACGAAATACCAGAAAAAGGAACTACCCTTAAACATTAACTACAAACCTAGAAATACTTCGCAGAACATCCCCATGTTTTTCTTCACATACAAATAATGGCAACATACTTCGTCCAATTGTCAATGCCTCATTCTCTCTACGTAGTCCTTAAAACTGGACCATTGAGAATAAGCATGGTCATAAGATCGTGGTTTGAGAACAAGCACATGGTGTGTGCGGAGGTTGGGGATGGACGAGGTGGGCTGTGGATTCAGTTAACTTCTTTTACAATATCAGGTATACAAGACCTTGAGACTATATTGTTTGGAAAGAAAAGATGAAAAATTATCCCCTGTGCTGTTGTTGTATGCCTGAAAGTGTTATACGCACCAGTTGCCTTTCTTATAGATTTTAAACCGAATTTGGAATGCAGCTACCTTGCTGGTGAGCAAAAATATCGCATACATGAAAAATATCTTTCCATTAGTGAACCTCGTAACTCTATCAGAGGATTAACTCCCCCCCCCTTCCCCCCCCCCCCCCCCCCCAAAAAAATATACAAATAGATAGATAGATAGATAGAGATAAATAGAGAGATAGATAGAGGATCGAGAGATAGAGAGAGAAGATGATGATAGTATAGATAGATAGATAGTAGATAGATAGATAGAATAGATAGATAGATAGGTAGGTAGAGAAAGATAGATAGAGAGAGAGATCGAGATCGAGAGATAGAGAGACAGGGAGACAGAGAGATAGAGAGATAAATAGATAGATAGGTAGGTAGATAGATAGATAGAGAGAGAGACAGATAAAGAGATAAATATATAGATAAGTAGGTAGGTAGATAGATAGATAGGTAGGGAGACAGACAGGACAGACAGATAGATAGATAGATTAGATAGTTAGATAGATAGATATAGATAGATAGATAGATAGATAGATAGAGAGGTAGAGAGATAGAGAGATAGAGAGAGAGATAGATAGGTATATAAACAGATAGATAGAGAGATACACAGACAGACAGACAGACAGACATATAGTTAGATAGATAGATAGATAGACAGACAGATAGATAGATAGATACATAGACAGATAGTTAGATAGATAGATAGATAGATAGATAGATAGATAGACAGACAGAGAGACAGATAGATAGATATATATATAGATAGATAGATAGATAGATAGATAAATAGATAGATAGATAGATAGATTATCGATCGATCGATCGATCGATCGATCGATCGATAGATAGATAGATAGATAGATAGATAGATAGATAGATAGATAGATAGATAGAGACCGACCGACGACCGACCGATCCGCGACCGACACAGACAAACAGAAAAGACAGACAGACAACAGAAAGAGACTAAAAGGACTCGACACACACCCAAATCAAATCAAAATAACCAGAAAAGGAAACCAACAAACAAACAATTCAATAAACACTCAACATAAAGATTACGAACAACCATTCCAAATACACATACTTTAGCGCTGTCCCAAAAAGCAAAGAATTTGTAAACACCACTGAAATAAAAGAAGACAAATTCAACAGTAGCTGAATCTCAACTGGAAAAAAACACGAAAAAAAAAAGAAAAAAAGAAAAAAAAAGAAAAAAGAAAAAAAAGAAAAAGGAGGAAAAAAAAAAAAAAAACAAAAGAAAAAAAAAGGAAAAAGAAAACAGAAAAGGGGAAAAAAAAAGGAAAAAAAAAAAGAAAGAAAAAGGAA
>CM054138.1:4874140-4892580 GCA_028751875.1 Rapana venosa | reverse complement strand
GATTGAGCCACTACGCCATGAGATCACGAGCTAAATGTTCTAACCACTAGGCTAACCCCTACCATCAGGTTAAAAACACTTCTAAAAAAACCCAGCGAAATTCCCCTGAATATCTGCAAGGCTTGATACACTGGCTGCCAGGTCTATAGCAAAAAAACAACCAAAAACAAACATAAAAGCAAACAAAAGAAAAACCATCAGAAAAAAGTCATGCACACATTCATTTAAATTTGATTACCTCCCCTGCCTTGTTTGCCATTCCAAAAGAAAGTGTCTTACATGTTGCAGAAATCATAACCTGGCTTAACTCCCCCTCCCCCTTCCCCCTCCCCACTCTACAAGGAAAGTTTTCAGATTAAACAATGAGAACTGTTGACCACTATATTATTTCCCATGACAGAGAGAGACAGACAGAGACAGGGAGAGACAGAGAGACACAGAGAGAGTATTCATCATATTTCCAGGGTATTTGGCAGGGTAAGGTTTTAGTGTGGTTTCCGTCTTGTTTAACTTCTATCTCTTTTGGAGGCACCTTGTGGGGCATGAAAATAGTTTTGTGTGTGTGGGTTTTTTTGGTTGTATTTTTTGCTTTTTTTTTTAGCTGGGGTGCTTTTTCTACTTGACTTTTTCCTGAATTATGAGTTGGAATTTTTTATTTAGAGAGGGTTTTCTCTTTTTTTCCCAGTCTGTGTATGTGGTCTGTCTGTCAGTCTGTCTGTCTGTCTCTGGGTCTGGGTCTGTCAGTTTATCTGGAGCACTCACTCTCGCTCTCTCTCTCTTTCTCCCTCCCTCCCACTCCCCGTCTCTCTCTTTCTCTCCCACTGTGTGTCTGTATGTTTCTCTGGTGCTGTCTGTATGTGTCTCATCACCTGAGCATCCCCACAAGAATGCATTCCATTTTAAACAGGTAAAATATAAAAGAAGAAATCATTTTTAATGGCTTGCCATGTAACACAATGCCAATGTAATAAAAAGAAAATCTCTTGAAGCTGCATATCCTGATTAATGCTAGACAAGGTGCAGTGTTCTTCAGATTGCACTCAACACATATCAAAGGGCTGCTTCTAGTTCTTATTACATTTATTTTCTCTGGTCATTTGAAACTTTCTTTGAAGAATGTTGTCTATCAACTGAATGAAGCAGATACATCTATTCTTTCTCAAAACTGACGATACATGCTGCTGACTCATTTAGTTTTACAATGTGGTTCCTTGTATGTAGATGTCACATTTTTTTCATTTACTTTTTTGTGTATTCGTTTGTTTACGTGCATGTATGTTGTTGTATATATTTATTGCCTATTACTTTTTTACACGTTTTATTTGTTTGTTACTTTTCTATTTCTCTCCTTTGATAGAGAATACCAGATTTTATGCCAGAAGCTTAAGATGAATCGATACATGCTTATTATTATATTTCAAAGAAGAACAACATTATAATTCCAACCTTTGATTTGTGCCTCACAAGAGTACATGAAAATGATTCTAGCCAGGACAACTTATATCTTAATGATCTTCTCCTTGATCTCTGCTGTATAATATAAATTGGTTGACTGGTGTAGCGTTCATAAATGTGATATGAATATATTCATCATGTTTGTAAGTATCTGTTCCCATTAGAGATAATCATTGTCCTCAAATGGGCTTCTTAGTGCTGGCTTCAACCACCACCATGTGATCACAAGCTCAATGTTCTAACCATTAAGCTACCCCTCCCCCCTCTCCATTATGTTTAAAACACTTCTAAAAAACATTACAAAATACACTGAATATCTGCAAGACTTGATACACTGGCAGCCAGATCGAAAGCAACAACAACCAAAAACCACCAAAAGAAAGAAACAAGCAAACAAAACAAAACAAACAAACAAATAAAACAACAGAAAAAGTCATGCACACATTCTTTCACATTTGATTACCTCCCTTGCCTTTTCTGTCATTCCACAAGAAAAGGTCTTAAACATTGCAGGAATCATAATCTGGCTTAACTCCTCATCCTCGAGGAAAGTTTGCAGATTAAACAATGAGAACTGTTGGCGACTATATTATTTCCCCTAATAGAGAGAGAGAGAGAGAGAAAAGGGAGAGAGAGAGAGAGAGAGAGAGAGAGAGAGAGAGAGAGAGAGAGAGAGAGAGAGAGAGGAGCATTCATCATAATTATTTCCTGGGTGTTTGGGAGGGTCAGGTTTAAGTGTGGTTTCTGTCTGCCTTTGCCCCCTGTCTCTTTTGGAGGCACCTTGTGGGGCATGAAAATAGTTCTGTGTTTTCCAACTGGCTGCCCTCTCTACTTGACTTGTTCTGTGAATTATGGGCTGCAATTCTTTATTTAGAGAGAGGGATTTGGGGGGCACTCAGTGTGTGTGTGGTTGTGTGTGTGTGTGTGTGTGTGTGTGTGTGTGTGTGTGTGTGTGTGTTGTGTGTGTGTTATTTTATTTTTGTATATCGAGGATAATGAAATAAGCAGTTATGTGCTTTTTTACATCAAGTCCCCGTATGTATGCGGTTTTGTAAATCCTATCATCTTTTCCCACCTGCACACAATGGCATACTCTTAAAAAAACAGAACGGGGATTTAAGGTTGCCCCAAGTGTTCTTTGGAGTTTGCACACAGGGCCTTGGTTTATATTCATCAAAGGGACTTTTTGGGGAGATGAGTCTCACTGATTTAACTCCAGGAGAAAATACCCCCTTGAACAAGAATCAAACCCGGGTTGTCATTTTACGAGACAATGTTCAAACCATTAGATCCCGACCTCTTGGTATGATGTGTGCCTGCCCCTGCTCATGTCGTGTCTGTCTGTTGTTGTCTGTCTCTGTCTCGTCTTGTCTCTCTGTCTCTCTCTATCTTCTTGCCCATATTCTGTCTGTCTGTCAGTTTCTCTATGGCTGTTGTGTTTGTTGTCATGAGGGCTGGCCAAGAATTAATTCCATTTTAAATAGGTAAAATTTAAAGAGAAGAAACAGTTCAAGGGTTTCCAGTGTAAACAATGCCAAAGTAATAAAAAGAAAATCAGTTAAAATGCATATCCTGATTACTGTAGACATGAAAGTTGCAGTGTTCTTCAGATTCACTCAACGCACATCAAAGGGCGTTTTTTTTTTTTTAACATTTTTTTTCTTTTTGTCTTTGAATCTTCTTTGAAAAATTTTTTTGTCTATCAACTGAATGTGCGATAATCTATTTTTCTCAAAAAACTAATAACATGGTGCTGATCATTAGCTTTAAAATGTGGTTCCTTGCATGAAGTTGTAATATTTTTCATTTACTTATTTGTGTTATTTTGTGCACGTGCATGTCTGCTGTTGTATATAATATTTATTGCCTGTTATTTTTGTAACAATTTTTTTAGATTTGTTTATTACTTTTCTATTTTTCTCCTTTGATAGAGAAAACTAGGGTGTATGCCAGAAGCTTGACAGGAATCCAGACACACTTATCATTATATTTCAAAGAAGAACAACAGTATGACTACGGCCTTTGATCTTTGCCTAGAAGTGTACATGAAAATGCTTCTGGCCAGGACACCTTATATCTTAATGATCTTCTCCTTGATTTCTGCTGTATAATATTTGGTTGACTGGTGTAGCATTCAATGTGATATGACTATATTCATCATGTTGGTACGTATCTGTTCACATTAGTGATAATCATTGTCCTCAAATGGGCTTCTTCGTGCTCGCTTCAACCCACACCATGAGATCACAAGCTCAATGTTCTAACCAGTAGGTTACCCCCCCCCCCCTCCATCGGGTGAAAAACACTTCTCACCTCCCCCCCCCCCCCCAAAAAAAAAGAAAGAAAAGAAACAACAACAAAAAAACAAACCAACAAATCAACAACAACAAAACCAACAACATCTGAATATCTGCAAGACTTGATACACTGGCAGCCAGTTCAAAAGCAACAAAAAACCCACCAAACAACCATGCAAACAAAACAAAATATAAAAAACGCAGCAGAAAAAGTCATGCACACAATCTTTCACATTTGATTACCTCCCCTGCTTTAATGCCATTCCACTGAAAAGGGTCTTAAAACGTTTCAGGAATCATAACCTGGCTTAACTCCCCCTTCCCAAGGAAAGTTTTCAGATTAAACAATGAGAACTGTTGGCGGTTATATTATTTCCCCTGAGAGGGGAGAGAGAGAGAGGAGAGAGAGAGAGAGAGAGAGAGAGAAGAGAGATGAGAGAGAAGGGGGAGAGAGAGAGAGAGGAGAGCATTCATCATATTTCCTGGTGTTTGGGGGAGGGTCAGGGTTTAAGGTGGTTTCTGTCTGCCTTTGCCCCCTGTCTCTTTTGGAGGCACCTTGTGGGGCATGAAAACAGTTCTGTGTTTTCCAACTGGGCTGCCTTTTCTACTTGACTTGTTCCCTGAATTATGAGTGGCAATTCTTTATTTAGAGAGAGGATTTTTTTGCACTCAGTGTGTGAGTGTGTGTGTGTGTGTGTGTGGGTCTGTCTGTCTGTCTATCTCTGTCTGTCTCTCTCACTGTCTATCTCTGTACTTCTCTGACCATGTCTCTCCCTCTCTCTCTCTTTCTCTCTGTGTCTCATCTCAAGGGCATACCCACAAGAATGCATACCATTTTAATTAGGTAAAGTATAAGAGAAAGACACATTTTTGATAGCTTACCATGTAACACAACGTCAATGTAAGGAAAAGAAATTCTGTTGAAACTGCATATCCTGATTAATGCTAGACATGCAAAGGCACGTGTTCCTTAGATTGTACTGAACATACATCAACGAGCTGCTTCTAGTTTTTATTACTTTTATTTTCTCTGGTCATTTAAAGCCTTTTTTGAAGAATGTTTGTCTATTAACTAATGATGCAGACACATCTATTCTTTCACAAAACTGACCGTATGTGCTGCTGACTCATTTAGCTCTAAAATGTGATGGCTTGCATGTAGTTGTAATATTTTTTTTCATTTCCTTCTGTATTCAATTGTGTACACGCATGTCTGTTGTTGTATATAATATTTATTGCCTATTACTTTTATAATAATTTGTGTTTCTTTGTTACGTTTTTTTAATTTTTCTCCTTTGATAGAGAACAACATATTTTATGCCAGAAGCTTGATGTGAATCGAGACACGCTTATCATTATATTTCAAAGAAGAACAAGATTATAATTACAACCTTTGATCTTTGCCTAGAAGTGTACATGAAAATGCTTCTGGCCAGGACATCTTATATCTTAATGATTCTCTCCTTGATCTCTGCTGTATAGCATTTGGTTGATTTGTGTAGCATACATAAGTGTGATATGAAGATATGAATATATTTATCATGTTGGTACGTATCTGTTCACATTAACATTAATCATTGTCCACAAATGAGTGCCTTGGTGCTTGCTTTAACCCACACCATGGGATCACAAGCTCAATTTTCTAACCATTAGGCACCCCCCCCCCCCACTCCATCAGGTTCAAAACGCTTTTAAAAAAACAAATAAAAACCCCTGAATATCTGCAAGACTTGATACACTGGCAGCCTGTACGAAAGCAACAAAACAAAGAAACCAAACCAAACCAAAAAGAACAACAGAAAAAGTCATGCACACAATTGTTCACATTTGATTACCTCCCTTGCCTTTTCTGTCATTCCACTAGAAAGGGTCTTAAAACGTTTCAGGAATCATAACCTGGCTTAACTCTCCCTCCCCAAGGAAAGTTTTTAGATTAAACAATGAGAACTGTTGATGACTATATTATTTCCCCTAAGAGAGAGAGAGAGAGAGAGAGAGAGAGAGAGAGAGAGAGAGAGAGAGAGAGAGAGAGAGAGAGAGAGAGAGAGAGAGAGAGAGAGAGAGGAGAGAGAGAGCATTCATCATATTTCCTGGTGTTTGGCAGGGTCAGGTTTAAGTGTGGTTTCTGTCTGCCTTTGCCCCCTGTCTCTTTTGGAGGCACCTTGTGGGGCATGAAAATAGTTCTGTGTTTTCCAACTGGCTGCCTTTTCTACTTGACTTGTTCCCGGAATTATGATCTGGAATTCTTTATTTAGAGAGAGGGTTTTTTTTGCACTCAGTGTGTGTATGTGTGAGTGTGTCTGTGTGTCTGTGGGTCTGTCTGTCTGTCTGTCTATCTCTGTCTGTCTCTCTCACTGTCTCTCTCTGTACTTCTCTGACCATGTCTCTCTCTCTCTCTCTCTCTCTCTCTCTCTCTCTCTCTCTCTCTCTCTCTCTCTCTCTCTTTCTCTCTCTGTCTCATCACAAGGGTATACCCACAAGAATGCATTACATTTTAATTAGGTAAAGTATAAGAGAAAGACACATTTTCTGATAGCTTACCATGTAACACAACGTCAATGTAAGAAAAAGAAATTCTGTTGAAACTGCATATCCTGATTAATGCTAGACATGCAAAGGCACAGTGTTCTTTAGATTGTACTGAACATACATCAACGAGCTGCTTCTAGTTTTTATTATTTTATTTTCTCTGGTCATGTGAAGCCTTCTTTGAAGAATGTTTGTCTATTAACTAATGATGCAGACACATCTATTCTTTCTCAAAACTGACCATATGTGTTGCTGACTCATTTAGCTCTAAAATGTGATGGCTTGCATGTAGTTGTAATATTTTTTTTCATTTCCCTCTGTATTCAATTGTGTACACGCATGTCTGTTGTTGTATATAATATTTATTGCCTATTACTTTTATAATAATTTGTGTTTCTTTGTTACGTTTTTTTAATTTTTCTCCTTTGATAGAGAATAACATATTTTATGCCAGAAGCTTGACGTGAATCGAGGCAAGCTTATCATTATATTTCAAAGAATAACAACATTATAATTACAACCTTTGATCTTTGCCTAGAAGTGTACATGAAAATGCTTCTGGCCAGGACATCTTATATCTTAATGATCTTTTCCTTGATCTCTGCTGTATAGCATTTGGTTGATTTGTGTAGCATACATAAGTGTGATATGAAGATATGAATATATTTATCATGTTGGTACGTATCTGTTCACATTAACATTAATCATTGTCCACAAATGAGTGTCTTGGTGCTTGCTTTAACCCACACCATGGGATCACAAGCTCAATGTTCTAACCATTAGGCTAACCCCCCCCCCCCCCCCCCCCCACTCCATCAGGTTCAAAACGCTTCTAAAAAAAACAAATAAAACCCCCTGAATATCTGCAAGACTTGATACACTGGCAGTCTGTACGAAAGCAACAAAACAAAGAAACCAAACCAAACCAAAAAGAACAACAGAAAAAGTCATGCACACAATTGTTCACATTTGATTACCTCCCTTGCCTTTTCTGTCATTCCACTAGAAAGGGTCTTAAAACGTTTCAGGAATCATAACCTGGCTTAACTCTCCCTCCCCAAGGAAAGTTTTTAGATTAAACAATGAGAACTGTTGGTGACTATTATGACCGGCTAAGAGTGCAGCATAATGCAGGCAGCTGGTATGGGGCTTTCACCCATCCTTCCCCTCACCCTCCCTCTGACCGTTCACCCATCCTTCCCCTCACCCTCCCTCTGACGAATTTTGCTAGCCTCTGCAGCAGCGTGAGCAAGGGCTCACGTGTCTAGGCCTCGTCGATTAAGGCAAAGAGGTGTCTGGCATTCTTTGATCACCCAATCAGGCTCGCACCCCCTAACACGTGATCAGCTGGTCAGGCCTTGCTACCTGGCATTTGATCTAATAAAGCAAAAGGCTACCTGGCATCACTGAACCGTCCAATCAGACCCAGACCCCCTGACACGTGGTCAGCGGGTCAGTCCCTACAAAAACCCAGGTAGGGGTCGGGCCCAAGAGAGAGCCCCGGAGGAAGAGAGCCCCAGCGGAGCCCCAGAAGCAGTGAGCCCCCGAGAGCTGAGCCCCAGAAGCGCGGAGCCCCGAGAGTCAGCCTCAGAGAAGTCAGCCCCAAGAAGAGAGTGAGCCCCAGAAGAGAGAAGGAAACAGCCAGGAAGAAAAGAGGGAAAGTGAGGGGCTGGCCAGAAAGTGTGTCTGTTAAAAAGAGAAAAGGGGCAAGTGCAAACAGTGAAAAGTGGTGTTCCCATCAGCCAGTGTCCCAGGGAAGACCAGGTAAGGAGACTGTTTATCGATCTGGTGTTGTGCTTTGACCCTATTCTTATACCAATTGATATAGTGCTATCATAACCTGAGTGTGTGTTCCTACAATAAATGTCATTAGCAGAAGAATCTGTTTGGACTGTATAGTTGGTGTGTAGCCAGTGTGACTGTCTTATTTCTGCCTGACTATACCTAATTTCCTATTACCAGCTAACATCTCTGATATGATTTTATAACATGCTCCGATTCCGCTGTCTGCTCTGATCTCTGTCTTTCACTGTCTGTCCTCACTGTATAGAGCAAAGAAAGCTACATCCCCATCACTTGACAGGCCGTAACATCGTGGCCTGCCATTCAGCGAGTTGCTTGTCACAGGACAGACGAGAGATTTGAACCAGGGACAGAGAGAAGCCCTCTCTAAACATGTCGCCAGCCCGCCCTGTACGGCGTGGCGCCCGGTGATACTATATTATTTCCCCTAAGAGAGAGAGAGAGAGAGAGAGAGAGAGAGAGAGAGAGAGAGAGAGAGAGAGAGAGAGAGAGAGAGAGAGAGACAATGACAATGACAATGACAATGACAATGACAATTCTTTTATTTCGAGGATAATGAATAAGCACACATGTGCTTTTTTACATCCAGTCCCCGCCCGTTAGGGATACATCTTAATAATAATAACCCAATACTTATACAGTCTCGCAATAAAAAAAAGGGGGAAATAACCCTTTTCAAAACAGCTCCCCCCCAACAACCCTCCCCCCCCCCCCCCCCCCAAAGCAAGCAATTAAAAGAAAATCCTAAGAATACCCCACCCCTACCCCCACCCCCCAAAAAAACCCTAACCAAAACAAACAAACAAACAAAAGAGAAGGAAAAACCAAACCAACAAAAGATGATAAAAAAGAGAAAAACAGACAAACAACAACAACAAGAACAAGAGCAACAACAAAGCCAAGAAAAATAACACAACCAAACTTAATAAGTCATAAAGATAAACATCTACACATTGTCAAATGGTACACATACTTGTTACAAATAATTATAAGATATTGAAATAGGGCACTCATTAAAACTTAAGTACAGAGGCAAGTCCAATAAAGTATTGAAAATATAAAAATATGAATCCTTCATCAGGATATACTATGACTATAAGCAGGACGATAAAAGGTGAGAGAGAGACAGAGACAGAGAGTGTGTGTGTGTGTATTTCAGAGATAATATCCAATATATAAATCCCAAAACAGTATGCGATCCCATCAACACTCATTTTAGATTATACTCGTTTCAAATTATACGTCATGATAATGAAATAAATTTAATACCCATACATCCACACAATAAAAACAAGAAACAAACCAAGAAGAAATTAAAAACTTTACAGTCCTTTAGGGAGAGAATATGGGTGGGTGAGTGAGTGAGTATGTGTGTGTGTGTGTGTGTGTTTGAGCGCGTGTGTGTGTGTGTGTGTGTGTGTGTGTGTGTGTGGTGTGTGTGTGTGTGTGTTTGAGTGTGTGTGTGTGTGTGTGGGGGGGGGGGGGTGTTTCAGGGATAATACTAAATATGTAATACTCACATAGCACACGATCAACACAAACACTTTTTAATTATGTTCATGCAAGTTGAATGTCATGGTAATAAAATAAGTGCAATACCCATACACTCTCATAATAAAGAGGGGGAAAAAGCCAATAAAGTCATAAAAAGAACATCTACACATTGTAAGTAATAGAAACAAATTCTTTTTTTTCCAGGATAATGAATAAGTATTCATGTTCTTTTCTACATCCAGTCCCCGCCCGTGGGGTCACATTTAAAAATGCACTCAGTACTCATACTTTCAAGCAGAAGAAGCAAAGGGAAAAAACTTTTTTTTAAAAGAAAAGAGAGAAGAAAAAAAAAACAAAAAAAAACAAACAATCAAACAAACAAACAACCCCAGACGAGCAAAAGACAAAACATACCCCAAACCCCCCCCCCCCCCCCCCAAAAAAAAAAAGAAAAAAAAAGCAAGCAAACAAACAAACAAACAAAAAAAACAAAACAAAAAAACAACAACAACAAAAAATCAGACAAAAACACCCTCCAAATAAACAAACAAAAAACAAGAAAAAACAAGAACATCAAACAAACAAATGAGAAAAAAAACAACCCCACAGCACAGAAAAAAACAACAACAGAAGAGAGAGAGAGAGAGAGAGAGAGAGAGAGAGAGAGAGAGAGAGCATTCATCATATTTCCTGGTGTTTGGCAGGGTCAGTTTAAGTGTGGTTTCTGTCTGCCTTTGCCCCCTGTCTCTTTTGGAGGCACCTTGTGGCATGAAAATAGTTCTGTGTTTTCCAACTGGGCTGCCTTTTCTACTTGACTGTTCCCTGAATTATGAGCTGGAATTCTTTATTTAGAGAGAGGGTTTGGGGTCCTTCAGTGTGTGTGTTTTATTTTATTCTTGTATATCGATGATAATGGAATGAGCACTTACGTGCTTTTTACATCCAAACCCCATGTATATGCGGTTATGTAATTCTGTCATCTGTCCCACTCGCACACAATGGCCTACTCTTACGAAAAGCAGAAAACAAGATTTTAACACTGCACACCAAGAAGTTCTTCATAAGATCGCACACGGGGCCCTCAGTTTATAGTCGCACCACGAAGGACTTTTGGGGAGAATAGAGTCTGCACTGATTAACGTTAACTCTAGGGGGAAATAATACCCTGAACAAGAATCAAACCCTGTTCATCAGATTGCGAGCGCAATGTTCTAACCACTATGCTATCCCAAACTCTGTGTGTGGTGTGTGTATGTTGTGTGCACAGGCCCCGCAGTGTCGTGTCAAATTCAAAGTCAAAGTCAAACTTTTATTTTCAGATGGTACATTGAATAAGAAGTGCATTTGCTTTTTTTCAAGAAGCCATCTATCTAAAGCAAAAACAAGAGAGAAGTGTCTGTCTGTCTGTCTTTCTGTCTGTCTGTCTGTATCTCTCTCTCTCTCTGCCCATCTGTCTGTCAGATTCTCTAGGGCTGTCTGTATTTGTCTCATCACGAGGGCATAGGTACAATAATGCATTCCATTTTAAATAGGTAAAATTTAAGAGAAGAAACATTTCAATGGCTTCCCGTTTAACACAATGCCAATGTAATAAAAGACAATCTGTTGAAACTGCAGTTGAGCGCTTTGATTTGTTGCTTTACAAGATTCAGCGCTATATAAATTCCATACTTTATTATTATTATTATTATTATTATTATTATTATTATTATTATTATTATTATATCCTGAATAATGCTAGACATGCAAAGGCGCAGTGTTCTTTAGATTGTACTGAACATGCATCAAAGAGCTGCTTCTAGTTTTTATTACTTTTATTTTCTCTGGTCATGTGAAGCCTTCTTTAAAGAATGTTTGTCTATCAACTGAATGATGCAGATACATCTATTCTTTCTCAAAACTGACAATATGTGCTGCTGACTCATTTAGCTTTAAAATGTGATGGCTTGCATGTAGTTGTAATATTTTTTTTCATTTCTAGGTATACATTTGTGTCCGTGCATTGCGTTGTAAATTTAATATTTATTGCCTTTACATTTGAAATCAGTTTTTTTAGATTTGTTTTATTACTTTTTTATTTTTTCTCCTTGATAGAGAAAACCCGGTTTTATGTCAGAAGCGTGACAGAATCGAGGACACGCATATCATTATATTCAAAGAAGAACAACAGTAGACTACGGGCCTTTTGATCTTTGCCTAAAGTTTACGTGAAAATGCTTCTGCCAGGACACCTTTATCTTAATGACCTTCTCCTTGACCTCTGCTGGATAACAATTGTGTTGGCTGGTGTAGCATTCAATTGATATGACTATATTTATCATGTTGGTATGTATCTGTTCACATTAAGAGATAATCATTGCCCTCAATGGGCTTCTTGGTGCTGCTTCAACCCCACACCATGAGATCACATGCTCAATGTTCTAACCTAGGTTACCTCTCCTCCTCATCTGGTTAAAATACTTCTCACCCCCCCCCCCCCCACCCCAAAAAAAACAACAAAAAACAACCAACAAACCAACAACAACAAAACCAACCACAATGAATATCTGCAATCTTGATAACTGGCAGCCTGTTCAAAAGTAACAAAAAAAACCCACCAAACAAACAAGCAAACTAAACAAAATATAACAAAAGCATCAGAAAAAGTCATGCACACAATCTTTCACATTTGATGACCTCCCCTGCCTTTTTGCCATTCCACAAGAAAGGGTCTTATAACATTGCACGAATCATAACTTGGCTTAACTCTCTCTCTCCAAGAAAAGTTTTCAGAGTAAACAGTGAGAACTGTTGGTTGACTATATTATTTCCCTTGTGTGTGTGTGGTGGTTGAGAGAGATAGAGAGAGGTGAGAGAGATGAGAGGAGGAGAGGAGAGAAGAGAGAGATAGAGAGAGATAGAGAGAGAGAGAGAGAGAGAGAGAGAGCATTCAACATATTTCTTGGTGTTTGGCAGGTCATTAAGTGTGGTTTCCTGTCTGCCTTTGCCCTGCTTTTCTGAGGCAAATCCTTGTGGGGGCATGAAAACAGTTCCTGGTGTTTTCCAACTGGCTGCCTTTTCTACTTGACTTGTTCCCTGAATTATGAGCTGGCATTCTTTATTTGAGAGAGGTTTTTTTTTTGCACTCAGTGTGTGTATGTGTGAGTGTGTGTGTGTGTCTGTGTTCTTCTGCTTAGCTCTGTCTGTCTCTCTCACTGACTCTCTCTGTACTTCCTCTGACCTGTCTCTCTCTCTCTCTCTCTCTCTCGTCTCTCTCTCTCTCTCTCTCTCTTCTCTCATCTCCTCTCTTTCCGTCTCTGTCTCATCACAAGGCATACCCACAAGAATGCAATACATTGTTTAATTAGGTAAAGTATAAGAGAAAAACACATTTTCAGATAGCTTACTCATGTAACACAACGTCATGTAAGGAAAAGAAATTCTGTTGAAACTGCATATCCTTCCTAATGCTATACATGCAAAGGCACAGTGATCTTTAGATAGTACTGAACATACATCAACGAGCTGCTTCTAGTTTTTATTACTTTTATTTTCTCTGGTCCATGTTGAAGCCTTCTTTGAAAGAATGTCTTCTAATAACTAATATGCACAGAACACATTATTCTTCTCAAAACTGACCATATGTGTTGTCTGACTCCTTTAGCTCTAAAATGTGATGGATTGCATTAGTTTGTAATATTTTTTTTTCATTTCTCTGTATTCAATTGTGTTACACGCATGTCTGTTGTGTATAAATATTTATGCCTATTACTTTTATAATAATTTTGTATTTCTTGTTACGATTTTTATTTTTCTCCTTTGATAGAGATAACATATTTTATGCCAGAAGCTAGACGTGAATCGAGAAAAGCCTTATCAATAAATTTTTTTATTCAAAGAGAACAACAGTTATAATCACACCTTTGATACAGTTGCCCAGACTGAGTGTACAGTACATTAAAAATGCATCTGGCCAGGACACCTTATATCTAAATGATCTCTCCTTGATCGTCTCTGTATAGCATTTGTTGATGTGTTTAGCATACATAAGTGTGATATAAGATTTGAATATATTATCATGTTTGGTATGTAATCTGTTCACATAACATTAATCATTGTCCACAAATGAGCGTCTTGCTGCTGGCTTTAACCCACACCATGGGATCACAAGTTCAATGTTCTAACCATTAGGCTACCCCCCCCCCCCCCCCCCCCCCCCGATTGAGATAAGGAGGTGGTGATAGGAAGAAAAGACCAAGACAGAAACAAAGAGAGGTATAGAAAAGATGGAATTCCTAGCACAGAGTTTTGAGAAGGTGGGAATGTTGTTATACGGACAGGCCCCCCCCCCCCCCCCCCGGCATATATCTATATATCTTATCTATAGTTATATCTACATATATCTATCTATCTATTCATATATCTAATCTATCTCTCCTCTCTTACTCTCTCTCTCTCTAATCTCTCTCTCCCTCTCTCTCTCTATATATATATATATATATAATATAATTTAAAAATGGTGTTTTCAGAGGTAGTCTATTTTCGATTTTGCAAAAGCTTAAATGTTTACTTTACCCTCTCTAAAACGTACCAAACTAACCTTTTCGACCAATCAATCATTCCTACACAAAACTAAAACCACGATCCTCCTCACCTCACTACCTACATCACCCTATCCACTCATCCACCTTTCCCTCCTTTTAACACCAATCCTACCTGAAAGCTATACCCACGCCGTTATTGCTGTTATTTGTCTGGCCAATGGTTCCACCCTATACTGCCTCCAGAAACAGGTCAGGTAGATAGATAGGTAGATAGATAGATACACAGACTACACGTGAAGATGGACGCATAGATGGACACTCGGAAGGTAAAGATAGCCTGTAATTGACCTGTCACGTCCACTCTCTTGCCCCTCTGAAGTTAAACAGGTCAGGCAGGTGTGTGGCGGCTATTCATTGACCACCGTACTTTGTTTGGACAGTGTCCAGTAGAGAGAGAGAGAGAGCGCGCAGGTGTGTGTGTGTGTGTGTGTGTTGTGGGCGTGCGTGTATGTGTGTGTAGATATATCTAGACGCTTTGAGGTTTTAGACCAAAGTAGGTTAAATGTACGAAAGATTTCGGTCAGAGAGAAAAGGGGTGAAGGAGGAGAGAGAGAGAGAGAGAGAGAAGATAGAGAGAGAGGGGGAAAGAGAGAGAAAGAGAGAGAGGGGAGAGAGAAGGGGCGAGGGCACAGGGAGACAGACATAAAACATACATATGCACAGTGCACGTGCTCTCACTGTGTGTAATATGTTTACATTTTATTTGTCCGGGGTATGGGGGGGTAGGGGGTGTGCGTGGGGTGGTGCATTTATGCGTGCGTGTGTTGCGTGCGCGCGCGCGTGTGTGTGTATGAGAGAGAGAATGTGTCTGTTTGACTGTACCTGCGTGGTTTTATATAGTTTTATTCATTTATTTTTACTTTTTATTGTATTTTATTATTTTATATCGACGATAATAGAATAAGCACTGATGTGCTTTTTACAACTAGTCCCCGTGTGTATGCGGTTTTGTAAATTTTGTCATCTGTTCCCACCGGCGCACAATGGCCTACTCTTACGAAAAGCGGAACAGGATTTAACGTGTGCTCAAGATGTTCTGCGTGCGTTCGCACACGGGGCCTCGGTTTATAGTCTCATCCGAAGGACTTTTGGGGAGAATGGAATCTGCACTGATGTGAACTCCAGGGGAAAATATCCCCTTGAGCGGGAATTGAACCGGGTCGTTAAGCTAGCGAGCGATCATGCCAACGAATTAGAGCAAAAGAGCAAACAACATTTTATTTTCACAGGGTAATAGAAAAAGATCGAAGACCATGTTCAACAAATACCTGTACACATTAAAATCCTAAATTATACCAACCAAACAGCCAACTACCAAAATAAAAAGACAAAAAAACACCAGTACAAACGACACAAATCAAATTTGCAACACGTAAACATGCCAACGAACAAAATATCCAAGCATGTAGATCATTAAAATTGAAAAAAAGAAGAAGAAAAAGACAGAAAGAAAGAAAGAAAGAAACAAAGAGAGGAGAGAGAGAGGAGAGAGAGGAGAGAGAGAGAGAGAGAGAGAGAGAGGGGGGGGGGGGGGAGAGAGATAGCTTGCATTTTTAAAAAATAAAATAAAAAGACCTATTAGAATTCTCTCTCTCTCTCTCTCTCTCTCTCTCTCTCTCTCTCTCTCTCTCTCTCCTCTCTCTCTCTCTCTCTCTCTCTCTCTCTCTTCTCTCTCTATGAAGTGACAACGTTTGGATCACCTAAAGACCCATGTAATAATGTAGAGTGCCGTTTAGCTCCCAGCAATCACTGTTTCCTACAGAAGTCCTTGACTCTTGACTGTAAAGCCCAATGCCATCCCCTCAGACACTATCTATCTCAGCCACACCACCCACAGCCACTGCTTCAGCAGCTGCTGCAGTCTACACAACTGCAAACTACTGACTGCTGCAGTCTACACAACTGCAAGCTACTGACTGCTGCAGTCTACACAACTGCAAGCTACTGACTGCTGCAGTCTACACAGCTGCAAACTACTGACTGCTGCAGTCTACACAACTGCAAACTACTGACTGACTGCTGCAGACTACACAACTGCAAACTACTGACTGACTGCAGTCTACACAGCTGCAAACTACTGACTGCTGCAGTCTACACAGCTCCAAACTACTGACTGACTGCTGCAGTCTTCACAACTGCAAACTACTGACTGACTGCTGCAGTCTACACAGCTGCAAACTACTGACTGACTGCTGCAATCTACACAGCTGCAAACTACTGACTGACTGCTGCAGTCTACACAACTGCAAACTACTGACTGACTGCTGCAGTCTACACAGCTGCAAACTACTGACTGACTGCTGCAGACTACACAACTGCAAACTACTGCTGCAGTCTACACAACTGCAAACTACTGACTGACTGCTGCAGTCTTCACAACTGCAAACTACTGACTGCTGCAGTCTACACAACTGCAAACTACTGACTGACTGCTGCAGTCTACACAACTGCAAACTACTGACAGACTGCTGCAGTCTACACAACTGCAAACTACTGACTGCTGCAGTCTCCACAACTGCAAACTACTGACTGCTGCAGTCTACACAACTGCAAACTACTGACTGCTGCAGTCTACACAACTGCAAACTACTGACTGCTGCATTCTACACAACTGCAAACTACTGACTGCTGCAGTGTACACAACTGCAAACTACTGACTGCTGCAGTCTACACAACTGCAAACTACTGACTGACTGCTGCAGTCTACACAACTGCAAACTACTGACTGACTGCTGCAGTCTACACAACTGCAAACTACTGACTGCTGCAGTCTACACAACTGCAAACTACTGACTGCTGCAGTCTACACAACTGCAAACTACTGACTGCTGCAGTCTACACAACTGCAAACTACTGACTGACTGCTGCAGTCTACACAACTGCAAACTACTGACTGCTGCAGTCTACACAACTGCAAACTACTGACTGACTGCTGCAGTCTACACAACTGCAAACTACTGACTGCTGCAGTCTACACAGCTGCAAACTCCTGACTGCTGCAGTGTACACAACTGCAAACTCCTGACTGCTGCAGTGTACACAACTGCAAACTACTGACTGCTGCAGTCTACACAACTGCAAACTACTGACTGACTGCTGCAGTCTACACAACTGCAAACTACTGACTGCTGCAGTCTACACAACTGCAAACTACTGACTGCTGCAGTCTACACAACTGCAAACTACTGACTGCTGCAGTGTACACAACTGCAAACTACTGACTGCTGCAGTGTACACAACTGCAAACTCCTGACTGCTGCAGTCTTCTTCTTCGTCGTCGATTGCCCAGACAAGTAACTATTGTTGTCTGTTGAATAATGAGCGAAAATGTATCACACTGCCGTAAAGCGCCTGAAAAGTCAGGCCCAGTGTATCCGACTTCGGCATAACAGAGAATTGTCATCTGTTAAGTCTTTCTGGAGAAAAAAGCAGGAGAATGGATTAAGAAGGCAGAAAGTAGACAAGAAGGAGGTGTCAGGAAGAAAAGGAACAAGGCAGAAACAAAGAGAGTGATAGAAAAGGGCAAATTTACTAGCACAGAATTTCCAGAAGGTGGGGATGCTACTTATACAGACAGGCCCCCGGAAACCCCACCGGGAACTGCTGAAGTCTACACAACTGCAAACTACTGACTGCCTACTGCAGATTCTCATCTGGCAATGTTCAGAATGTGCAGATGGAACTCTTTGTCGTCAAGCGGAAGAGATAAAAAGTGTATCAGCGTGATGCGGCTGGCAGGTAGACAGTAGCAGTGCGCCCTGTTTACCAAGACTGATGACACCCGGCAACAATACAAGCGAGAAAAGACAATGGCGTTAAAAGCACACTGTGATCTGAGTGGTTCAGGTTGTTCTGGGACTTGTCCATCTTGAATGCATCACAAAGAAATGGAAGGGGATGGCAGGGTAGTCTGATGTGTTTGTTGACATTGAATGTCAGACATGTTGACCTGAGACATGTGTTTGGTGAGATGGTGGCGTAAGCTGACGCTGTGATGAAGGTTGTTGTTGTTGTTGAAGTGTTATTCCGTAGGTGCTGTGGTTTCCGTGTGGTTTATCAACATCCATTTGAGAAAAGATAATATTGTCTGCCGGATCTCCAGTAATTCTTAATCATTTTGTACACAATGAGCTACCACAGCTTAAAATCTGATTTTCCTTGAAAAAAAGCATTTGGACATATTCATTAAATATATTGAAAACGTTGAAGAGCTAAAATAAATTGACTAACATAACGTAACATCTTGATGCAAAATGTCTGAACATGATATTCAAATCTC
>CM054138.1:4854598-4873640 GCA_028751875.1 Rapana venosa | reverse complement strand
TCAACAATGCAATCTTATGACTGCTGCAGTCTACACAACTGCAAACTGCTGACTGCTGCAGTCTACACAACTGCAAACTACTGACTCACTGCAGTCTACACAACTGCAAACTACTGACTGCCTGCTGCAGATTCCCATCTGGCAATGTTCAGAATGTGCAGATTGAACTCTTTGTTGTCAAGCGGAAGAGATAGAAAGTGTAACAGCGTGATGCGGCTGACATTCAAGACTGTATCAGTGAGCATCACGACCGATGACGGCTGACCGCAATGGGGAAGCAGACATCAGTGCTAAAAGCATGGTGTGTATTCTGACTGGCTGAGAATCTTGAAGCTTCGTTTGGCACTGACCAGTGACAGAAACAAAGAAACAGAGAGAGAAGGAGACAGAAATAGAACAGACTTTAAAAGACAGACAGATTAACAGACAGACAGACAAGACAGACAGACAGACAGACAGGGGAGAGAGGAGAGAGAGAGAGAAGAGAGAGAAGAGAGAGAGAGAGAGAGAGAGAGAGAGAGGAGAGAGAGAGAGAGAGTATGTTGTATTTATACCCATGTGCAGCAGATGTTGTTATTTTCAAAGTAACTGATATCTATACCAGCCGCCAAAAGAAATAAGTATGTAATGTTTTGCCTTTGGAGCACGCTGTATGCTGTTGTCTTATTGTTTGCTTGCCATGATTACGTGTATTATAACCATGGTTTTTTCGGAGAAAAATATCTGTGTGTGTGTGTGCGTGCATGTGTGTATGTGCGAGAGAGAGAGAGACAGAGAGAGAGAGAGAGAGAGAGAGAGAGAGAGAGAGAGAGAGAGAGAGAGAGAGAGAGTCTTCCTTTTACTGCACACAATGGAACACGATACAGACAGTTGGCATTTTACAGCAGACTGTGAATTGACTTGCCCGGCAGTGAACCCAACTGTAACCATCTGTAATCACCTGTAATCATCTGTTGTCTCAGCGGCAGTTCCGTTGTTTCTGAATGGGCACACACTGATGCTAATCCCTACCTGTCCTTTGGGGGGTTGCCCTGATTGACCAATAGTGAATCGGTGGTCTAGAAAAGATGCACCTGCCTAGGAAGCGACAAGTCGAGATTTGATCTCCGTTTGTTCCAGAACTATTCCTTTATGCACTAGACTTTGAGCGGTGATCTGAGTGCAAGAATGTGTAAGAATATGTTGAATGCAAGCGTTTTGATTTGTTTTTGCAAGATATAGCGCTGTATACATTCCGTTGTTTATTATTATTATTATTATTATTATTATTATTATTGAATCTTTAGAATGGGACGATAAACTGAGGTCCCATGTGCAACTCGCATTCAGCACAGGTAAATAACCCCACGGCAACGAGAAAGCTGTCGCCGGTAAAGTTATGTAGATAAAAGCAACTCGGATACGAAAACAAAGAAACATGAGGACAGGAAAAAAACCTGGGTGGTGCTGTACTTGTGGCGACGTACTCTACCTGTTCAAAGCGTCCCGAATTCATGCAGAGTAATCTGCAATGACTATAATTATAGTGGATAGAGCCCAATCGAATGCAATCCAATCCAATACAATACTGTGACACATTATCTTTTCTGTTTGAAACCGATAGCTCTGTAAGATCAGGCGTGTCATTAAAGACCAGTTTCTTTTGAGGGGGTTTGGGGTTGTTTTTTTCTTTGCCATCTAAAACAAATCAACTGTCGCAGTGTTTGTCTTGAACCGACAAGGAAAAAAATGACCATGTTTTGTCAACAGAGACAGATCACACAACTCAACCTGACGCCATTAATATTGTTGCTCATTACCAGCTCTCTCCCTTTGGGATGCTGGAGCCTGTCAGTATAAAATAGCATCCCCACCTTCTGAAAATTCTGTGTTAGGAATTCCCTCTTTTCTATCCCTCTCTTTGTTTCTTTTTTTATTGTCACATCTTTCTTGTCTATTTTCTGCCTTCCTGGTCTATTCTCCTGTGTGTGTGTGGGTTGTTGTTTTTTTTTACCAGAAAGACTTAAATACATATCTCAAACAGAGGCAGCGGAGAATAAAAATGAGTAAGAGACGGTAACAGGGCAAGAGAAGAAGAAAAAAGACGAGAAAACAAAAGAAAAACTAGAAAAAGAATAAAACGACAATGCATTCAGAGAAACAGATACGAAACCGCGAGAATAATAAAGTAGATAAGAACAAGAAGTGGCAGGGAAATAGAAGAAAGAAGAGAAGGAAGCCTAGAAAGGAGATGAGAGAAAAGTAGGTTATTGCTTTAAAATGATACCCTTCCAGGGGATAACAAGAATACTTCAAAATGTCACTCTTAGAGACAACCAATATAACAGTGAAGAACTCACCACGTTAATATCTAACTTCACAACAAGCTTATTTTTGAAAAAAACACCCACCCTTTTGGTGTTTGACTTGATAGCGGAGTTGTTAGAACACACGTATCACAAATGTGCAAGAATAAATAAATCTACATGATGTTTGGGTTTTTTGGGGGTTTTTGTTTGAGATTCATTATCAACTAAAAGTATAGTCTAAATGAGATGTTTGTGATTGTTTACATTACGATATAACGTTTGTGCCATTCTGAGGTGGTACCTTGCAATATACGATCAAGTCAAAAAGAAAAGTCTTTGCATTCACGATCCCATGTGAGAGTCTCACTCTGTCTGGCACCATGACTAATAATAATAATAACAACAATAATAATAATAATAATAATAATAATAATAATAATAATAATAATAATAATAAATGGAATTTGTATAGCGCTATATCATGCAAAAGCAAATCAAAGCGCTTGCATTCATCCTACTCTCACACATGCAACAAGTTACAATTAATGAATTGACTAAGCTACTACTGTCGCCAGCAGGGGGATTAGTCGGTGTTGTTGCGCGTATGCCAAGTGAATCAGCAGCAGTGCAGGGCTCCTGTGGCTAGTGGTCCTGCGGTGGTCTGACGAAGATAGACTCCCTAAGGACTTTTGACCCTGATGACATGACATACCATCTAAGTGTGGCTTGGGCGGAGAGATCGATATGAACAGCATGGAACCAGCGCACAGAAGATGTGACAGAAAACAAATCTAAGGCTGGAGGGACCCTACAACTTTTTGCATTTTCCCAACCGGGTATAAATGCTCCAGACTTGTGTCTTCAGAAGACCAGACTTCCCCGTAGGGATACGGGGGTGGGGGGGGGGGGGGGGGGGGGGGGGGTCTGTCGTTATCAACAGCATGCACACTTTCTGGAAAGTGTGTGCTGGGAATTCCCTCTTTTCTATCCTTATCTTCACCTGGGATGAAGAGGATTAAGTAAGTAAGTAAGTATCCTTATCTTCGTTTCTGCCTTGTTCCTTTTCTACCTGTCGCCTCCTTCTTGTTTATATTCTGCCTTATTCGTCCATTTTCTTGTCTTTTTTTCAAGAGAGACATAAAATAAGATTTAAAATAGGTAACAATTTTCTCCCACGCTGAGTCGGATACGCCGGGCCTGACTTTTCAGGCGCTTCACGGCAGCGCAAGGCACTTTCGCTCATACGAAAGACAGCAATTGTGGATGTCTGAGCGTTCGAAGAAGAAGAATTGCGAAGAAGAAAAGAAGAAGAGAATTGCGCGAAGAAGAAGAAGAAGAGAAGAAGAAGAAGAATGAAGAAGAAGAAGAAGAAGAAGAAGAAGAGAAGAAGAAGAAGAAGAAGAAGAAGAAGAAGAAGAAGCAGAGGAAGAGGAGGAAGAGGAGGAGGAAGAAGAAGAGAAGAATGAGACAAGAAGAAGAAGAAGAAGAAGAAGAAGAAGAAGAAGAAGAAGAAGAAGAAGAAGAAGAAAGAAGAAGAAGAAAAGAAGAATGAAAAGAAGAAGAAGAAGAAGCAGAAGAAAAGAAGCAGAGGAAGCGAAGAAGAAGAAGAAGAAGAAGAAGAACAAGAAGAACAAGAAGAAGAAGAACAAGAAGAACAAGAAGAACAAGAAGAACAAGAAGAACAAGAAGAAGAAGAAGAAGACAATGCATTTCTACAGCGACGTTCAGTGTTTTTCACCCTACTACCTACCCCCACCCTTCCCCTTTCTTAATCACTTGTTGCTCTTTATTCAGCTCATCCATTTCTACAAAACAACCTTACTAAAATAGAGACAGACTGAATTTGTTTTTATTCTAGCGAAGGTAAATGTAATGTGTTGTACTCAAGTAAAAGCAATTCCGGTCAAAAAGAAAACCAAAAGCTCTACGTCTGATTTTGAGGACATTGTTTCTTAGTTTGTGTTTTTCTTTATGTTTCTTACCTTGTTTGTGCAGAGACCAGCAATTCAAGTCAGGTCAAATTTGTATTTCCAGAATGTACGTTGAATAAGCAACGATTTGCTCTTTTTCATCAATCCATCTATCTAGGAACAAAAACATCTTGATCAATAATATCTAACTACATTAGTACAATAGTCAAGAAAAAAATAAAACCGATCCGCAAAAAAAGGAAAAAAAAGGGGGAAAAAACCCCACACACGACCCAAAAGAAAAATCCAACAACAAAAACGGAAAAAACCACCCACCCACCCCCCAATAAGAAAAGTACACTGCAGAACTAGTACACACAAACAAAATTTTGTTTTGTCAGTTGTTTACTGTCTTTGTTAGAATGAAATCTTGCTGTATCGATTTTTTAGACAGAGAAGTTTACCGAACATGGTTTGAGATTTTAAACACTGTATTTCTCTTTCTTACACACATGTTTGCTTCTTTTTTGACTTCAAGAATGGTATCGAAGGGAAGCATCGCGAAGCACCATCTTCATGTGGTTGGTAATAAAATGATACTACCTAGTGCTGCATGCTAAGCTTCGACAGTCAGCTGTAGGTTTCTTTGTAGATTACACATTGGGCTCTGTTTTTCAAGATGTAGGATTACACCTTGGGCTCTGTTTTTCAAGGTGTAGGTTTCTTTGTAGATTACACATCGGGCTCTATTTTTCAAGGTGTAGGATTACACATTGGACTCTGTTTTTCAAGGTGTAGGATTACACATTGGGCTCTGTTTTTCAAGGTGTAGGATTACACATTGGGCTCTGTTTTTCAAGGTGTAGGATTACACACTGGGCTCTGTTTTTCAAGGTGTAGGATTACACACTGGGCTCTGTTTTTCAAGATGTAGGATTACACACTGGGCTCTGTTTTTCAAGATGTAGGATTACACCTTGGGCTCTGTTTTTCAAGATGTAGGATTACACCTTGGGCTCTGTTTTTCAAGGTGTAGGTTTCTTTGTAGATTACACCTTGGGCTCTGTTTTTCAAGGTGTAGGATTACACATTGGGCTCTGTTTTTCAAGGTGTAGGATTACACCTTGGGCTCTGTTTTTCCAGGTGTAGGTTTCTTTGTAGATTACACATTGGGCCCCTTGTTTTTCAAGGTTGTAGGGATTAAAACATTTTGGCTCTGTTTTTTAAAGGGGTTTGGAATTTTCACCTTTGGCCCGGGGTTGTTTTTCCCGGTGAAAGGGTTTTTTTGTAGATTACACCTTGGGCTCTGTTTTTTTTAAGGGGGTTTGGAAATTTCCATTGGGCCCCTTTTTTTTCAAGGTTTTACGCAACAATTGGGCTTGTTTTTAAAGGGGAGGATTACACATTGGGCCCGTTTTTCAAAGGGTAGGATTAAAAACCTTTGGGGTTTTTTTTCCAGGTGTAGGGTTTTTTTGTGATTTTCAAAAATTTGGGGTCTGTTTTTCAAAAGGGGTGGGTTACACTTGGGGTCCCGTTTTTTTAAGGTTTTAAGGATTACACATTGGGGTCGGTTTTTTTCCGGGTTTGGTTTTTTTGTAGAATTAAAAAATTTGGGCTCTGTTTATTAAAGCCTGATTCCTTCCTACTTTCTTTAATGGGCAGATGAACAAAGTCCCGGAATCAAAACCCGTACAAAATGGGTTTCTTTTTTTAACGTTTTTGGTTTGAAATTACCTCAAATAGAGGGGTGTAATTGGGAAAAGCATCTTTTTTTTTCTAAATTTGAAAACAATCTGTCAAACCATGTCACCCGATGTAGCCTTAAACAACCCAGGTTTGAAATTTCCCCTAAAGTCAGGGGTTGGCTTTTACCTGAATGACCGGTTAACCCTTTAACCCCTCCCCTAAGCGTTTTGGTCATTATTCAAACCCCCAAGGGGTTTTGGGGAATTTGGTTTGCTCTTTAAATGGTGATTCCCTCTTCCCAAAACCTGTTGTTAAAAAAACACCCCCCACAAAAACCAAAAAAACAAACACACACACAAAACACACAACACACACACACACAAACACACCCCCCCACACACACACACACACACCACACCACACCCCAAAAATATCTGTAACAGACTTTCTGCCCGAAAAGAAGAAGACCCGACTACCCCCAAAAACCCACAGCGAGAGAGCTTTGGCAGTTTTTGGTCGGCTACACCCAAAATTTGAAATTTCTCGGGATGAGCCGGGACAAAAACGATCCCGGGAAGCAGCACAAATTCCCCGGGCCAAAAAAGAAAGAAAACGAAGGTATTTCTGGAGTTAGGATAGATCAGCTTGTTGTCACGTTTGTCTGGAATAGGACTGAGAAAGCGGCCGTTTTCTACAGACGACTGATCAAGCATGGCAGCTGACCTGATGGTTTTGTCATCTGGGATTAATCGTGTTATACGCTGTGGTATAAGGAAGGTAAGGTAGGAAATAAGGAAGAAATGAATGGTTAAAAGGAGAGAGAGAGAGGGAGGAGGGAGAGAGAGAGATAGAGAGAGAGGACAGTGACAGAGAAGACAAAAGAAAAGACAGAGACAGAGAGAGACAGAGACAGAAAGAGACAGAGACAGAGAAAAGAGAGAGACAGAGACATACAGAGAAACGGAGAGAGAGACAGAGAGAGAGACAGAGACAGACAGCCAGAGAGACAGAGAAACAGACAGGCAGACAGTCAGACAGGCAGACGGACAGACAGACAGGCGGACAGACGGACGGACGGACGGACAAACAGAGAATGATGGTAATGCACTTGAAAAGGCGAAGGTAAGATAACACTGTATGTATATTTAAAACAAAAAAATAATAGACTTTAAAAAGGTGTGTGTAAAAATAAGTTTTAGAATATTAAGTGCACAGATCAAGCCAAGGAAAGGAATACACTGAAAACTATATTGAAATAAAGTTACGTGAAGAAAATCAAACGAGAAAAAAGGAAATGAAAATAATCATTGTATTTTGCTTACCTATTACAATGATCATGTTTGTAAGAAACGGGATCACACCCTGTCAACCAACAAACCAACTAACTTGTATAGTTTGTGGGGCCTGTTTGGTTAAATCATCTATTCTTTGTTTATGTATTTATTAGACTACTAAAAATGTTTATAAATTGGGTTAAAACATTATTTTATTCAAAGAAAATAATAATAATAATAAATAATAATAATAATATACACACACTTAGAGCAGCAAGTATTACTTCATTTAAAAATGCTGCATACAATTGTAGCTGAATGTTGTTGAATGCTGCGAAGTGATTTATCAAACTGTGCATATTGTGACAGGACTATTTTAATTCACATCTGTCCTCCGAAGTCTAAGTGTGGCTACCTCAGAGATGGACAAAAACGGTCACGTACGCAAAATTCACCATCGGTGAACCTCGGAGCTATAGCCGAGGAGTCAGCAAAAGTTAAGTTCTCGTTCCGTCAAACTGATAAATGTACTTTTCGGAATGGTTAATAAAATAGGCAAAGGTGTCCCATAACCTATGTGGTCGTAGGGGAGCAAGACATCAGAGACCTCAGCTTCTCCCAGGGCCAGCATATTGAGGGTGGCACCCATCTCCTCTCCCTAGCTGTTTTACCTTCCCTGACCCCAAAGAGGGCAGGTACCCATTTACAGCTGGGTGAACTGGGAGACTGTACCGAAGCCAAGACGTGCATTCGGTCACCCATCCAAGTGGTAACCACGCTCGATGCTGCTTACCATTTGCCGGGGAAAAGCGAGTGCTCCGACCACTTAGCTATCCTGTCCCCGAATAGTTACATTTTGTTAAACACTTTCCCGGCCTGTCGTTAATAGCTGTCTTTGATCAAAAACAGCATAGAAATATTTATCTCCACTGTTTTTTTCTTGTTGTTTTTTTGTATTGTTGTTGTTGTTTGTTTGGTTGTTGTTTTTTGGGTGGTGGTCATGGTGGTGGTTTATGGGGGGTTTGTTTTGTTGTTGTTGTGGTGGTGGTGATGTTTTATGTGTGCTGACTGGGCCTCTAGCGTAGGTGTGTAAGCAAAACAGACATTTTTCTGTGAAAGTAAATTATTTTGGGATTCAAGAGAGAGAGAATCAGCTTTTTTAATGTTGGAGTTTAAACTAGAACTAAGAAAATGGCCAGTTTCTTACAGATGCAAAAAGTAATCTAACCGATGGTTTGTCTTCCTTGAATGATCCTGTTTTCCATTGCGTTCGTGAGGATGGACCGTAAGACAGAAGTAACAAATAGCCTGCGGTTTAAGAGGATAAAATGAATTGAAATAGAATGACGATCATCAAAGAGAGAAAACAGATGGTAAAATAGATGAAGTGAATGAAATAAAATGACTCTCTTGATTAAAAAAAAGTACAATAAAAAGGGAAAAAACCCGTAGATCAGTGAACAGATAAAGTCAACGACAAGAATGAAAAAAAAAGGAAAATAGGCAAATGCAAAAAGAATTATGAAGAGGGGAAACGACATGAGACAGAAAGCAAGAAGGAGAGAGCGCACAGAATGAAAAAGACTAAAAGAGGCAACAAAAATAAAGAGATTAAATAAAGAAAAGGGTTTAAGAAAAAAAAGGGGAGGGGGACGAAAAAAGGTAAACACAAAATGCAATAAAACAATAGCATCCTATTGCAATGGAAGGTTACATCTTTGTAAGGGAGAAAACCATGCTACCCACTCAACTCCATTCCTCTACCTTATCTTTACCCCCATTACCATCATTAAAACCCTCATATCCACCCCTTTCCCCAAAATCCCCACCCTCCCTGCAGAGATAGAAACAGAGAGACAGAGACAGAGACACACAGAGAGAGAGAGAGAGGGGGGGGGAGGAGAGAGGAGAGAGGAAGAAGAAGAGGAGAAAAAGAGAGAGAGGAGAGAGAGACGAGAGAGAGAGAGATGAGAGAAAAAGAGATGGGAGAGATTTTTTCTGGAAGAATTTGTGTCATAAGAAATATCGATCTATGCATCACATAAGTATGCGTTCTTAAGACTAAATATATTACAAAAAACTATCATGTATGTTGATTACATTTATTAAATGCTACTTGGCCTTTGACCCAAAAAAACAACTATTGAAGACATCTTCATCAATGACAAGTTTTTAGCATAACAATTCACTCTCAATCGAAACAGAAAATTGTCTGAAGTTGTAGTGTGGCGGCCTATACGATGAAAACATTTTTTTTAATGGTCATACAGGCAAACATCTCATCCAGCAGTGTGCATTTTTGCTTCACAGTGATGTCCAGGTGTGATGAGTGAAACAGAGAGCCTACTTCAGGAGACCCTCAGAGCGTTAAGCTAGGGAACGCCCAACAACAGCGTACAGATGAAGACCGTTCCTGGCTAATTTATGTGCTGCCACCAATGTATCGAGAGTCATCTCTGTAGATGGTACAGAAAACATACATGTCTTTGTAAGGCTGATGTACACATAGAACAACAACATTTCAGCTGTTCCGAAGACCATTTGCACTGGCGCTCTGTGTTACAGTAACTGGACACAAAGACAGACATAGGGACAGGAAAACAGACAGGCAAGACAGACAGACAGACAAATCAGGCAGACAGACAAACAGACAAACAACCAGGCAGGTAGACAGGCCGACAGACAGGCACACAGACCGACAGGCATGGACAGGCACAGACAGACATAGGCAGGCAGACAGAGAGAGTGGAAAAAAAGTCCACACAGATACGTTACGCGTCATGTCCAGTGACAGAGAGAAAGACAGAGGTGTTGACTTCATTAAAGGCAACGGAACCTGATACTGCATTGACAGTCTGCTGTGGACAGTTGTCTATGAACTAAACTGCCCAACACGGAACCCATCTTCCCTCATCTGCAATCGTCTGTAGCCATCTATAACCGTGATCCGCTTTAACCATCTGCAACTATCTCTCCTCATCTTTGACCATAATAGGTTATCCATCACCATTTGTCATCATCTATGACCATCTGCCATCATCTGCAATAATCTGTAACCATCTCTCATCATCTATGACCATAGGTCATTATCTGTAACCATCTGTAACCATCTGTAATGATCTGTCATCAGAGCAGCAGTTCCATCGGTTCCTCAAGAACTCTGAATGATCATGCACAGTTCATCATTCCTCACCTGTCTCGTGAGAATGTCCCTGACCAATCACCAACAGCATTCTGATCAATCTTGACTGTTTGCTCCTGTGCGGAACGGACCTTTAAACAAGACGTGTCATCAAAGCGGCAACCTGTCCGTGAAAATGGTTTTTTTTTCGTTATTTTGTTTCAAAAGAGATCATCTGTCTTTGTACTGTTTGTGGAAAAAAGAATTAAAAAAACCAACTTTTTTTCTACAGAAGATTGCTCAAGCAAAATAATGTACGTGGTCTGGTTTGCTTTCTGTGATTCATTCTGTTTAGCTGTGGTTGATGAGGCAGACACAAGGTAGAAAAGAGCAATAGAAATGAATGATTTCACAGTCAAAGATTTTTTAAAAAAGCAAATGTTGCTCGAATACAGCTCCAAGGTTCACCAATGGTAAGGTGTTGCATATGGACCGTTTGTGCCCACCATGACGATAGAAACGCGACACCAGTGTGCATGCGTTTCAAAAAGAGTCACCATCCCTCACCTGTAGAAATGGCTTACTCCTCCGAAAGGCGGAACAGGCGTTTGACGGTGGGGACAAGATATTCTGCGTGCGTTCACACAAGGGACTTCAGTTTATAGTCTCATCCGAAGGACTTTTGGGGAAGTGTAGTCAGTACTGATATCAACTCCAGGGGGAAAATTCCCTTGAAAGGGTGTTTGGGTGATGGCTCAAACCTAGGCTGTCAGATCATGCATCGCTCTATTAGGCTCTCCCCCCACCACCCTTCCCCGACAGATGAAATATCCCCCTCTCCCGACAGTTGAAAGACCCCCCCCCCCCCATCCCCCGACAGTAAACAAAACAGCCATAAAAGTTGGCAGGAAGAATACAATGGAAAAGCAAAAAGAGAGCAAGAGATAGCAACTAAGCAAACAGAAGCGAACGAAACCAAAAAGGCGAGTAAAAGACGGTAATAAAACGGATGGAATTCAAGAAACCACAAGAAGAAAACAACACAAAACTAAAAAAATTTTAAAGAAGAAAACTTTTGTCAGGAAAAGGAAGAGACACAGAAGAAAGAGAATGTAGACGAACATAGACACAAACTTTCACAACGTAAAGATGGCAGCAAAAAAAAAAAAAAAAGCAACAAATAAACCCCCCAAAAACAAAACAAAAACTAGGAAGGTTAAGAGACAAGAAGTAATAACTTTGAAACATCATTCCAGAACAAAGTTAACGTAACACTGTTATAGGTAGACAGTAAAGTGGTATACACAATGCGTTCATTTTTGTATTTCATTCCGTCACATGGTCTTTTTTATCAATAATAACAAAACAAGATAAGCTAACGTTTTCTTTGTGTGTATCTTTGACTTTTAAAAAAAAGCAGCATCGTCTTTTTTTAGGAGGGGGGGGGGGGGGGGGGGGGGATTGGTGGTATTTTAGCTAATTCTAGTTTTAAGCTGTAATTGTATTAATATTTGAATTAACATAGCAAATGGAAAAGGACGCAATGAACATCTACAAAAAACATTTTTCTGTGTTTCCAGTTATCGTGATTACCATTGCTGATTTAGACCTACTTGTTGCTTCTGTTTCTGCTACTGTGATGTTTCTGTTGTTTCTGTGGCTGCTGCTGATGCCGCTGTTTCTGCTGTTGCGATGTTTCTGTTGTTTCTGCGGCTGCTGCTGGCTGCTGTCACCGCCACTGTTGCCGCTGCTGTTCATGCTAGTTAACTTCATTGCTGATAAATCGTGTGTTAAGTATTGTCGTAGTCAACGTCGTTGTGATTCGTTTCAGATACGTAAAACAAGAAACGGACATTTAAAAAAGTTCGTATTTGCTAGGTTAATATCAAGACCGATTTTGATATGAAGGAAAATATTGTACTGGCCATTGTAATGACTGTCGAACATATTTCATATCATGAGATGATGAGTAAAGAATCCCTCTTGTACTCGTCACTGATGGAGTAGTGTGTCCTTTTTCTTTCCGTTTCGCGAGAACTGATATGTCCTTGTACAAGAGAAATATGCTGTATTTTCAAGCCCTCCCAAGACACACACACACACACACACACACACACACACACACACACACACACACACACACACACACACACATCACGCACGCACGCACGCACGCACGCACGCACGCACGCACATTCACACACATTCGACTATAAACCGAGGCCCCGTGTGCTAACGCACGCAGAACATCTTGCGCACACGTTAACTCCTGTCCCGCTTTTCATAAGTGTAGGCCATTGTGTGCCAGTAGGAACAGATGACAGAATTTACAAAACCGCATACACACGGGGACTAGATGTAAAAAAGCACATAAGTGCTAATTCCATTATTACAAAATCGCATACACACGGGGACCGGATGTAAAAAAGCACATAAATGCGTATTCCATTATCTTCGATATAAAAGAATAAAATACAAATAAAATATATAAAATAATCACACACACACTTACCTACTTACCCTTCCCTCTCTTTATCGACCGCTGTTCCTTCAGAAACTCTACCAGCAAACATTCAAACTTAACGACAAAGAAAACTCATGCCTATTGACCGATACATTTTTTTAAAAAGAACATTCCAATGAACCAGTCTAGATAGTATAAAAGCAAGCTTGTAAACTTGCATTATGTCTATTCCAAACACATTCCCTAAACTGGTATCATCAGTAGAGCAAAGTATTCAAGTTCTTTCAGCGACTTTCAATGAGTCGTACAGTGCTGATCCCCTCTCTTACTTTTTTTCTTTATATCTTTCTCATTTCTTTTACTTCGTTCTCTCTAGCGGAATAACAGATCTGAGGAACTCTGTTTTTTGTGTTGGATGACCTAGTTAATCAGGTGTTGTCTGCTCTGGGCAAATCAGTTCGCCCTCGACAATTCTTTTGAAATCATTGATTGGATGATAGATTGGTTCAATGGTTTGTTGTTTGGTTTGTTGGTTAATAGGTTGGTTGGTTTGTTGGTTGGTTAGTTGGTTGGGTTTGTTGGTTGGTTGATTAGTTTGGGTGGTGGTTGGTTGGTTGTTGGTTGATTGTTTGGTCGGTTTGTTGGTTGGTTGGTTAGTTGGTTGGTTGGTTGGTGTCGGTTAGTTGGTAGTTGGTTAGTTGGTTGGTTGGTTGGTGGTGCTTAGGTTGGGTGGTGGTTGTTGGTTGTTTGTTTGGTTGGTTGTTGCTTTGGATTAGGTCAACATTGTTCTTAGGTGTCAAGTTGCTACCATTGTGCAAAAATTGTCTAGTTTAGAGTGATATACTATAATTATAATATTATATCATAAATTATATCATATATTATATATATATATATATATATATATACTAAAATGTACAATTGTCTGGAAGTTTTTGAACAATGTAACTCTCTAAATATCCATATTGTGTTTTATGTCCTTCACTTGTCCCAGCCATCCTCTATGGAACTGAATCACATTATCACTCTTTCCCCCCGATAAGTTGGTTTGATAGCTTTCAGCATAACACACACTCAATAAGTGTCAGGAATTCAGATCTCTACTGATTTCTGATTAATGTTCTTCATATTTCCTAGTCTTTACAGGAAGGTGACTGCAATGCCTAAAAGACACATACTATGTCGATAGCGCATAATTATTGTAGAACCAACAGCAGCATGAGACATTTTCTGTCAAAATTCAGCAAGATAAACCTGCTTCTATGGGCAAGCATATCGTCCCACACATATCAGAAAAAAGAGAAATATGTAGTAATGATGGATTTTATGTAACAAGACCAATTTGACCTAATGCCACTGATCAGATGGAACAAAATGAAATGTTAGTCATTGTAATACAAATGATTTAACACCACACTATTCTAAACCATGCAACCAAATATCAAGCAAAACAATGCAACAGAAATGGAGCACGATGGCATACACATCAGTACAATCCCAAACTATATAATTCAGTATTACACAAAACAATTATATACGTTGTGATACAAGTTACGTATACTTCAAGACAATGCGATGAATCATGGTGGAATGAAAGCAGTTTCAATACACATAAATCAGCCATGTTTCTACCATTACTTTGGTACCATGCATAATCATGCACATTGAACGTGTTTTATGTCAAGTTTACACCATGTTTCTGCGTTCATGACATCAAAGTTTGTGTTAAGAGTTGAGTAGCCTGACGCTTTGAAGATCTGAAAATAGTCAAGAAGAGAAAACTGAAAATGATGTGGTCATGTAACAAGAGCAGACAATATATATATTCGACCTCCCTGTGCTTTGCCTTGTTAGTCAATATATATATATATATATATATATATATATATATATATATATATATATATATATATGTGTGTGTGTGTGTGTGTGTATAATGATAATACAAGGCAAAGCTCAGTGAAGTCGAACAAGAGGCAGACAGGGAAAGAGCAAAAACCACCATTACTGAATGAAGTCAGTTATATTTTCTACTTGGACTTTCATTTTCATGTATTACTTTACTTATACATCTATTTTTTAGAGTTATCTATTTGTTTTGGTTAATGATATAATATGCAACGTGTTATGATATGAATGTATAAGCAGACCTGGTGCTTCGATTTTCGCAAATCATCAAGTGTTGGTGGTTTTTCACAAGGGTGCTGTAGCCTTCAGTCTTAAAGCTGAGATTCTTCTTCTTCTTTGCGTTGCCTGGGTTATATTGAGAGACCAGATCTTCTGAGGAATTCTGCAGTTGCCTGCAGGTCATCCACCGTGCCGTACAGTTTCTGCTCCAGAGGCGTGGGCTCAGGCCACACTTCCAGCCTTAGCGTCTGGAGGGTCCTGCAGTCTTGTAGGATGTGGGCCGTATCCTGTTCTTCTTCTCCACAGCTGAGATGAAGTCAGTGCATTTTCCCCGTGGGGATGCCGATGGGCCTGTCAATACAAATAGCATCCCCACCTCCTGGAAATTCGCTGCTTGGAATTTTATTTTCTTTCTCTCCTTGTCTTTGTTTCTGCCTTGTTCCTTTTCTTCTTTTCACCGCCTTCTTAGTCTACTTTACTGTCTGCCTATTCCATACATTATTATTATTATTATTATTATTATTAGGAAAGACTTAGACGATAACAATTCTCCCCCACGCCGAAGTCGGATGCGCTGGGTCTGACTTGTCAGGCGCTTAACGGCAGCGCAAAGCATTTTCGCTCATATGACAGACAACTGTAGCTGCTTTCTGAGCGTTGGGGGAATTACAAAGAAGAAGAATTGCGAAGAACTACGAAGAAGAAGAATTGCGAAGAAGAAGATTCGCAAAGAAGATGGAGAATGCAAAGAAGAAAAAAAAGGGAATGCAAAGAAGAAGAGAAGAAAGTGCAAAGAAGAAGAAGAAGAATGCACAGAAGAAGAAGAAGAATGCAAAGAAGACAAAAATGCAAAGAGGAAGAAGAATGCAAAGAAGAAGAAGAATGCAAAGAAGAAGAATTCAAAGAAGAAGAAGAATGCAAAGAATGCCAAGAATAGAAAGAAGAATGCAAAAATGCAAAGAAAAATGAAAAGAAGAAGAATACAAAGAAGAAGAATAATGCAAAGAAGAAGAATGCAAAGGAGAAGAATGCAAAGAAGAAGAATGCAAAGAAGAAGAAGAAGAAGAATGCAAAGAAGAAGAAGAAGAAGAAGAAGAATGCAAAGAAGATAATGATCATTCTGAAGTTAAGATTTAACAAATCAGTGCATTGCCCTCTATACATAAGCAGAGAAGGAGGATGGGGGTGGTGAAGGGAGCAATGATTAATCAAAGGTAGATAGGGAGGAGGGGGACTATGGCGTGATTAGTGGGTCAGGGGGAGATAAACAGGGAAGAAGTAAAGTCTGCAGTTTAAACACTTCTTCACCTTTTGTGAGTTGCTCCATATGGTGTATGCTTGGGTCGTTGGCCTCTCTCTCTCTCTCTCTCTCTCTCTCTCTCTCTTCTCTCTCTCTCTCTCTCTCTCTCTCTCTCTTCTCTCTCTCTCTCTCTCTCTCTCTCTCTCTCTCTTTATCGCGAGGTCTCTGCTGATCAGTTTGTCTGTCTTGGTTGTCTGTTTCTCTGTCTGCCTGTCTTTGTCTCTGTCTTTTTGTCTTCCAAAAACAAACACGCGCTCGTGCGCGGGCGCGCGCGCAGGCACACCCACACACACACTCCCACACCACGCACGCGCACACACAAACTCGCACACACACGCACGCACACACACGCACAAACGCACGCACACAAACACACACAGAACGCCAGAAAAGGTAGTCAAAACAAAATATTTTATTTATTTTCATTTTATTCTTTTACATCGATGATAATGGAATACGCACTTATGTGCTTTTTTTTTTTACATCTAGTCCCCGTGTGTATGCGTTTTTGTTTATTCTGTCATCTGTTCCCACCGGCACACAATGGCCTACTCTTACGAAAAGCGGAACAGACCAGCCACCATGGCGCAGTGGTTAGCGCCTTGGGTTACGGACTGGAAGGTTGCGGGTTCGATTCCCATAAGAGTCATAGGGATTTTTCGGACTCCGGCCGGCTCCTACCCAGAGTGAGTGTGCTGTGGGCTCAGTGGGAAGACTGGGACCACACAGTCGAGCTTCATCCACTTAACGGATGCGAATTTGAGAGTGTTGCTCAAATTACCTGACCAACACTGCAGGTGTCTGTATCTCTCGGGCCCGGTTGACGCCGGGATATATTATGATAGTAAGCGTAGAGTACAACCCTGTCAAGAAGTCTCAAAGCATATGCTCTTCCACAGCAACATCATTACGTCATCCTCATTGTCATTGATCATCATGCAATAAAAAATAATAAAATTGCCTCTGATTCGGTGGTCCCAGTTGCTCTGGTCTCATGGTGACCTCAGATTCGGTTTGCCCGTACACTTCTATGCCTGTGGTGAGTTTGTGTGAAAGCCTTTGGGGTTGGAGGTTCGCGGGGGACGGTCGTTGGAGGGACGTTGTGGTGGTTGCCACCTCGGGTGGGCAAATCACTCAGTATGGCTCCGCGACTGAGCTAATACTGTCGTTAGTAGTGGGCTTAGTAGGTGGTGTCCTGCGTATGTTAGCTCAGAAGAGGCACCACTGAACACCACCGAAGTGACCCAGCAGCAGTGCAGGGCCCCTCTGGCTGGTGGCCCCACAGCGGCCTGATAGTGATGAGTTCCCTGTGGACTTCGACCCTGAGGATGAGACATAACGAATCTGGGTATGGCTGTGGCGGGGAGATTGGAATGAGCGGCGTGGGGACGGGGGACGTCACAGAAGATGAGGCAGCAAAAAAAAAAAAAAAAAAGAAAAGAAAAGCGGAACAGGATTAACGTGTGCCCAAGAAGATGTTCTACATTTCAAAGCATATCAATACTGTGATATAAACCTTAGCACTTGAGCTCACATAAGTGACTTAGATTTTGGCCTTGACCATGGCCTAGTCACCAATAGGTTAGGTAGCAATGGCGCGTGTGTGTGTGTGTGTGAGTGGTTGGTGAGTGTGTGTGTGGGTGTGAGGAGAGGGAGGTATGGGGGGTGGTGGTGTTTGATGGGAGTGAGAGAGGGAGATGAGAGAGAGAGAGGAGGGAGAGTGACAGAAGGACAGATCAGGACGACGGGGGACAGAGGGATGACTGAATGGTGATCACTAATAGTATGGAAGAGAAGAGAAGGTGGATGGAAGAAGAAGAAGAAGAAGAAGAGAGAGGAGAGAGAGGAGGAGGAGGAGGAGAGAGAGACAGACAGAGAGACAAACAACAGACAGACAGAGACACACAGAGACAGAGACAGACAAATCACGAACGAAATACAAGAGACAGTGTTTGTTGGACAGGAGAAAGAGGAAGGAACAGAGGACGCAACAAGACAGACATAGACAGAGTGGAAGACAGACAGACAGAGAGACAATACGGAGACAGCTCAAAGTGCAGTGTGAGAGGATGCTGAAAGCAGAGGAAAAAGCTGATTCAGACTGTAGATGCAGGCGGCAACACTCCACTGTTTGTTTTCTCAGAATCCCCATTCCTGAAACATCTAATGCAAAACGTCCGCAGTGCTGTCTGCTGTGTCATAACAAATCTGTCAAGGGGAGGAGTATATCGTTTGAACGCGCTCTCGTCGTCGCGCACGACGCACTTTCACACCAAACACCGCACATGACACCAAATGCACACACGCACGCCCGCACTATACAAACAATTCTCGCAAAAATGTTTACGCCCCTATGCCTTCCCAAGCATCCACAACACACCACAACACAAATGTACGCATGCACGTGCTCACTCGCCAACTCGCACGCGCGCACACACCCCCACACACAAACCGCGCGCGCGCATCACCACACGCGCACGACGGCGCGCACACACAAGGCGGCGCAAAAAGAGAGAACAGATACACTGCAAAACAGAGAGAGAAGATAGAGAACAGAAGTAGACAAGACAGTAGTCACGTAGTAAGCAATAAAAGTGATGAATAAGATGAACAGACTCCATTTCGTTCAAAAGCAGATGATTTTAAACTTCATCCAAATCAGGCTTTAAAGAGTTCATATTAGCGTTCCCTATTTCCTACAGTAATGCAACCCTCCCCCCCCTTCCTCCAATGCCCGTGTTATGCCCTTTTGAAGATAAGATAGCCAACACTTCGGCACCTACTACTTGATGATTTCTGTTGCTGTGATTCACTGGTTCATATTTTCCCATGAGTGCCGGCTTCAGATAATAGATCCCCCCCAAACTTCTTT
>CM054138.1:4836329-4848829 GCA_028751875.1 Rapana venosa | reverse complement strand
AGCCAAGACACAAAGTAATGGATACTTGTTTGGGCGAAAAGTCGCCACAGTATTTTTAGACCCTGGCCACATTCTTGAGAGTGCAGACTCGTTTCCTAAGTGAGAGATACGACGTTTGACCGTGTTTTCTTTCTGTTTTGGTCTGTTGCTTCAGTACCGTTGCGATGTGATGAATAGTATAAGGATAATAGTTGAGACTTGTTTAGACCAAAAGCTGTGTCAGTTATTGATGAAGCCAAAGAGCCAATGTCTTCATTAAAATTGTGATTCAGATTCAGAATATTTTATTGCCATTTAAGTCATGTAGACTTATTTGACACAACAAAAACATCAACTATAATTATTACCTATTTTGGCTAAAAGTGATGTACACTAAAAACATGTTGTATTCTACTTCTCTTTTTCTCTCTTTTCAAAACACTCATACACATATCTGATGATATCTGCTTGATATATATCAACTGTGATTATGTCACTTAATTTATGTACACAGTTTTGCGTTCTTTGTCTTTCGTTTTGATTTTTAATAACAAATTATTTCTGAGTTCATCATATAAAATGCATTCATCAAGTAAATGAAATTCATCTTCAATTTTGTTACAGTGTCTACATTTTCTGTCCTCTCTGGATATATTTTGGTGTCTCCCTTTCTCTATCATTAAATTGTGACAGCTTGTGTGAAATTTACAATGTCTTCTTATGAGTTTTGTTTTCATAGTTTACTAAGTATGGTTCCAATCTGTATTCTTTGGTAGCAAAATCATAGAATTTTAGTTTTGCAAACTCTTTCTTTTGGTAGATCCAAAACGTTTTATACATGTCCTCAAGTTTTCTTCTAATAGCATAACTCAACCGATGAACATTAAGAGTGCTTTGGTTCTTCCAGACATGTTTGAATCCAATTGTGTACAGAATATTTTTCACTGTGTTTATCCATTGATCGTATGTATTATTCTGATACAAATAATCGTATACTATTCTAATATAAGAGTCTGGTTTTGATTCTGTCAAATGAATCCAAAAGGATATTATCTGGCATATGATTTTAAGGGTCAGTGGAAATCTCCCTAATTCACCCAAAGTGGGTATTACTAATGCTTTTTTATGAACTCATTATCATTTGTTTACAAAATTTTACATGGAAATTCTCATACAAAAATGATTGGATAAGCATGCCTTGAACAGTTTATCAATATGAAATTCTGTCTCCCCATTAAAACAAAAAGAAAACCAAACTTCTGCTCCATAGGTTAAAACAGGGGTTATCAGTGAGTCGAATAAACGCATTATTATAGTAGTCTTTAAATTTTGTCCATGAATTGCTCTTTTAAAGGCGTATGTTGCTTTGTTGCTTTGTTTTACTAATGTTCTTGTGTTGCTTGAAATTTCCCGTTCTGATGAAAAACGACACCTAGATATTTATAAGTTTCTACTGTTTCAATTACATGCTCTCCACATTTAAAATGAATTGGAATTTTAGGAGGTGATCTCGTAAAGACTATTACCTTTGTTTTTGTTTTGTTTATCTTTAAACCCCAATTAGAACAGTATTCTTGCAGTTTATTCAGTTTAGTTTGAAGACCTATTTTGGTTGTTGATAGCAATGCCAGGTCATCAGCATAGAGTAAACAAGGAATTCTGTCTTTTGCGGTTATATATGGCGAATCTTTCTCATCAGTATATTGAACTATATCATTGACATATACATTAAATAATGTAGAACTTAATGTATTTCCCTGATGTACCCCTTTTCTGACTATGATTTCATCTGTGTGTTTGCCTCGTATTTTTGTAAATATTGTTGCATTGGAATACATGTTTTTGATGACAATAAAAGTTTTGCCTGTTATTCCTATTTCGTTTAACTTTATAAGAAGACCCTCGTGCCACACATTATCAAACGCTTTCTGAAAATCTACAAAGCAGCAATAAAGTCTTTTAGTTTTTACTTTCAGTACACTATCTATTAAATTGTTAAGTAGGAATATATGGTCCGTTGTTCTGCATGCTTTTCTGAAACCAGCTTGTTCTCTGACAATACTATTGTTATTTTCTAAATATTCAGAAATTCTATGGTTCAGTATTTGACAAAAACGTTTTCCAATAGTGTTTGTCAACGTTATTCCTCTGTAGTTTTCTGGGTTGTATATGCATCCGTTTTTATATATTGGGACATTCACTCCTACTTTCCAGTCACAGGGATATATACCCGTTTCTAATACTAAATTGAAAATATTCCGCATTATCTCTATAACATTAGATGAAACTGATTTGATCATTTCGTTTGTGATTCCATCTTTTCCAGGCGATTTGTTATTTTTCAGCTTTTTGATTGTTTTTGTAATTTCCTCTGTTGTAATTTGCTTATCTAGCAGTGGGTTATTAGATACTTTTAATTCATTAAACCTGCTTTGTACTTGCTTTTTGTGGTCTGGATCTATTTGCGGTTCTTTACCAATAAGTGTTTTTAAGTGTTCAGTCCATGTACTGCTACTAATATGATTATGATGTTTTAATCCATCATCTTCGCTTTCTTTTAATTTTTTTAAAGTTTTCCACAATATACTCGGATCTTCGTCAATGGCATCATGCAGCTGTGATGCCAGTGAATTTTGAAGATTTTCTTTTTCTTTTTTATTAAAGTATTATATTGTTTTCTTTTCATAAAGTATTTTTCTCGAAGTTCAGGTTTATACGGGGTTCTATTTATTGCATTTAGTAGAGATTTTACTTCTTTTCTTGTACTGTTACATTCCGAATCAAACCATTTTTTATTGTGTTTAATTCTTCTTACCGGTTTTGACTTTCTGGTCTTCAAGCTTAATTGTTCCACTTTGAGAAAGATATCATCATCATCATCATCATCATCATCATCATCATCATCATTGTCGTCGTCGTCGTCGTCGTCGTCGTCGTCGTCGTCGTCGTCGTCGTCGTAGTAGTAGTAGTAGTAGTAGTAGTAGTAGTAGTAGTAGTAGTAGTAGTAGTAGTAGTAGTATCATCATGACAATCATCATCTTTGTCGCCATTATCATCGGCATTATAAGCATCATTATCATTATCATAATCGTCATCATCATCATCATCATTACAGAGCAAGAATGAAAAAGAAAGAAGAAAAAAGATAAATTGATAGATAGATAGACAGATAGATAGATAGATAGATAGATAGATAGATAGATAGATAGATAGATAGATAGATAGATAGATAGATAGATAGATAGATAGATAGATAGATAGATAGAGAGAGAGAGATAGAGAGAGAGAGAGTTAGTAGGATAGTGATAGATAGATAGATAGATAGATAGATAGATAGATAGATAGACAGATAGATAGATAGATCGATGGATAGATAGATAGATAGATAGATAGATAGATAGATAGATAGATAGATAGATAGATAGATAGATAGATAGATAGATAGATAGATAGATAGATAGATAGATCTTCTTCTTCATGTGCCAGGTCTGTTGCAGACATCGGCGATCATGGCCTTCCATTCCTCTCTGTTGTCAGTTCTCCTGATGAGTTCAGTATTGGGGGATTCTTTCCTCGTTGCGTAGCTATTCAGACTGTCTGTGTATATTGTGCGTTGTCTTCCTCTGTCTTTGGTACCACAAATTTTTCCACAAAATATTTGCTTTTCTATTCCATCAGCTCTGTTTATGTGCCCCAAAAATTGTAGTTGTCTTTTTCTGATGGTTTTGAGTAGGGATCTTTTGTACCGGGCCATTTCCATTACTTCTTCGTTTGACTTCTTTTCAGTCCATGACATTCTCATAATTCTTCTGATATACCACATTTCTGCTGCTTCAAGTCTTCTTTCGAGGTCTTTTGTCAGCGTCCAGCATTCACATCCGTACAGAAGGATGGACCATATGTAGGCTTTCAGAGTGTTGATTTTGGTGCTGAGTCTTATATTTCTGTAGACAAAGCGATTCTCTTCTTTATTTCTGTGTCGCATCTGGCGTCTGGAGTTATTGTGAAGCCCAAGTATTTAAAGGTGCAAACTTGTTTTATTCTTTTCCCCTTTGCAGAAAATGTTACATACAGGGCATGTCTGACTGTTTTGAGATTACCATGCACTCAGTCTTCTTTGCATTCAGTTGGAGTCCTTTGTTTTCACTTTCGATTGTGACTGTTGTAAGGATATTTTGTAGCTTTTCCTCCGAGTCAGCAATTAGTACTGTGTCATCGCATATCTTAGATTGTTTATGTTGTGACCTCCTACTTTGACACCTTCATGCTGCTCTATGTTCCGTAGAATGATTTCGCTGTGAATATTGAAGAGGTCTGGAGAAAAAAACGCAGCCCTGCCTCACTCCCCTACAGATCGGTCTGAGGGCAAGATGGCTTTTTGCTGCTTTTTGTTTTGTTTTGTTTTGTGTCTTTTTTGCGTGTGTTTAAAGGACTATTCTATATGTTTGGCTTTTACCTGTTTTGTGTGGTCATGTTCTGCAATAATTGTTTATACTGATCCTAAATAAAGGGCTGTACTATATATACAATCTTCCTTTTTGCGGCTGCATTCTCTTGGTCTACTTTCAAGTTTCACCTTATTACCTCAATGGTATGTAAATGATCATCGTTATTGTTCTCACCCACCGAAAGCCTACAAATTGATTACAACACTCATCATCAGTAAGCAAATGTATACACGTTTATAAGTATTTGGGTTTACTTGCTTGCTTGCTTGTTTGTTTGTTTGCTTGTTTGTTTATTTGCTGTCTCCTTTGTTTCCTTCTGAATTTTTTGGGGTTTTTTTCTGTTTTGCAGTTTGTCTTAAAATGTTACAAACCAAAAATGATAACTTTTTCGTTTCATTGATGCGTATTTTGTCGGAAGAAATGACTTTTAGAATATGCCTATTTGTAATCAGGTGCCTTTTAGTGACAGTTCTACATTGAAAAGAAACCTACCAAGTAAGTAGGAGAAACTCTGTCAAAAACAGTCTTTTCTAAAGTGGAATTAGCTGTATACAAACAATATTCCACTGTCGTACCAGTCCAATTTAGAAACTACAGATTTTAAAAAACGTGGTCTGAAATGATCACACGTTGTACTGGTGTGAACTGAGACATGTTTTCAACACTGCTTGCAATATCTACCTGGAAAACTAATAATTGACAACCTTGTTTTTGGTGGATGCATACTGTATTTTTTTCATGTTTACAAAACATGTCAGATTCTTATCTGGAACATAGCTTACAGGTTGGTGATTATTATGCATGTTTGATACGTTGTGTATACGACAGGAGCATGAATTATGTGGAAGCTGTAAACATGTTGCTTGTATAACTAAAATGCCACACGCTCTTTCAAACTGACTGAGATATATACAGTTGGTAGTGTGATATCTAGCAATGTGTTAAAAATATACAACTACCACAATGGTCCCTGGTGTGTGTGTGTGTGGTTTTTTTTTTGATATTCTTTTATATCGATGACAATGGAATAAGCACGTATGTGCTTTTTTACATCCAGCCCCCGTTTGTATGCGGTTTTGTGAATTCTGTCATCTGTGTATGTGTGTGTGTTGGAGAGGAGGTGCGTGCGTGTATGTGTTTGTACATATGTGTATGTGCGTGCATGTCTGTGTGTGTGCGTGCGTGCTTGTATGTTGATGCTTAATCTGACAGACCACCGTAAAAGATTATTTTAAAGTCTTGAAACAATTCACTCAAAACGTCAATTGTTTATTTTGTGTGTGTGGTGTTTTAAAATTTTTTTTTTTTGCTGCCTCATCTTCTGTGACGTCCCCGTCCTGATGTTCCCACGTCACTCATCCCAATGTCCCCGCCACAGCCATACCCAGATTTGTTATGTCTCATCCTCAGGAACGGAGGTCCACAGGGAGCCTATCAATATCAGGCCGCTCTTGAACCACCAGCCAGAGAGGCCCTGCACTGCTGCTCGGTCATTTCGGTGGTGTTCAGTGGTGCCTGTTCTGAGCTAACATACGCAGGTCACAACCTACTAAGCCCCCTACTAACGACAGTTTTAGCTGTCGCGGAGCCAGACTGAGTGAGTTGCCCACTCGAGGTGGCAACCACCACAACGTCCATCCAACGACCGTCTTCCCTGAGCCTCCAAACTCAAGGCCTTTGACACAAACTCACCACAGGCACAGAAGTGTATGGGCAAACGATTCTGATGCCACCATGAGACCAGAGCAACTAGGACCACCGTATAAGAGACTTTTTTTTATAGTTATTGCATGAAGATCAATGAGGATGACGTAATGATGCTGCTGTGGAAGTGCATATGCTTTGAGACTACTTGACAGGGTTGTACTCTACGCTTACTATCATGATATATCCCAGCGTCAACCGGGCCCAAGAGATACAGACACCTGTAGTTTTGGTCACGTAATTTGAGCAACAATCTCAAACTCCCATCCTTAAAGTAGATGAAGCTCGACTGTGTAGTCCCAGTCTTCCCACTGAGCCCACATCACACTCACTCTGGGTAGGAGAAGGCCGGAGTCTGAAAAAAACCTATGACTCTTATGGGATTCGAACCCGCGACCTTCCAGTCCGTAACCCAAGGCACTAACCACTGCGCTATAGTAGACTTTTTAAAAAATCTGCTTTGCACAAAAATGAAAAGATTTTGAAAAAGACATTTACTGCTAGCTTAGTCTTCAATCCGGTTCACCACACCAGCAAACACAGTGAAGATCTATCATCGTTCTGGCGTTGGTCAGTCAGGGAAATCTCCAAGTAACAGGGTGTCGGTGTGTGTGGAGGGCGTGATCAGTAATGTGTGGACGTTCACAATCTGTGGTAAAATATCTGAGCTCCATCACAGATGACAGATGATGAGAGATTTTTGTCTAGGAGTGGCCAGGTCTGTTCACAGAGTCATAAACGTATTGCCTACAGCCCAACCGTTCATTATCGAAACACTCATCACGTTGAGTGACATGGAAACGCATCAATTCTCTCCAAGAAGAGCTATATCATTTTCAAGAATCGTCTCCAAAACACAACCCTAGCAACAAAACACACGAAACGATATGTTTTCCTACGAAATGGATGCTCAAGAGCAAATACAACTAGACCAAGCTGAAATGCCAATGAGTAACCAGTAATAAATACGATTTTAGCAAATGTGAAGACAAAATATACCTTTCGAGAACTGTTCATTTGTGCGAGCATTTTAATATCATGTTCAGATATTTTGCATCGAGACTGTTTAGTTATGGTTAGTCAATTTATTTTAGCTCTTCAACGTTTATCATAGATTTAATGAATATGTCCAAATGCTTTTTTTCAAGGAAAATCAGATTTTAAGCTGTAGTAGCTCATTGTGTACAAAATGATTAAGAATTACTGGAGATCCAGCAGACAATATTATCTTTTCTCAAATGAATGTTGATAAGCCACACGGAAACCACAGCACCTACGGAATAACACTTCAACAACAACAACCTTCACCACAGCGTCAGCTTACGCCACGATCTCACCAAACACATGTCTAAGGTCAACATGTCTGACATTCAATGTCAACAAACACATCAGACCACCCTGCCATCCCCTTCCATTTCTTCCTGATGCACTCAAGATGGACAAGTCCTAAAACAACCTGAAACACTCAGAGCACAGTGTGCTTTTAACGCCATTGTCTTTTCTCGCTTGTATTGTTGCCGGGTGTCATCAGTCTTGGTAAATACTGTGCACTGCTACTGTCTACCTGCCAGCCGCATCACGCTGATACACTTTTTATCTCTTCCGCTTGACGACAAAGAGTTCCATCTGCACATTCTGAACATTGCCAGATGAGAATCTGCAGTAGGCAGTCAGTAGTTTGCAGTTGTGTAGACTTCAGCAGTTCCCGGTGGGGTTTCCGGGGGTCTGTCTGTATAAGTAGCATCCCCACCTTCTGGAAATTCTGTGCTGGAAATTTCTCCTTTTCTATCACTCTCTTTCTTTCTGCCTTGTTTCTTTTCTTCCTGACACATCCTTCTTGTCTTTTTTCTGCCTTCTTGATCCATTCTCCTGCTTTTTTCTCCAGAAAGACTTAAAAGATGACAATTCTCTGTTATGCCGAAGTCGAATACACTGGGCCTGACTTTTCAGGCGCTTTACGGCAGTGTGACGTATTTTCGCTCATAATTTTAACAGGCAACAATAGTTGCAGTCTCAGCAATCGACGACGAAGAAGGAGACTGCAGCGGTCAGGAGTTTGCAGTTGTGTAGACTGCAGCGGTCAGGAGTTTGCAGTTGTGTAGACTGCAGCAGTAGTTTGCAGTTGTGTAGACTGCAGCAATCCGTAGTTTGCAGTTGTCTAGACTGCAGCAGCTAGTCAGTAGTTTGCAGTTGTGTAGACTGCAGCAGGCAGTCAGTAGTTTGCAGCTGTGTAGACTGCAGCAGTCAGTAGTTTGCAGTTGTGTAGACTGCAGCAGTCAGTAGTTTGCAGTTGTGTAGACTGCAGCAGTCAGTAGTTTGCAGTTGTGTAGACTGCAGCAGTCAGTAGTTTGCAGTTGTGTAGACGACCTCGACCCTAACATTCTGAAGAATTACAGACCTGTTTCTAACCTACCTTTTATCTCTAAAGTCCTTGAAAAAGTTGTTCTGAAACAACTCAATAGACATCTTCATTCCAACAATCTCCTTTCCCCTTTTCAGTCTGCCTATCGTGCCAACCAGAGCACCGAGACCACCCTAGTCCACACCTTAAACACTCTTTTGCACGCTTCTGACTCAGGAAAAATATCCCTTCTCACTCTCCTCGACTTGTCTGCAGCCTTTGACACTATAGACCACTCAATTCTTCTCTACCGTCTCCAAAACACGTTTGGTATTAAAGACACAGCCCTCACCTGGTTCAGTTCATACCTTACAGACCGATTCCACACAGTTACAGTAAATAAGATTCAATCAGCCCCTGCCAAACTGGAATATGGAGTCCCACAGGGGTCAGTTCTCGGCCCTGTTCTTTTCACTGTCTACACTGCCCCTCTTTCACATATAATAAACCGTCATCAAATCAGCCATCATTTTTATGCAGACGACTCTCAGATTCTTAGCAGTGAACCTCCCGAAAATCTGCCTTCTCTCTTGACAAATATGTCCTTCTGCCTTCAAGATATCCAAAATTGGATGATAGAGAACAAGTTACAACTAAATGCAGATAAAACCGAAGCCATGCTTATAGGGACCAAACACAAACTCTCTTCCATAACAACAGCTTCAATAGAATTCGGCAATATGTCTGTCCCTCTATCCACTGTAGTGAAATATCTAGGGGTGGTTATCGATAACACGCTCTCCATGCAAAAATTCATCACCCAAACCTGCCAGTCGTGCTACTATCAATTACGGCGTATTAGTGCAGTTCGAAAGTATCTGTCCATGATGCAACATCCAAACTAGCCCACAATCTCTCATTCTCTCACGTCTGGACTATTGAAATTTCTCTTCTGGCTGGTCTGCCAGCATCATCTACCCACCCTCTTCAACGTATACAAAACTCTGCAGCTCGACTAGTCCTCAAAAGAAACAAATCGAGCACATTACTCCTCACTTGCGATCTCTCCACTGGCTGCCTGTGCCACAGAGGGTAAACTATAAGATCTGTACCCTCTGTTACAAAAGTCTCCACAGAACAGCACCTTCCAACCCTGTGAATGTCTTCACTTGTACACTCCTTCTCGTTCCCTCCGCTCTGCTGCAGATCCCTTTGGGTGCTTAAGAATACCTAATTCAACCATCCACTGTTGCCGTCGCTCTTTCTCTGTTTCTGGTCCAGTGATCTGGAACGACCTCCCTCTCTCCCTTCGTCAAAAGCCTACTTATGATGCTTTTAAATCCAGCCTAAAGACGCATTTATTTCAAACCTAAGATTCTCCGGGGTTCCAAAGGATCTGAAACGTTTTTTAAACAAAAAGAAAGTAGTATTTTACACAGGCACAGAACAACAAAAGAAGAAGTAAATAAAGAAGTCAAAGCTGCTGTTGCACGGGCCAGACTATATATAAAAATAAGATAGAAGAAAAGTTTCGGGGAACAATTTTCGTGCTGCATGGCGGGGAAATCCAAAAATGTCTGCAGTAAAAAATGGTGGGTGTCCAACATAGGTCAAAATCAGTTTGCAGGATATGTAATAACAACTTACCAGACCGTCTAAAACGCATTTTTACTCGCTTTGAAAAGCTGATTTTTCAGATAACTAAAATGATCTGAAACAATCCCTAGTTTCTGAGAATAGCGTCCCTTGTTGATGAAGAAAAATTTTCTGTAAGCACTTAAAGGCAATAAATATTAACAAATCTCCCGGACCAGATGGTATATGTGGAAGAACCCTGAAATTCTGCGCTACTGAGCTTGTCAGTTTCCTTCAACACCTGTTCCAGGCCTCACTGGATACTTGTCAGATTTCCCGTTATTTGGAAAACTTCCAATTAATACCTCTTCCAAAGAAACCCAATCCTTCTCGGCCTAACGATTTTAGACCTGTAGCTCTCACATCTCTTGTGATGAAAACGCTAGAAAAGACGTAAAATCTCTCATTCTTTCTGCTACAGAGAAAGACCTTGACCCACTGCAATTTGCATACAGGTCTCGAAGGGGTGTCGAAGATGCCAAACTATTCATTTTGAACAAGTTGTATAGCCACTTGGAAACACCTGACTCTCATGCCAGAATATTTTCGCTGACTTTAGTTCAGCTTTCAATACAATGCAGCCTCACGTTCTGGTTAACAAATAATTTAAAAATTTAACGTGGGACAATCAACTTGTTCGTTGGCTGATTGAATTTTTAACCAACAGCCCACAGCATGTTTGGCCAAAAAATATCTTCTTCGGTTAGATTTACCTGCACTGGTTCTCCGCAGGGTTGCGTCCTCTCACCACTTCTGTACATTCTATACTCAGATGATTGCAGAAGCAACCATGGAAATTCTTTTCTGGTAAAGTTCGCAGACGATAGTGCTCTGTTATCTCTCTTATCCGGATCAGTCTTAGACCACGTTCCAGCCCTCACCGAGTTCGTACACTGGTGTGACGAGGCCTATCTGGAGCTAAATGTTTCTAAAACTAAAGACCTGCCTATCGACTTCAGAAGATCAGGCATACCCCTAAGAATATTATTATCCTAATAAAGAAGTTGAAAACGTTTTGAACTAAAAGTATTGGAACTGTTTTTGACCACAAGTTAAACGGGGACGTTAACACTGACGCTATTGTCAAAAAGGGACAACAACGTCTGTATTTTCTGAGGAAACTGAGCTCATTTTTTGTAGACAAAAAGATTCTTTCCTTGTTTTACAAGTCTTACATAGAGAGTTTTTCTAAGTTTGCTTTCATTTTGTTGGTACAATAACCTTAGTGTTTAAAACAAGAATGGCCTGCAGAAAATTTGTAAGAAAAATGCTAAAAAATAATTGGAAAAGGACAAAGAGATCTCATGTCATTCTGCAATCAGCAGCTTTTACGCAAAGCCACAGCCATTTTGGCTGATCCTTCTCATGCTTTGTTTCCAGAATTTCAAATTTGCCTTCGGAACGCCGTTTTTCAGTGTCCATCGGCAAAAAATAACCAGAAAAAGAAATTCTTTTGTGCCAGTAAGCATTCGAATTCTGAATTCACAATGATGTTGACTACCTAGTTTTTACATTTCCCTGAATTACTTGCCTGATTGTCATGTTACGAGTGTAGTCGATAAAATAAATATGTGTGTGTGTGGGTGGGTGCGTGGGTGTGTGAAATAAGTCTGTCTTCTAGTCAACGGTCTTAAAACATTGAATTCATATATTGGTGTATGGTGTGGTGTGCGTGGGCGTGTTCGCACACACACGTATGTGCGTGTGTACGTGCTGCGTTATATGCGTGCGTAAAAATAAGTTTGTATGTCTTCTAGTCAATGGATTTAAAATTGTGTTCACAATTGATGGGGTGTGCGTGCGTGCGGGTGGTTTGCTGTGTGTGCGCATGTGCGCGTGTGTGTTGGTGTGTGTGTGTTCGTGACATTTTATTTGAAAACCAATATGAAATATAGCTTTTGTGTCTTTGATATATTTGATGTGTATCAATGTGCCTGTCAGTATTGTAATTGCCCTTCATGGGATGATTAAAGTGTTTTTGACTTGACTTGACTTGACTCTCCCCCCTTGTTTCATCTCATTTCTGTCCCTGCCCTCAATAACCAACTCCACCCCCCCAGCCCCCCATCAGCCTGCCCGTGTGTACAACATTTGTGTGTGTGTGTGAGGGCGCGCGCGCGTGTGTGTTTACATTTGTATTTGTAAACAAACTGTTAATTGTGCGCGTGTGTGTGTTTACATTTGAATTTGTAAAAATCTATTAATTGTAACTGGCTGCATGTGAAAGACTAGGATGAATGAGAGCGCTTTGATTTGTTTTTTTGCAAGATATAGCGCTGTATAAATTCCATGTATTATTATTATTATTATTATTATTATTTATAGACTGCAGCAGTCATTAGTTTGCAGTTGTGTAGACTGCAGCAGTCAGTCAGTAGTTTGCAGCTGTGTAG
>CM054138.1:4823829-4826329 GCA_028751875.1 Rapana venosa | reverse complement strand
TTAAATCCTGTTCCGCTTTTCGTAAGAGTAGGCCATCGTGTGCCGGTGGGAACAGATGACAAAATTTACAAAACGGCATACACACGGGGACTGGATGTAAAAAAAAAAGTACATTAGTGCTTATTCCATTGTCCTCGATATAAAAGAATAAATAAAATAAATAAATAAATAAAAACAACAGCAAGTAGGAGCAACACGACGATGACAATGATGATGATGACGACGATGACGATGATGATGATTACATCCCACCAAACGAGATCTCCCCCCTTGCCGTGCTGCATCTTCAAGGCTGCCAGCAGCCCTGCAGAAGCGAACCACGTCACGGGTCTGCTGACAGAAGACACACACCACCACCGCACAGGCAAGGCACACTGCCAGACATCACAAGAACAACTGACTAAGAGGACATGAAAGACATCCTTTTAAAGGGAATGCTACAGGTGAGAACAGCAGTGGGGTGGGTGGGGGGAGGGTTGTGTCGGGAAACAGATGAAGTAAAATTAAGAAAAGAATGAAAACAAAAAGAAAGAAAAGGGGGAACACAGGGAGCAACAGCAGATTGATAGCAGACAGAAACACAGACAGACAGAAACAAAGGCAAGACACACAGCCACAGGGTGCAGAGATACACTGCCAAACAGCAGAACCACAGACAGACAAACACATAGATAAACAAACAGACAGGCAGATGGAGTTGTGGTTTCCAGCAGTTGTGTGTGACATGAAGAGGGCTGATTACCAGAACAGACAGCCCTCAGTGTGGCTGCAGAAGCAGAGAGGCAAGAGGTGTGGAGGAGGCCAGGAGGCAGCCTGAAGATGGACCCAGCACACTGATCACCTCTTGGGTCTCTTCATTAGCGGAAAGGGGGGGGGGGGGGATGGATGGAGAAGGAAAGAGTGTGTAGCTCAAAATGGGTACAGCGAAGAAAGCGGTTAGAGCGTAACACTCCTGATTCCATTGGCCTGTAGATTCGAGTCTTGGTGTCACCGTGTTAAGGTTGGGTTGTTTATACTCTACCTGGTCTGTTTATATACTGGCCCATCTCTAGCATGTGGAATCTCCCAGAATATGCCCTCGTCTCACTCATCCCACCGGGGAGCCACTGTAAAGTCATACGTACACACTGGATGAGAGATGTGTGTACATATAAGTTTTGAAATAGCTCACCATACAGTCAGCCATACTCCAGCTTCAGAGGATTATTTGTTTTATTGTCATCTCGAATTTCAAAGCATTACAGCATTTGATTAAACCATGGCACTTTAGCTGAAACAGCTTTGGCCTGGGTGAATGCTGGAAACTTCCATTGATATCATCCCACAACCTTCTTGTGACTGATCCCGAAGCAATTTCGTTTTCTACACCAATGCAATGCATCTTTTGGCAGCATCCAGCAAGGAGAGGCCCGTTCCTTACAATCCTGTCATGTTTACTTCATGGTCAACGAATGAACTGAGATCAACAAGACACCCCCAACTTGACCATAGTAACAGTCTCTGTTGACGTGTTAAGGAAAACAGTGGTAGTTTCCTACTGGCTGTGAAAAACCATATCTAAAACAGAGCTGTATAATTGCAGCTGAAAAGTACGCTCACAAACGCAGCTAGTAGACACTTTGATGTTCCAACTTCAGCTATTAACGATGGACTCTTGAAGATGTAAACCAGTGAGAAACCCTCAACTAGAAAACTCGCCATCACTTGATGTTCATATTTTCCCCTGAAAGAGTGAGAGCTAGAGAATTACTAGTGAAGATTGCACTCTGTGTTACACTCTAGCACGTGGGCTAAGTCAGAAGATGTGGCTCTTTGACTTTCAGACATAAAGCATCCCTCCTTTGACCATGGTGTTCCCCGTCATCTATGTTGTGAAGAGCCTTCAATTGGGGGCAGCCACAGTCATTGGAGCACTGTGTGGGCTACCTAAGAAGTTTCCTTTTATCCCCTTTTACATAGGCAATAAACGGTAGCGTGTGAGGAGTTTAAACATTCGTGTTTAGCTTTCTGGAAGCTAGCAGGATGGATTATCGTATATTTTCAGTCTCGTGCATGCTGTTTAAAGGGGTTGGCTTTCTGGTCCTTTTGAACTCTTCAATACTTCACATTCCTTCTGGTGTTTGTTCATTTCAGAACAACGAGAAACTGAAATTGTTTAGTTACATTTACAGCTTTCAAATGTTTTTGAAAGGTAAAGAAAAAGGCTGTTGATATTGTCTTGTTCTGGGACTTTTTTTCAAGAAAGGAAAAAAAAAATGTTGCAGCTAATACGCATTTATATGAGCTTACAAAAACGGCTGTGTGTGTGTTTGTGTGTGTGCCTATGTGTGTCTGTGTATGTGTGTTATGTGTATGTGTATATTTACTTTATATATCTTTTATTCTGAAACAGCCGCTTATGTGCATGCGTGTTTATATAGTAAGACGTCACTCACACACACACACACACACACACACACACACACACACACACACACCCCACACACACACACACACATTC
>CM054138.1:4770006-4823329 GCA_028751875.1 Rapana venosa | reverse complement strand
GCCCGGGGGGCCATATCTGTGAGGAAGAATAAACAGCAGAGGGGGTTTAAAGAGCTGCACAGACATCATCAGCCAGGGCAAAGCTGAGAACAGAGTGAACAGACAACAACGTCAGCATGAAGGTAACACCCACACTGTGCACATGCCAGTCCTGGACTCGAACAGTAGACCTCCAGAGAAGATGAAGGAGGAAGTGCGGGTCATCCTCTGACAGACCATGGCCTGCTATGAAGACCTCCTTACAATACTCAAGAAGAAAAAAACAGAAATGATGATGATGGCTATGTATCAATATTGGACAGCCTTCCAAACACTATCTTACAAGGCACAGTTCATGTTAGTAGAAAAAGAGGCAGACAGAAAGAAAAGGGAAGACAACATCACTGGACTGACTACAAAGAGCTTTGCTTAGAGGAGGAAGCTGATGTTTCCTTTAGTGTGGTAACCTCGATACCAGTATCAATTACGGTACAGGTGTGTTAGTGTTGTGTGTCGTACTTCTCTTTTCGTTGCCATGTGGATCACTTGTAGAGCTTTGGGTTAGATCCCACAGAAGTGGTGAGTCAGTGTGACTGAGTAAAGATTTCTAATTCTATGCCATCTAGAAGCAGACCTATCAGCTAGGCACGCCATGATGGGGGCTGGGTGTTCCCCGCTTCCTGTGGGCACCAGGAGGTCCTGAAGACGCCCATGGCTGGCTGGGTTCATCCCCAAGCTGCCCTGGCAGTCAGCCGGTAGAGGTCTTCAGTCAGGAACAGCTGACCCTGGCCAAAGGCTGTGTCAGTCAGTGATGCCAGCTGAGTGCTGAAGCCTGCACTGACATGTTGGTTTGGTGCAGTGTGACGTTATGCCGTTAGAAGCTCCTAGCATAACAACCTGCACTGTCTTTCAAAGGAGGAACAATATCTTCCTAACTAACACTAAAACTCAGCTGGAACAACAAGAACATTGCCTACGGCTCCAGGATCAGACTGACGCATTCCCTGCTTCTGTCTATATTTTGTATGCATGTGAAACGTGGACTATGAAAGCAGACACTGAAAGAAGAGATCAGGCAATGGAGATGAAAGGCTCTCATAAACTTCATGGTAACTGTACAAAGATAACGTAACCTAGCCCGGAAGCTAAAGCCAGAATTAAATCGCCATCAGACCATCTGAAGACCTGACATCCGTGAAAAGAGGCAAACTGAAGTGGTATGGGCACGTCATTTACGAGCATAGAAAGTGCAGGAAACGTGAGAGAGGGAATGTTTGTCTAGTGTAGGTAGTGTTGCTGGGCTTGGGCTCCCTAAGGCACTTGCAGCATGCACCCTGACCCCTTCACCACATAGTGAAATCACTGGGAGGCTTACGTTCACACTGGAGACATTTGCAGTATGACTCTTTTCAAGTTCTCATTATATAGGCAGCATTGTTGGTGATCAATTCAAAATAAACAGCATTATTGTAGCTTTTCATTTTTAAATATGTTGGTTATCATTGTGTTTTCTTTCAGTGCTTTTAAATTTACCATAATTTTATCTGAACTTTTCTCCTCAGTGATTTTATACATGGGTGAGCCATTTTTATTCTTCTGGTAGATTTGGACAAATTGTAGCTCTTTTGTCAGTAAATATTATGTTCTTCATTTAACTGTCATTTCTTTTTCCAGAGAAATAGCAGCTTTACAATTTTGATGTGTGCATATTTTGAAGGATTTCTGAATATTTCACAAAGTGGGTCAATAAAAGTATTCCCTTTAGTGACTGCACATTCCTATCTGGGTCAAATGTTACTTGTTACCAAGCTCACCAGTCTGGCATAAGGCTGGTCTGCTTTGAGCAAGTATTGTTTCCAGCTGTCCTTATAGCTTTCAGAAAAAGGTAAAAGTACAGTTGAAGATAGGTGACTTCTTTGCCAAGGGCAAATGAACAAACGCTTGTGATGTAGTCATTAAGGTTTGTTCATGTGTTATGTGGATTCATGTAATCTACTGAATAATCTGGTTCAACAAGCAAACTGGTAATTTTATTTAAACTTGCTTACCCAAACTTTCTACCAAACCACATGGTATACATAATCCAAAATTACATTAAAAAAAAGAAAACGAATTGTTAACTTAAAACAAAGTGATACTTATTGATATTGCCAACCAAACAAGCTTATTCCCAAATTTTGCCTGAAAAGCGCTTGTTTTACCTTATTCACACACGCTCACAAATTGGATAGGGAAATGTATGATTTGGATTAGTTATATATTTGATTTGAAGCTGAGCATTAGCATGCTCAATTGGTGAAGGAAAGAAGAGGGAAGTTTCCACAGGAGATGTCTAGACCAGGAATGGCTTATTATCCACTGAACATGTCCCTCTTTTATGACATGAACCTACTTAGTTAACTCAAAGCAACACCCAGTGATGCGCTATTTTGTAATTTTTTGGTTCTCAAGGATTCCTTACCACTCCGGAAACCATCTTAAATCTTCTGCCTTTGAATTTCAGCTATATGCCACTGTGATGGGTGATGAGGGAAGGGAAGGACAGATACACTTAGTTTAGAGTTCTCGTTCTTGCTCCACCGTTTATGGTATCTCTGCTGCCTAGTTAAAGTTTTGGGGGTTTGCCCCTTGGCTTATAATCCCCCTTCCCCCCTTGGGGTCCCCCCTTTAAAAATTTTAAAAGGCGAGGAAAATCCCGCCCAAAACGGTTGAAAGTGAATTTTACGTTCCCCCCCTCGAATTATGTTATGGGACCCTTTACCTTTTTACCTTTTTTAAAACGGAAGCTGTTTGGGCTGCGGATCAAGCGTTTTAGCTGATCCAAAAAGATCACGATCATTCGAGCGGTCGGTTGAGATTTGAGACCATTTTTTAAGTGATGCGCCGTCTGGAGGTGTACCCTGACCATCCCAGCCTTAGATTCAGAAGTCGGTGTTTTTCTGCTTTCTTTGCTTGGTGCCCTGGTTTTCTTGTCGGTAGTGAAGCAGTTTTAAAAATTTGGGAATAGTGGGTATAGCCCTTTTAGTACCATAAATTTGGGCCCTCTGTGTGTGTGTGTGGGGTTTTGTGTGTGTGGTCTGTGTGGGTTGGGTGGTGTGTGTGTTGTATGGTTTGTGTCCCTTTTTTGTGTGTTTGGTTTGCTTTTTGTATTTCGGGAAGGTGTGTTGTGAGTGGTGGTTGGTCGTGCTGCGTGGTGCGTTTGTTGGGGGAGTACAAGGGGTTTTAGTACAGAGAAAAAACAGGAAAAAAATTGGTGTTAATAAACGTAAACGAATATGTTTTTTTAAAATTGGAAAAGAAATTTACTATTAAATTTTTAACTTGTTATAATAATAGACATTGAAGAAATATGAAATGGCCATTGTAATCCCTTTTTGTGGGGCACCTGTTATGACGGAATACACTGACAGAAAGCAATTATGACGAACTATTGGTATAATCCAATCAAGTTCCTTAAAGAACAAACACTTTTGAACACTGTGACAGAATAGGAGCGTTCTAAACATAGTGAATTTTCTTAACTGCTCTTCATCTAACGTGAGACAGCAGTTTTTAATGTCTGTTATATGAGCAAAAATGCTCCATGCTGCCATTAAGCGCCTGACAGGACAGGCCCAGCGCGTTCGACTTCGGCATCAGAAAGAATTGTTATCTTGTAAGTTGTTGTTTTTTCTGGGGAAAAAAGACAGGAGAATGGACCATAAAGGCAGAAAGTACACAATAAGGAGGTGATCGGAAGTAAAGAAAAACAAGGCAGAAACAAAGAGATTGATAGAAAAGAGGAAATTTCTATAACAGACTTTCCAGAATGTGGGGGTGCTATTTATGTTGGCATCCCACCCCCCCCCCCACCCCGGCATCCCCACAGGTTTTTATTTTATTTTAAACAACAATATTTGTAAACGTTTATAAAAAATCTATGACAAACCACCCGTGAATCTAAAGCAACGATGCTTTTGTAATTTAGTTTAGTTTCAAGACAAAGCATACCTAGCATTCTGGTGGGGTTCCCCCTTTAAACTACAGGCATATCGTTTTTTTCTTTTGTATTCCAAAACATTTCTGAAGAAGACAGCGTCAGTACATGTTCACAACTGTTTCTGTGTAACTCGTTGTTTTGCCTTTCTTTCGGCATTGCACAAAGAATGTCAATGTCTTCAGAAATACTGTAACCATATTGGCAAGCTGTCTATGGGATAGGGTGAAAAGAAAGGAGGTTGTATGTATTTTATTTCTGTGGCAAAAATATCAGAGGCATATATTCCAAAACTTACAAAAGTGCATTTGAGTTTGTACGTGTTGGCTGTGTTGTTTCTTCGTGATCTTAAAGTGACATACAAAGAAAACTTTTTTAGTTTTAGTTTTGTAGTTTTCGAAACAGAATGTTTTCTTTCCTACATACACATACGCCCACGCGCGCACGCGCGTATGCAAACACACACATACATGCTCCACACCCTCACACGCACACACACACACACACACGCGCACGCACGCACGCACACACACGCGCGTGCACACGCACTAATCACCAATTGCATTAAAAGTGTATGTGTGTGTGTGTGTGTGTGCGTGTGTGTGTGTGTGTGTGTGTGTGTGTGTGTGTATGGAGTTAGGGAGGGAGGGAGGATGCTAAAGCCTTTGACAGGCCATTTACTTCTTTCTTGCATAATCAACACATTTGCGTTCGACAAGTGAATCGGATAATCGAAAATAACTGTTTCTGCTGGTTGAGTCAAACTGCCTCGGCTCCTTAATACGTGATGGGCTAATGACCTAGGCCGTGTGACAGCGCGGGACGTTGTATAATATTGTAATCTTCCCACACAGTGTGAATGGCTTCATCGCCAGCCAAACAGTCTATATGGGCATTGCTGCTGTGGTTGGTTGGTGGAACAATCACAATGTGTGTTCATTAGTTTGTCAACGTGGATGTGCTGGTACACTCTCTGTTATGCTGTTGCAATTAAGGTGCTTCGCAAATACAGGTTAACAGAAAACAGTCTTAGAATAGTATGGTTTCCTTGTTGTATTCTCCAGGCAGCACATATAAAATTGTCTAATAAACATAAGACTTAATGCCTTGGGTTGTTTCAGGTAACAACAAACGTATATCTCAATACTCTAAATGATAAAAAGCCTACTTAAAGCCAAATACCTTAAACTTTAATATTTTAGAAAAAAACAACAACTTTTGCTAGTTTGAGACAGTTAGCAGAAATTCTATTAATAATTAAACATTTTGTAATAGTCCAAATTGTAAAGCAGCACTTTTCAGCCTAAGGCTTTTGTTTTCCTTTCCCTCTTTTTTCATAGGCCTATATGCTTTTAAAAATAAACGCCATATCATTTGTAAACCTATAAGAGCCAATATATATTATTCCAATAAGCCGCCAAGAGTCATATCACAAACACTATTTTAAACCTGACTTGTCCGAGACAGCTTAGAATTCAAATTATGAAACGACTGAACGTCTTCAGGAACTTCAACATCTACACCTGCCTGGTGTGTTCCTTGTTCCAGATCAATACTATCAAAAATGGAAGCAAATAAAGACCTTAGCGATTTTATGCCCAGAAATCGCTGCAAGCAAAGACCTATTAGCGGAAGATCTAGTGCAAGTCTAATTTAAAACAAATGTAACAAAATAACGTGTTCTATAAATCATGTGACTTCATCTCTGTGATATTTTAGGCAATTCGATTAGATGGACTTTTTATGACATTTCTTCAATGGTTTAAAGAAAAATCAACCACTTGTCTGTAAAATCAAAGCTTCCTTAACTTCAAAAGCAAAAATGCTTTGTCATAATGTCATCCTCAAAATAAATGTATGCTTCTCCATGTCTTATGCTATCTTGTTGGAGATCATTTTGTTCCTGGGCAACTGCTCTGAGATTCACAAATGGTAATATTACGTGTCCGCAAACTGACTTCAGAGATAATATTACATTCAAACACGCACATTACTGTAGTAATAACTCCAGTCACTCTATAGTGTTTTGACTTGGCACAATCTCCAAACACCTGGCAGCAAAACTCTCAAAACCCTCACCCTCTATCTGATCATTACAGTAACGAAGAGGAATCACTACGTTCGTGTTTCTGCACCAAGGGAAACAACCACACAGCCTCAGAGACATACACAGTCTGGAACTGTCTGAAGAGTATGGCATGACTGTCATGAGCAATCCTTCCCAGTTACCTTCTGCTGGCATTTTTTTCTTTGCTTTTTTTTTTTTTGTTTTGGTCTTCCCCTTCTTGCAGCGTCTTAAACTAACCTTCAGGGGGTAGGAAAAAGGTGAGGATGTTTTGTGTTCTTTGGGCCTGCAGCCATCGTTACTGCGCCTTTGATGTGGGAGATTGTCAGTAGATCATGCAGGAGGCTGCTCTAGTTCCTGTCTTTGGTTTGGGGAAGAAGATACTGCTTGGTTTTGTTCTCTAGGTAAGGGTGGTTTGTATGTTGTTGTTTTTCTTCTTCTTCAGGCCTGTTATGCTTATTTCTTTTTGTTGTTGTTTTTAATGTCTGTCTGTCTGTCTCTGTTTCCTTATGTGTTTTGTTATTTTGTGCTCTTGTCTGGTTTTCTATGTTTGTTTCTTTTTTTCCCCTCCTCTCATTGCGTGTCTGACTGTCTCTTTATTTATGTTTATCTCTGTCTCTGTCTGTTTTTATCTGAATTGTTCTCTCTTCCTCGATCTGTCTGTCTGTCTGTCTATCTATCTATTTTATCTATCTACCTGTCTTCCTGTTTGTCTGTCGGTCGGTCAGTCTGGTGGCTGGCTCTCACTCTCTCTCTCTCTCTCTCTCTCTCTCTCTCTCTCTCCTCTCTTCTCTCTCCTCTCTCTACCTCTGTGTCTCTCTCTCTCCCTCTGTCTTTTCATCTATCTATCGATCGATCGATCTATCTCTGCTTTCTGTCTCTCGGGTTTGTGTCGGGTTTTTTTTTCCCCTCTGTCTGCCCCTGTCTGTACCAAAGCATTTTTTTTTTCCCTCAATTTCGATTTTTAAAATTGAGTTACCAACATTTTAAACGCACAAAAACCACAAAAGTGAGAAAAAAAAAAGCGCCAAAAAACCCTTTTGGGCCCCTTTGGGTTTTTTTTTTTCTGTTAAAAAACTGAACCCCCATTTGGTAATTCACAGTCGTTTTTTTCCCCAAGAGAAATGTTGGTAAAATAGGGGGCCATCAGGGCTCCCTTGGGCTGATTTGTCTGACTCCATACACACCCAAGTACGGGCGAAACCCTGCTTTTGGGCAGAAAAGAGGGAAACGAAATTTTTAAGTAGTAAGTAAGGAAGAAAAAAAAATGTGCATATTTTTTGGTGGGGAAAAAAAGTTTTTAAATTGTGTTTTCCAATTTTTTTAACGTAAAAAATTCCACCCCAAAGAAAAAAAAAACCAGACACCCTTTATGGCCTTGATTTTTTTTTCTGTTGAAAACGGAGAAAACATTTGGTAATTAAAAGGTCTGTTTCAAAAAAAGCATGTTGGTATATTGAGGCCTTCATGGCTCCCTCAGAAGAGCAGATGTGGGAGGGGGAAACACGTCTGATGGGGAACAAAATCCCCGTGTGCCCTTTGAAACCCCTTCTCATGGTGAAGTGTTCTGTGATGTTGTCCCTGGTCCCTAAAGGAATCTTTGAAAAATTAACTGCACTGACACCCCCAAACCGCTTTTGTCTGTGGCAAGTTTTTGTGTCAACCTCTTTCCCCCCCCCCCCCCCCCCCCTAACCCCTTTCCCTGTGAAAATGGGAATGTAAAGAGAAAATTTTAGAAAAAACAGGGGTTGGCGGACATCTTTTCACCTAAAGTTTTTGCAAAATGGACGATTTTTGATATCAAATACAAAATTTCAAAATCATGTCTTAAAAAGAAATTTGACCCCCAAAAAAAAATTTCGCTTTTTTTAATTAATAGCTACAAAGGAGGAATTTTTAATTTCAATCTTGGGATATAAAAAACCAAAAAAAGGTAACAGAAAATTTTCTATTTACACTTTAGCACAAAATTCCATTCTTCAGTGTACTTATTTTTTTGTATGAGTAATCTACTATTGTTGTTTATACAAAAGAACTTAATTGGGTTTTGGTTATTGTACAAAAAACAGGGGTATTTTTGACATTTTGTTACTGTTTAAATTTCTTCTTTTAAAGGGTTGGGATCTTTGTACACTGGCAACTTTTGAAAATTTTTTAAGACCCCAAAATGCCACCGGTAAACTTACTTGAATAATTAAAATTAAAGTTCGCCCCCCCCAAGCTCCCTTCATTATAACTTATTTTTCTTTTTTTTTTAATTTTTGGGAAACAACTTAGTGAGGGGGCAGAAGGGGTTGTTTGGGTTGCCGGGGTTTTTTAAAAAAGCCAGGGGTTACCGTTTTTGAGGGCTGGCATTGAGAGTGGGGAAAAGGGAACCACCCTTTTTTCTGCTGTTTTGTTTAAAGAAACCTTTGTTTGAGTTTTTCTTGCTGGGAAAATCATGGGGGTTTTTGTTTTTTTGGTTTTTTTTTCCTTTTTCCCGTAAATTGCCTGTGCTTTTGTTATTTTTTGGGTTTTGTTTATGGTTTACCCCGATGATGTTTGTTTTTGGGTTTTTTGGGTTTTTTTTTGGGTTTTTTTTTTTTTTAAAGGGGAAAAAATTCCCACCCCCTCCCGTATGCTTTCTGTGTATGAATGTGTTTTTCTTTTTTTTATGTTTTTTTGTTTCGGGTGTCTCTTTAAGGGGCTTTTTTTTGGCTGTCCCTCTCTTTCTCTTTTGTCTGTCTTTCTGTCTTTTGGACCGTCTATCTGTCTGTCTGTCTCTCGGCTCCTGTCTGAGGGTCTCTCTCTCTCTCTCTCTCTCTCTTTCTTTTCCCCCTTCTCTATATTTCTCTCTCTCCCCTTTTTCCCTCTCTGCCAAATCAAAATTTATCTCTATAACACACACAAAACACCCCAAAACCCCACACACCCCACCCCACACACACCAAAAAACACACACACCACACACTATCCTTGAAATAAAAAAATTTTGGGTTTAAAAGGGAAACCCACAAACCCCGGGAACTAACACACTTGAATGCGCACACACCCCCACCCCCCCACTTACCCCCAAATCCCATTTTGCGGGCTAAAAACACTACGCTTTTGAAAGAGCCAGCATGTATAACATCCCGGGGGAAAAGGGACAGCATGTAAACAAAATACGGGGGTGAAAAGACATCTTTAAATACACATCCCGCGTGTGAAAGAGAAGAATGTTTACACATACGCGGTGAAAAGAGAACCCTTATACCCCATACCGTGTAAAGAGACAGAAATTAAACACAAAAGCTTTAAAAGGACACCCATTTTGTCCAAAATTACCGTGTTGAAAGAGACAGCGTATACACATACGCGTGGAAAGAGACACCCATGTTAACTTTCGCGTGGGAAAGGGACGCATGTATAACATCAGCTTTGTGAAAGGGGACAGCATGTATACACATACGGGGTGTGACAGGGGACAGCATGTTACCCCATACGCGTGTAAAAGAGACAGTGTAAAACACTTTTACCCCTTTTTGGAAAGGGGACAAAATTGTAAAAAAAAGGGAATGCGCAGCCATTTTCCCGAGGCCAAAAGGAGCCTACCCCGGATTTTAAACAATCAGAACAAACGCAAGTAACCATAGCAAAAAGGGGGTTTGGTCCCGGGTTTAAATTTCTGTAGAAACATTCCACTTTCAATTGGAAACACCCTTTTCGATCCTTCATCCCCTAAGAGCACAAAAACATTTGGGGTTTCCGATTTTGTTGCCCAAAAGCCCCCCTCCCCCCCCCCCCCCCCCCCCAAAAAAAAAAAAAAAAGTAGTTGACATGTTTTTTAAATTTTTGCTTTAAAAAGGGGTCCCCCATGCCAAAAAAAACCAGATTGAAAAATACGACATTTGTGAACAGTTTTTTTTAAATCGAAATGCGGGGACCCCCCAAAAAAGTGCCCAAACATGGGGAAATTTAACAACTTTTGAATCATTTTAGGGGGTTTCCTTAAGGTGGGGGTTTGGGTGTTTTAAAAAAGTTTTTTTAAAAGAAAAAAAAAAAGAAAAAAAATTTTTAAAACCCTTTCGCCCACCCAAAGGGAAAAGAGCGTTGGGAGTGGTTCCCTTTTTGGGAAATGGGTGACCGTTTGCGCCCTTGGCTTCAGTACAGCCCCCCAGTTTCCCCCAAAGGTGACAGGGGTACCTGCCTTTTTAGGGTCGGGAAAGGGCAAAAGGGCAGCGAGGGTGGGGGGATATGGGCGCCCGCCCTAAAATATCCCTGGCCCCTAGAAAAAGTGAAGTCTCTGACGCCCGCCCCCCCCCAAACGACCTTATAGGTTTTTGGGATCCTTTCCCTTTTTTAAAAGGTTAAAGAAAGCTGAAAGTTTTAAAATTCAATCGAATTATCAAAACCGAAAAAACACCCCCCCGCCCTCCCCTCCCCCTCGCCCTTCCACCCTCCCCACTCCCTTTAAAACGGCCCCCTAGGGGGAAAAGGGGTCGGGTGCAATTCGTCTCATTTCAGGGTGGGGGGTCACGTAACATAAAAAAAACGGGAAACACTTCCCAAAAAAAACACAGTCTGTTTTTCCCAGGCAAAACCCAACTCTGCCGGGATCACAATGGGGTATTTACACGTGTCCCCAAAACCCCACCCCCCCTGGTGGCTCCCTTTGCGAAAAACCCAATCCCCAAAACCAGGGGGGTTTTCTTTGCCGGGAGTGTCAACATTGTTACCATGGTGCGCTTTTGGTGAAGAGGGGCTGACTTCCCCCCCCCCTGGAGGTCTAAGGGCTGTGTTAGCTTAGTGTGTGGCGGGGAAAACCTTATCCCGGGGTTCTGTGTTAGAACCTTTTTCCTTTCCCTTTTCTTCGTCTTTTTTATGTTTTTATTTTTTAAAACTTTTTTTCGTTGTGGGGTATGAAGGATTTTTGGGTTTTTGGGTTTTTGGGTTGGTTTGCTTTTTTTGGGAAAGGGAAAAAAACGGAGGGGATTTTGAAAGGAAAGGGGAAAAAAATATGCAAATTTACATGTGTTTTCTCTCCCTTTTTTTTAATTTTGGGTTGGTTTTTTAAAAAATTTGGGTGTTTTTGTTTTAAAATTTTAAAATCATTTTTTCTGGGTCTGGTTTTTGGGTGGGAGGTAGTGTGTTTGTGTGTGTGTGTGTGGGGGGGGGGGTTTGGGGTGGGGGGGGGGCCTTTTCCCAAAACACAAAAGCCCCCTTACTTTTTGACAAGGGGTCCGTGCTATTTTGTTTCCCTTTATTTTTTTTGGCCCCTTGGTTTTTTTCCCCCAGGTTATATTCCCCCCCCCCCCCCCATAAAACATGAAAATTTCTCCATAATAAAAAAGTTAAAATTCCTTTTCCCTAGGAAAGCATTTGAATTTGATTTTTGTACACCTCAAAGTATCGATTATGTTGTGGGGAATGTTTTTAAGTGCACAAAAGGATGTAGAAATATAGTTATTTTAAAGTGTTTTTATTATTACTAGAAAAAAAAAAGAAACGAGTAACAAAAACCAAAAAAAAAAGTCCAATTAAAAAAAAAGGGTAGGGGTTGATTGAAAAGGGGAAACACAGTTTTAAAAAAAAAAGGGAAGTATTCATAAAAGGTTTTTCAGTGAATGTGCACAGCTATTTGGTTTTTTGGGGGGGGATGACCCAGCGGGCTAATGAAACAATCAACAACAGCACACCCTACAAAACCCCAAGAGAGGGGGGGAGAGGAAGCCAGCGTTGCTATATAAAAGGTTTTTATGTATGTATGTATTTATGTGTGTGTGTGTGTGTGGGGTTTGTGTTTGTGTGGTTTTGTGTGTTTGTGTGTGTGTGTTTTTGTGTGGTTTTGTGTGTGTGGTTGTGTTGTTTGTGTTTTGGGGTTTGGGGTTGTGTGTTTTTGTGTGGTTGGGGACGGTGGTCAAGTTTTAAACGCGCCTCTCAAGAAAGCAAAACCCGGGGTGGGAAGTGGGGCATCATTCAAACCCCGGTTTGGGGCCCCAAAAATTTTTTCCCCCATCCATTAGACCATGAGTGGTGGTATGGACGCTAGCCCTTTCGGAGAACGATAAAACCAAAAGGTTTCCCGTGTGGGTTTCAGAAAATTATTCAGCGCAGTAAAAGAAACCCCCGGGAACAAGGGGGTTTGGGCCCTGGCAAAATTCTTAGAAAAAAAAACCCACTCTGTTTTGGGGGAAAAAAAAACAGATCGGAAAAAAAAAAAAAAAAAGGGGGGGGGCTTGCTCTTTTGGCGATGCGCCCCCCGGGGAGAGCACCCAAATTTTACGCAGAGAAATTTTCGTGACTTTAAAAATGGTAAAAATGGGAAAAAAATAAATGAAAGGGTAAATATTTTAAAAAAGAGAGAGAGGGGAGAGATAAAGAGAGAGAGAAATTTGATAATAGATAGATAGTAAACGATAGATAGATTATAGATTTGATAGAAAGATAGTTTGAAAGAAGATAGAAAAGATTAAAAGAAAAGAAGTAGAAAGAATAATAGATAGATGGGAGGGAAAAATAGAATAAAATATTAAAATCACAACCCAAATTTTTTTTCTCTACCACTTAAAAAAAACTGCTTGCCAACCCCCCTTTTTCCCCTTTTCCTTTCCCCCCCCCCCTCTCTCTCCCCCAATTTCCCCTGGTTTAGCCCCAACCCCAAACCCTTTGGGAATTCAATATAATTCTGTATACTGTAAATTTTTAACCATTCTTTATTTTGCTATTTTGCTTATTTTAGCCAAATCCTTCGGGGTGTAAAATGTTTTTTTAATTATGCAAAAACCTCCAAAAAAAACGTTCTTTAAACATGCAAGAATTAAAATAAAATTTAAAAGGGTTTTCTAGTACTTTAAGATTTTAAACATGCATTCAAAATTTTTAATAAAAAAAAAAAACTGGGCTAAAATTTTATAAACCTTTTTAAATTCTAGTAAGATTTCAAATACAAAAAGTTCAACAAGTGGATCTCTTTTACAAAAGAGCATCCCATTTAGAAAAAAAAACCCCGGGAAATCAAGAATTACTGTCCCTGGTCTCATCCCAAAAACAGTACCTGGAAACCACCCCCCGTGTCTTTAAAGGGCTGGGTTTAGAAGTTGGGGGTAATTTGGGGAAGGAAACCTGTAGTTCTTGCTTTTTAGGCGGGCGCATTACCCCCAGACTAAACCCAACAGCCGAGTTACGGGTATGCTCAAGTTTATATGGTGCATTTTGCATAAAAATTAAAGAAGTTTTCGGTGGGTAGTCAAACCCAAAGACTTGCAAGGGAACAGGGTCAGAATACATGTTTTTCCCGGATATCATCTACAGAGGAGATAACTTGGGACGGTTTTGAACCCCCACCCTCCCCAATTCCTCAGAATGTGTGGCCCCGTTTTTCAACCCCCCCCCCCCTCCCCTCTCTCTCTCCTCTCTCTCTTTTCTTTTCTCTCTCTCTTTTCTCCTCTCTCTCTCTCTCCCCTTCTCTTCTCTCTCTCTCTTGTTTCTAAACCCCCAAAAAGAAAAAGTGTGGGTAAAAGTGACATCTGGTAAAGGGAAAAAGAAGAAGACTTGGTTTGGAAGTATTTTTTCACATTGACAATTTGGGAGCACTAGGAATTAAACCTTTTTTAAAAAAGAAACTGGGTTTTTCTTAGGTTCCCCTCTCTCTCTCTCTCTCTCTCTTCCCTCTTTTCTCCCCTCTCTCTCTCTCTCTCCTTTTCTCTTTTTCCCCATCTTTTTCCCTTTTAAATTTTTTCTCCCCCTCCTCTTCTCTTTTCCCCTCTTTTACCCCTCCCGTTTTTTTTGTCTGTTTTGGGCTGTGCTTTTCTTATTTCTTTTTGGGCTTTGGGTTTTTATTTTTGGGAGCTTTTTAAAGGGGGTATTTCAAACTGCTGCCGTTTTTTTTTTATGTTTTTCCAATTTTTTTTGTTTGTTTGTTTTAAGGGCCTTTGTAGCTGTGGGGTTTTTAGTTGGGTTTTTTAGGTTTTTTTTTGTCATTTTGTGTTTACCCATATTCCAAATTTTGCTTTTTTCTTTTGTTTTTTGTTTTTCTTGTTTTTTTTTTAGTTTGCTTGTTTTTTTTGTTTAGTTTGCTTGTTTTTTTTGGGTATTGTTGAGGGTTTTTTTTTGTAAACGCTTTTCTTTTTTTAGGCTTTCCGTAACTCGGGTAGTTTTTCATCTCGCACTTTTTTCTAGTTTAACCGCTCTGGGTTTTTCATATAAAAATGGGGGTGTGTTTTGTGTTGTGTGTGTGTGTGTGTGTGTGGGGTTGGGGGTTTTGGTGTGTGTGTGTGTGTGTGTTTGTGTGTTTGTTTGTTGTTTGTGTGTGGATTCATTTTTTAATTTTAACGTCTTTTAAAATTCGTGGGTATTTACAATTTTTTGTGTGTGGTGTGTTGGTATTTTGTATGTTTGTGTGAGTGGGGTGTGCACGTGTGTTATGGGGGGGGTTTGTAAAATTTTTGTTTTTGAGAAGAGAACATAAGGGGGGTAGATGTGTGTTTTAAAATATTTGTCTATAAGTGTAATTTTAGTTTGCGGGCGCGCGGTTTGTATGTGGTGTGGTGTGGTGTTTTGCAGGTAATTTTTTCCTATTGTTTTTTTGGGGTGGGTTTTTTTGTGTTTAATTTCAAGTGAAAGTGGGTATTTGGGTGTATTTTAAGGGGTGAAGGTATGTGTTGTTTTTGGCGTGCCCTGCCCCGGGGGTGTGTGTGTGTGCATAGGTACTGTATAAAAACCCACATCAGCTTGGAAAACTGTTTGGCCTACATAGTTGGGGGATGTTTTAAAAAAAAAATTATAAATTTTGTTAAGAAATCAAAAAGGGTTTAAATTTAACTTGAACAGGAAACAAAAAAATATCTTTTTATAAAAAAGACCGGGCTTGGGGGTCTTTTTCTCAAGCTTTTTCCTTTAAAACTGCCCTTTTTAAATTTTTCAAACAAAATTTTCCTTTTGTGGGAATTTAAACCCAGCTTAAATTGTTGTTAGACAACCAATTTCCCGGGAAAAAAGGGTTCAATGATCCCAATAAAAAAACATTTCTGGGTAATAGGGTCACCACAAATTCTGAAAATTTCGGATGAAATTTTGTTTTGAAAAGCACGAGGGCCCTTTGTTTTTATCAGACTTGCAATTTGTCCCCATGACAAAAATTTGGGTTTTGATCAAGAAATTTGTTGTTTTTAGAAATTTTTGACTTTGGGCCCTTTCAATTTCCCTTTTGAAAGATAAGGTTTTATGATATAGAGTGCCCAAACCCGATCCCAAAAAGTCTTCTTTAGGAAAAAACTATCCCCTTTTAAAGCAAAGCGGAGTTTCATTTTTTATTGTATTTTCCTTGTTCATTGCACACCCTTGTGTGTTTTGTAAAGTGTGTGTATGGGGTTTTGTGAAAGTGTGTGTTTTGTTTTTGGGTGTGGTGTGTTTTTTTGTGTGTGTGTGTTTTTGTGTGTGTGTTTTTGGGGTGTTGGGTTGGGTGTGTTTGTGTATGTGTGTTTGTGTGGTTTTTGGGGGTTGTGGGGTTTTATGTGTGTGTTTTATTTTTGAGGTTAAATGGTGTGTGGTGTATGGGGGGTATATGTGTGAAATGGGGTTTTGTATGTAGTGTTTTTGTGTGTATAAAGTGTGTTTTATGTATGTGTGTATGTTTTGTTGGGTTTTGTGTGTATGTGTATTTGTTATGTGTATGTGGTGTGGGATGTGGTGTTAAAGTGTGTATTTTGTGTTGTAAAGTGTGTATGTGGTCTTTTATGTTTGTGTATGTGGGGATTTGTGTGTAATTGTGTGTTGTGTAGGGGTGTGTATGTGTTGTTTTGTTTTTGTGTAATTTTGGGTATGTTTTTTGTTGTTTGTATGTTTTATTGTGTAGGTTGTGTTTTATGTGTGTGATGTGTGTGTGTATGTGTGTGTATTTTGTGTGTATGTGTGGGTATTGTGTGTATTGTGTGTTTTGGGGGTTTGGTTTGTGTGTTTTATGTGTTTTGTGTATGTGTGTTTTAAGTTGTGTTGTGTGTTTTATGGTGAGTATTTTTGTTTTGTATGGTGTGTATGTGTTGGGTATTTGTGTGTATGGTGTTGTTTGTATTTTGTTGTGTATGTTGGGGTATGTTTTGTAAAAGGGGGTGTGTGTATGGTGTAATGTTTTATGTGTGGTTTTCGTGTTGGGATGTGTGTAAAGTTTTTGTATGTGTGTGTTTTTATGTGTGTTGTTTTTGGTTTGTGGATGTGGTGTTTGTTTTGTGTGTTTTTGTATGGAAAGTTGTTGTGTGTATGTGTGTTGTGTTTTGGGGGTAAGTGTGTGTATGTGTTTTGTGTATGTGTGTGTATGTTTGTTTTTTGTGTGTGGTTTTGTGTATGGGGTGTTTGTGTATTGTGTTTGTGGGGATGATGTGTTGTCATTTTGAGGTTATTTGTGTGTATGTTTTTGTGGTTGTGTGTGTTTTAAATGTGTGGGATGTTTTTTGTGTGTATGGGGGTGTTGTATGGTGTTGTTTTGTGTGTATGTGTGTGTTGTTTTGTGTGTGGGGTATGTGGGGTATGTGTTGTTTGTTTTGGTATGTTGTTTTTTGTATGGGTGTGTTATGTGTGGGATGTATGTGTTTTGTGAAAAAAAAGGGGAATGTTGGTTTTTGTGGTATGGGGTGTTGTTTTTTGTATATGTTTTTTTTTTGTGTGTGTATGTGGGGGTGTATGTTGTTGTAAAATTTTTGTGTTTGTATGTGGTGTTGTGGGTTTGAAATTGTCCGTGACTGGTTTTTTGGGAAGGGATTGGGGTAGGGGTGTTTTTTGTGTTTTGTATTGTGGGGTTTTATGTGTGTGTGGGTATGTGTGTGTTTTGTGTTTTGTTGTGTAATTTTGGTTTTGTTGTGTTTTAAAGTTGTTATGTGTGTGTGTATGTGTGGGGTTTTGTGTGTAAGTGTGTTGTATGTGGTGTATGGTGGGGTGTTTGTGTGTATGTTTGTTTGTGTTTTGTTGGTTGAAAATTTTGTGTTGTTTGTATGTTGTGTATGTGTGTGTATGTGTGTATGTTTTTTGTGTTGTAAAGTGTGTTTTATGTGTGGGTAATTTTGTGTTTGTGTGTGTATGTGTTTTGTAATTGTGGTATGTGTGTTTGTTTTGGTATTTGTGTGTGTATGTGGTTTTTGTATGAAAGGTGTATTTTGTGTTTTTGAATGTGTGTGCCCTGGTTGTGATGTGTTTTGTATGTGTGTGTTTTTGGGTATGTTGTTGTGTGTTTTTGTGTGTGGGATGTGTGTGTAGTGTTTTGTTATGTGTGGGGATGGGGTTTTTGGATGTTTTTGTATGGTTATGTGTGTTTGTGGTAAAGTTTTGTGTGTATTTTGTGTGTTTTATTGTAGTTGGGGAATGTTGTAAAGTGTGGGGCATATGTGTGTTGATGTGTGTGTGTATGTGTGGGGGTATGTTTAGGGGTATTAAAGTTTTTGTGTATGTGTTTTGTGTGATATGTGTGTGTATGTGTGTTTTGTAAGTGTTGTTGGTGTGTAAAGTGTGTTTGTTTTGGTGTGTATTTTTTGTTTTGGGGTAATTGTTTTGTGTAAGTGCCCCCGGTCTTTTGTGGTGAAGGGGGTGTGTAAAGTTGGGGTATGGGTGTTGGGAAGTTGTGTGGGGTATGTTTGTGTGTGTATTGGGGTTTTGTATTTTTGGGGTATGTGTGTGTTATGTGTGTGTATGTGTGTAATTGTAATTTTTGTATGTTTTGATTTGTGTGTTTTGTGTATTTTTGTGTGTGTGTTTGTGTGTATGTATGTATGTATGTATGTATGTATGTATGTATGTATGTATGTGCGTGTGTATGTATGTATGTATGTATGTATGTATGTATGTATGTATGTATGTATATATGTATGTGTGTACTGCTGAAGTTTCCTGCTAGATGGTCAAGATAAACAGAAGTGTAGGCCTGTGCTTGAGTGGTGGGGCAGCGGTGGGGGTGGAGAGCATTGCTAAAAATAACTCTCTCGGCGAACAGTAACACAGCACATTAAACCAATTCCTTACTTAGTAAAAAAACAAGCAAGCAAAGTGCCGATAACGGACTTCATCACGCCAAACCCTATTCCCCAAATCTTTCCAGTTCCTCTTCAGTTTATGTCAGCTGTGCAGCGCTAACGAACAGGGAGACAGGAGAGAGGAGTTTCTCTGGCATCCAAGACAAGGTAAATAGCTGGACCATGGGCAGGGAGGCAGGAGCTGTGAGCTGCCAACTACAGGCTGCACCCCCCCCCCTCCTCCCCCTCTACTGCCAGCAGTGGTGGTGTGACCGGACAGACAAGGAACTATCCGTGGCCTTGAGGTAAGACACCTGACCTGAACAGCTAGAAGTGTAGGCTTAATCTCCGTTTGAGCCCTTAACTTGTTCCACCATCCACCAAACCTTGAGTGATGGTCTGGGTGCTGAAAAGTTTCTTCGACAGACTGACACTCAAGCTGTAACTTAAGCAACTGTGTGGCCCAGGCCAAAAGCTGTGTCAGTTATTGATGTCAGCTAAATGCCAAGGTCTACACTACAATGTTCTTATGCTGTGTTGAGATTGTCTTCAGCCATAACAACCACTTAACATAACAACCTACTCTCTCTTGTAAAGGAGAAAAAAATCCTCTGAAGTCGAAATATGGCTGCCTATATGGCGAGGAACTGAAAAACAATCACACACGCAAACTTTTCATTCAGTGTGCAATTTCAGTCTCACGGTGATTTCTAGGTTGGATGAGTGAGTCAGAGTGCACATTGTGGTGACCCCTAGAGTGTTAAACTGGGGCACGCACAACAACAACAACAACAACAACAACACCAACAACAACAACAACAACAACAACAACAACAACAACAACAGCAGCAGCAGCAGCAGCAGCAGTTGCAGCAGCAAAAAAGGATTGCGAAAATGGAAAAGAGAAAAGAAATGTCCAGGTAAATTAGGAATTAAATTAAAGATTACTCACGAGAAAACGAACAAATATTCCGTATGTTACACCCTTTCAGCACACATAAAAGAACTCACGACAACAGGAGAGTTGTCCTTGGTAAAATGTTGTTGAAAAAGCCACTCTAATTGGGTAGTCCACTTTACGGATGTTATTTTTTAGAGAGTTGCTCAAATGACCTACCCAACGCTGCAAGTATTTGTATCTCTCAGGCCCGGTTGACGCTGGGATATATCATAATATTAAACGTATAGTACAGCCATGACAGGTAGTCTCAAAGCACATGCACTTTCATAACAGCATCAGTTCATCATTCTCACCGTCGATGATCATCATACAACAAAAGAAAATGGTCTATGATTCAGTGTCCCGGATTGCTCTGGTCTCATTGTCGCCTCAGTTTTGGTTTCTCCATACACTTCTGTGCCTGTGGTGAATTTGTGCCAAAGCCTACAGGTTTGGAGGTTCGCGGGGGAGGGTCGTTGGAAAAAACGTTGTGGTGGTCGCCACTCCGTGTGCCCATTTCGTTAGGTCTTTCTCCGTGAATGAGTAATTACCGTCGTTAGTATAGAGCTTATCAAGTGATGTGCAGCCTGCATTAGCGCAGAACAGGCACCACTGAACATGCCCAACATGACCCAGCAGCAGTGCGGGGCCCCTCTGGCTGGTGGCCTCACGGCGGCCTGACATTGATGGGCTCCCTGTGGACTTCCAACCCTGTGGATGCAACAAGGTGAATTTGGGTGTGGCCGGGGTGGAGAGATTACAATAAGCGTCGTGTGAACAGTAGGGCAGAAACGCCACAGAAGCTGATGCAGCAACAAAACAAAATATCCTTTTTCTTCTTCTTGGTCGTCCATCGATCCGATGATGACTGTCCTCATGTGCTGAGTCTTTGTCTTATGTGGGCACGGAGATGGCTGGTTAAGCCAATCCGTGATAGGCAGACGCGGGTGCAGTGGGGGCAAGGAAACTGTCCGGGGGGTCAGGGTTGGTGGTTGACGCCTTTCTCCTAGCTCGTGCTGCAGTCACATCATCTCGCCTCTTCTCCTCGAAGTTGTCATGCGCCCGGATGGTTAGGGCGCGCCAGCCTGGTCTGTCCCTAGCATACAGCTCCAGCTGTTTGGGAGGGATGTCAGCGTGTTTGATGTTGGACTTCACGCAGTCCTTGAATCTTTTGCGTGGTCTGCCCTGGTTCCGCTTTCCCAAGGTCAGTTCGCCATACATGAGCTGCTTAGGCAGCCTTTGGTCGTCCATCCGAATCACGTGACCAACCCATCGAAGCTGGGCTTTCAGTATCATGGCCTCGATGCTGGTCATCCCAGCTCTGTCCAGGACCTCGAGGTTTGTGATCCGGTCTTGCCAGTGGATGTTCATAATTGACCGCAGACTTTTCATGTGGAACTTCTCCAGCTGCTTCCAGTATCTTTTGTACACCGTCCATGTCTCGCATCCATAGAGTAGGCTGGTGAGGACGACGGCTCTGTACACCTTGAGCTTTGTGGAAAGCTGGATGTTGTGCTGGTTCAAGACACGAGCTCGGAGGCGACCAAGAGCTTGACTGGCCTTGAAGATCCTAGCGTTGATCTCTTTATCCAGGGTGTTATCATTGCTGGTGGTACTGCCGAGGTACCTGAAATCATCCACTATCTTTAGGTGGGTGCCCTCAATGAAGATAGAGGAGGGAGGGGCGGCTGAAGCAGGCGCTGGCTGAAATAGTACCTCTGTCTTGCCGAGGCTGATAGTGAGCCCAAAAAGGCGAGATGCTTCTGCGAACTTATCTGTGATGAGCTGTAGGTCAGACTCTTTGTGTGCCATGAGAGCACAGTCATCAGCAAAAAGTGCTTCCAGGATGATCTTCTCCACAACCTTGGTCCTGGCATTCAGTCGGCGCAGGTCGAACAGTGAGCCGTCAAGTCTGTATCAAAATATCCACAAGCAAAACAAACAACAACAAAAACCCTTCCCGATCACTGATAGCCTGACTGGGGCATTGGACAAGTTTGAACATCCTTATGTTATTCAGGCTATAATTATACAACAGCCATCTTGTCTTTATCAGTTATCTGTCATCTTTTAATTTTTCTAACTTCTGGTGTCCTTGCTTAAATTATACTGAAATATACTGTTAGATGGGTATGTCCTTGTCATGAAGGTAACATCTTGTAGCTAGTATCACAGAGAGAGAGAGAGAGAGAGAGAGAGAGAGAGAGAGAGAGAGAGAGAGAGACAGACAGGCAGACAGACAGACAGACAGACAGACAGACAGACAGACAGAGATGTCTCTGACTCAGATACGGGTAAATTTTTTTGACATATTCACCCTGCGGTCAAAACCTCCCCTTCATTACGCTCATCAGCACTGTAAGCACTGTGAGGCACAGCGTGTTTGAGATGCTCTGAAGGGATAACCTCAGTACACACACACCCGGTTTTAGCAACGTCTAATGAGCTTCGTGATGGCAACAATCCATGCCCTTCATTACCGAATTGTACACAAACTATGGCCTAGCTTTAGAGTAGAAAATAAAAGTTAATACAAACCCTGAACTCATCTGTCTTTGTCGTGGTATGGGAGGATAAGCCTCTTTTTTACTTTTTCTTTGTTGTTCGGAAGGCTATCAGAACTTTCTTCATTTTTCCTCCTTTAAAGACGCATAGTTTAGTAGGATAGCTCGGTGGTCAGACCACTCGCTTTCCCCAAACTAAGGTTAAGCAGCATTGAGCGTGGCTACCAGGTGGACTGGTTGCATGCCTTGACTTCAGTAACAGTCCCCCAGTTCACCCAGCTGTAAATGGGTGCCTGTCTCTTTAGAGTCAGGGAAGGTAAAGCAGCGAGGGGGAGGAGATAACGCCTCCCTCAATATGCTGGCCTATAGAGGAGCTGAGGTCTCTGACACCTCGCTTCCCTACGACCACATAGGTTATGGGATACTTTTACCTTTACCTTAAAAACCATTTGAAATTCTCGTCCAAGTTTGCTCTAACTGGTGTGATCTTTGCAAATACTTAGCACTCAGGCAACCAGATGACATCAAACGGAAAAAGTAGCACAATCTGTGTGAAGAGCTAATTCAGGAAGCTTTCAATTCCTAGAGATATGCACTAACTCCTATCTACCCAGCCATTTAATGAACCACAAAACTCTTCACCGTAGCATTTAGTATACTTTACAGACGTCCCTGACTCAGTACAGCCCAATGTCATCCCCTCAGACACTATCTCTGTCACACCACCCAACACCACTGCTTCAGAAGCTGCTGCAGTCTACACAACTGCAAACTACTGACTGCTGCAGTCTACACAACTGCAAACTACTGACTGCTGCAGTCTACACAACTGCAAACTACTGACTGCTGCAGTCTACACAACTACAAACTCCTGACTGCTGCAGTCTACACAACTGCAAACTACTGACTGCTGCAGTCTACACAACTGCAAACTACTGACTGACTGCTGCAGTCTACACAACTGCAAACTACTAACTGCTGCAGTCTACACAACTGCAAACTACTGACTGCTGCAGTCTACACAACTGCAAACTCCTGACTGACTGCTGCAGTCTACAAAACTGCAAACTACTGACTGTCTGCTGCAGTCTACACAGCTGCAAACTACTGTCTGCTGCAGTCTACACAGCTGCAAACTACTGACTGCTGCAGTCTACACAACTGCAAACTACTGACTGCTGCAGTCTACACAACTGCAAACTACTGACTGCTGCAGTCTACACAACTGCAAACTACTGACTGACTGATGCAGTCTACACAACTGCAAACTCCTGACTGACTGCTGCAGTCTACACAACTGCAAACTCCTGACTGACTGCTGCAGTCTACACAACTGCAAACTACTGACTGTCTGCTGCAGTCTACACAGCTGCAAACTACTGACTGACTGCTGCAGTCTACACAACTGCAAACTACTGACTGTCTGCTGCAGTCTACACAACTGCAAACTACTGTCTGCTGCAGTCTACACAACTGCAAACTACTGATTGCTGCAGTCTACACAACTGCAAACTACTGACTGCTGCAGTCTACACTACTGCAAACTACTGACTGCTGCAGTCTACACAACTGCAAACTACTGACTGCTGCAGTCTACACAACTGCAAACTACTGACTACTGCAGTCTACACAACTGCAAACTACTAACTGCTGCAGTCTACACAACTGCAAACTACTGACTGCCTGCTGCAGATTCCCATCTGGCAATGTTCAGATTGTGCAGATGGAACTCTTTGTCGTCAGGCGGAAGAGGTAGAGAGTGTAAGAGCGTGATGTGGCTGGCAGATAGACTGTATCAGTGCGCCCTGTTTACCAAGACTGGTGACATCCGTAACAGCACACAGGAGAAAAGAATATGGCGTTAAAAGCACACTGTGTTCTGATTTGTTCGGGTTTGTATGTGACTTTTCTGTGTTGTGTCTACCAGCTAAACAGTGTTGCTGATAATGAGGTGGTCTGATGCGATTCTTAGCTCTGGATGCCAGACATGTTGTACCTGGTATCTGTGATGTATTTGGTCAGATCGAGGCATTAGCAGACGCTGTAATTGTGATTGTAGTTAAAGTAAGTCCCATTCTGTGCTGTGTCTTTCCATAGGGTATATTAGAATTTATCAATTAGCAAAGCAAAAAATTTCTTTTTAAACCCAAATGAGTTTGTTTTAATGGTTTCAGACATGCAGGCGCACCACAATTTTAAAAATTCTGATTTTTGTGGAAAAACAAACCTTGAAATGTATTCGTTTATATGATCAGATGTAACAACTAACATGATTTTGCTTGACCACAAATTAAAAAAAGGCTTTGATTTAATTATTTGAAAATGATAACACATTGCCTGGTCAGATAAACACTACGTTTCCTAATATTTTTGAGGTGGAAAATATTTAAAGTTCTTGAAACGAGTGATTGTCTTCTGATCAAATTTATCAGAAACAAAACGAGCAAGCTGCATCACTTTGATGGGTAAAAAACCACCAACAACAATCGTAAACAGAGCACACAACAAAGAAAAGTCAAAATATAAAAATACTGCAGGAAACAACGAACATGAAACAAACACAAGCAAATAGCTTCATGTGCACAATTGTTTGTAGTTGATGAAGAGTGACCTAAACAATCTGCCGAACTTTTGGGGAGTGGCAACATCAAAGAAAGGAAATCATTCATAGACTAGAAAGCTGTGTGAAGCCCTGAAATAGAAAACAAAGAAGAAATTTAGCTATGGAAAGAAAAGTTATGAATTTCTTTTTTCATCCTGGGCTAGAGTTCCGAGGTTCACCAATTGTGAGATGTTGTTTATGTAATCTCTTTACCTATCAATAGTGGCATTCCCAATTCGAGGGTGAAGACTACTAAACACAGCACTAGTGTACATTTGTTTTTATTTTAAACTTGTCATCCGTTTCTACCGGTGGGTAATGGTCTATGGTCTATTGTTCAGAAAGGCGGAACGGGTTTTAACATGCGTGCAAGATGTTTTGCAAGCGCTCACACACACAACAACAAAAACACCAGCAACAACATGATGATGATGATTATCATCATCATCATCAAAACGAACAACACTGATAAATTTTAACCCAAGAATTATTCACTAATTCACAAACAGTAGTAAAGCACGACTAACTAGGAAACACGGATATAGTATCACAGGCAATCTGTGCCCAAAGAATGTGGCCATGATCTATAAATACCGTGGCGACTTTTGACCCCTACACGTATTCACTAATCTGTGTCTTAGCTGCTGGAGTCAGGTCTAACGGCATCAATCCAGTGGTAGTGGGGAAAGTGAGGATGGAGGAGGTTGTTGAGGGAAGGAGGGAAAATGGGGAGGGGGGTGGAAGGATAAGAAAGGGAGAGGGGAGGAGGGGGTATGATAGAGAGCTGTGGCATGATAAGGAGGGTAATGGGGTGGAGGAGAGATTCAGAGGGGGGGGGGGAGAGGAGGTGATGTTGGTGCTGACATGGTCCAGATGCTCTGCTGTACAGGGGTCGTTGACTTGACGATGTGCCTGTCTGTTGCCCTGTCTTACCTGTCTGTTGGCCTGTCTTACCTGTCTGTTGGCCTGTCTGTTGCCCTGTCTGTTGCCCTGTCTTACCTGTCTGTTGCCCTGTCTTACCTGTCTGTTGGCCTGTCTGTTGCCCTGTCTGTTGGCCTGTCTTACCTGTCTGTTGCCCTGTCTTACCTGTCTGTTGGCCTGTCTGTTGCCCTGTCTGTTGGCCTGTCTTACCTGTCTGTTGGCCTGTCTTATCTGTCTGTTGGCCTGTCTTACCTGTCTGTTGGCCTGTCTTACCTGTCTGTTGGCCTGTCTGTTGCCCTGTCTGTTGGCCTGTCTTACCTGTCTGTTGGCCTGTCTGTTGCCCTGTCTGTTGCCCTGTCTTACCTGTCTGTTACCCTGTCTTACCTGTCTGTTGGCCTGTCTTACCTTTCTGTTGGCCTGTCTTATCTGTCTGTTGCCCTGTCTTACCTGTCTGTTGGCCTGTCTTACCTGTCTGTTGGCCTGTCTTACCTGTCTGTTGGCCTGTCTTATCTGTCTGTTGCCCTGTCTTACCTGTCTGTTGCCCTGTCTTACCTGACTGTTGGCCTGTCTTATCTGTCTGTTGCCCTGTCTTATCTGTCTGTTGGCCTGTCTTACCTGTCTGTTGCCCTGTCTTATCTGTCTGTTGGCCTGTCTTACCTGTCTGTTGGCCTGTCTGTTGCCCTGTCTGTTACCCTATCTTACCTGTCTGTTGGCCTGTCTGTTACCCTGTCTTACCTGTCTATTGGCCTGTCTTACCTGTCTGTTGTCCTGTCTTACCTGTCTGTTGGCCTGTCTTACCTGTCTGTTGGCCTGTCTGTTGCCCTGTCTGTTACCCTGTCTTACCTGTCTGTTGGCCTGTCTTACCTGTCTGTTGCCCTGTCTTATCTGTCTGTTTTGCTCTATTTTCTGCCCATGCTCTCTGTCTCTGTCTGCCTGTCTCTTTCTTTCTTGCTTTCTTTCTGTCTGTCTGTCTGCCTGTCTGTCTGTCTGTCTGACTGTCTCTTTCTTTCTTTCTTTCTGTCTTTCTTTCTGTCTGTCTGTCTGCCTGTCTGTCTGTCTGTCTGACTGTCTCTTTCTTTCTTTCTGTCCGTCTCTCTGTCTGTCTGTCTGTAAGACTGCATGCCTGTCTGTCTGTCTGTCTGTCTGTATGTATGTATTTATGTCTTTCTGTCTGTCTCTCTCCCCCCCCTCTCTTTCTCTCTCTCTCTATCTCTCTTCTCTCTCTTCTTCTCCTATGTATGTATGTATGTATGTATGTATGTTATGTATGTTTGTGGCGTGTGTAGTTGTTTGTATGTATGTTATGTTGTATGGATGTATGTATTGTATATATGTATGTGTGTACTGCTGAAGTTTCCTGCTAGCATGGTCAAGATAACAGAAGTGTTAGGCCTGTGCTTGAGTGGTGGGGGCAGCGGTGGGGGTGGAGAGCATTGTGAAAATAACTCTCTCGGCGCCCCAGTAACACAGCACAGTAAAACCTTCCTTACATAGTAAAAAAACCAAGCCCAAGCAAAGTGCGATAAACGGACCTTCATCACGCAAACCCTATTCCAAATCTCCAGTTCCTCTTCGTTTATGTCATGCTGTGCAGCGCTTACGAACAGGGCTGACAGGAGAAGTGGAGTTTCTTGGCATCCAAGACAAGGTCAATAGCTGGACCATGGGGGAGGGAGGCGGAGCGGTGAGCTGCCAACTTACAGGCTTGCAAACCCCCCCCCCCTCCTCCCCCTCTAGGCGCAGTGGTGGGTGTGACCGGAACAGCAAGGAACTATCCGTGGCCTTGAGGTACGGTCACCTGCAGACAGCTAGAAGTGTAGGTTAATCTCCGTTTAGCCCTTAACTTGTTCCACCATCCACCAAACCTGAGTGGATGGTCTTGGGTGCTGAAAAGTTACCCCTTCGACAGGACTGACCTCAAGTGTAAACTTACGAAACCTGTGTGGCCCAGGCCAACAAGCTGTGTCAGTTATTGATGTCAGTAAATGCAAGGTCTACCACTACAATGTTCTTATTGCTGTGTTGAGGATTGTTTCAAGCATAACAACCACTTACATAACAAACCTACTCTCTCTTTGTAAAGGAGAAAAAAATCCTCTGAAGTCGACTGGCTGCTATATGGCGAGAACTGAAACAACCATCACACACGCAAACTTTTCAATTCAGTGTGCATTTCAGTCTCACGTGATTTTAGGTTGGATGAGTGAGTCAGAGTGCACATTGTGGTGACCCTAGAGTGTAATGGGGCACGCACCACACAACAACCAAAACAACCAACCACCAAACAACCACAACAACAACCACAAAACACAACAACACAACCAGCTAGCGCTAGCAGCAGCAGCAGTTGCTGAGCAAAAAGGATTGCGAACGAAAGATGGAAAAGAGAAAAGAAATGTCCAGGTAAATTAGGAATTAAATTAACGATTACTCCTGAGAAACGAACAAATAATTCCGTATGTGTTACCACCCCTATTCAGCTCTCATAAAAGAACTCACGACACAGGAGAGTTGTCCTTGGTACAATGTGTTGAAAAAGCCACTCTAAATGGGTTGTCCCTTTACGGATGTTATTTTTTAGAGAGTTGCTCACTTGATCCTACCCAACGCTGCAAGTTATTTGTATCTTCCAGGCCCGGTTGACGCTGGGATATATCATAATATTAACGTATAGTACAGCCATGCAGTAGTTCAACGCACATGCACTTTCATAAAGCATCAGTTCATCCATTTTCACCTCGATGATCATCATACAACAAAGAAATGGTCTTGATTCAGTGTCCCCGGATTGCTCTGTTCATTGTCTCCTCTAGTTTTGGTTTCTCCATACACTTCTGTGCCTTGTTTGAATTTGAGCAAAGCCTACAGGTTGGAGGTTCGCGGGGGAGGGGTCGTTGAAAAAACGTTGTGGTGGTCGCACTCCGTGTGCCTTTCGTTAGGTCTTCTCGTGTGGAATGAGTAATTCCCGTCGTTAGAATAGAGCTTATCTAGTTGCTGTTGCAGCCTGCATCAGAGGCTTGAACAGGCACAGGAACATTGCCCAACATGACCCAGCAGGCAGTGCGGGGCCCCTCTGGCTGGTGCCTACGGCGCTGACATGATTGGGCTCCCTGTGGACTTCCAACTGTTGGATGCCAACAGGGTGAATTTGGGTGTGGCCGGGGTGGTGAGATTACAATAAGCGTGTGTGAACGTTAGGGCCAGAAACGCCACAGAGCTGATGCCAGGCAACAAAACAAAAACATTCCTTTTTCTTACTTCTTGGTCGTCCATCGATCCGATGATGGGACTGTCCTCATGTGCTGCAGTCTTTGTCTATGTGGCACGGCGCATGGGCTGGGTTATGCCAAAACGTGATGATAGGCAGACGCCGGGTGCGTGGGGGCAAGGAAACTGTAGGGGGGTCAGGGTTGGTGGTTGGACGCCTTTCGCCTAGCTCGTGCTTGCAGTCTCCATCATCTCGCCTCTTCTCTCGAGGTTGTATGCGCCCGGATGGTTAGGGCGCCGCCAGCTGGTCGGTCCCTAGTTACAGCTCCAGCTGTTTGGGAGGATGGTCAGCGTGTTTGATGTTGGACTTCACGCAGTCCTGAATCTTTTGCGTGGTTGCCTGGTTCCGCTTCCCAAGGTTCAGTTCGCCATACATGAGCTGGCTTAGGGCGCCTTTGGTCGTCCATCCGAATCACGTGACACAATCCCATCGAAGCTGGGCTTTCCGTATTCATGGCCTCGATGTGGGTCTCCCAGCTCTGTCCAGGGACCTCTAGGTTAGTGATCCGGTCTTGCCCAGTGGTGATGTTCTAAATTGACCGCAGGGACTTGTCATGTGGAACTTCTCCAGTGCTTCAGTATCTTTTGTACACCGTCCATGTCTCGCATCCATAGAGTGGCTTGGTGTGGACGTCGGGCTTGGTACCCTTGAGCTTTGTGGAATGCTGGATCGTTGTGTGGTTCAGACAGAGGTCGGTTGGGACCAAGAGCTTGGGACTGGCCTTGCAGATCATAGCGTTGATCTCTTTATCCAGGGTGTTATCATTCTGATGGTACTCGCGAGGTCCCTGAAATTCATCCACTTATCTTTAGGTGGGTGCCCTCAATGGAGATAGAGGGGGGGGGAGGGGCGGCTGAAGCAGGCGCTGGCTGAAATAGTACTTGTAATGCCGAGGCTGTTAGTGAGCCATAAAGGCAGATGTTTCTGCGGAACTTATCTGTGATGCGCTGTCTGTCCCTGAATCCTTTGTGTGCCAAGAGAGCACAGTATCAGCAAAACGTGCTTCCAGGATGTTCTTCTCACAACCTTGGTCCTGCCATTCAAGTCCGGCGCAGGTCGAACCCAGTGAGCCGTCAAGTCTTGTATCAAAATATCCCACAAGCACAAACACAACACCCAACAAAAACCCTTCCCGATCATGTAGCCCTGACTGGGGCATTGCAAGTTTGACATCCTTATGTTATTCAGGCTATCTTATTACAACAGCATCCTTGTCTTTATCAAGTTATCTGTCATCTTTAAATTTTTTCTAACTTCTGGTGTCATGCTTAAATTTACTTGAAATTCCCTGTTAGATGGGTATGTCCTTGTATGAAGGTTACATCTTGTAGCTAGTATCCCAAGAGAGAGCGCGAGAGAGAGAGAGAGAGGAGAGATCTGAGGAGCTGATGAGAGGAGCGAGAGGACAGACAGGCAGACAGACAGACAGGACAGACTGACAGCCCGACAGACAGAGAAGTCTCTGACTCAGATTAGGGTACCTTTTTTGACATATTCACCCTGCGTCAAACTCCCTCTTACGCTCAACCGCACTGTACGCACAGTGAGGCACAGCGTTTTGAGTGCTCTGACGGGATAACCTCCAGTACCCACACACCGGTTTTGCAACGTCTAATGAGCTTCGTGATGGCAAACCTTCCATGACCTTCATTACGCATAGTACCACCCAAACTATGGCTCTGCTTTAGAGTAAGAAAATAAAAGTTTAATACAAACCCTGAACTCATCTGTCTTTGTGGTGGGTATGGGCGGATAGGCTCTTTTTTACTTTTTCTTTGTTGTTTCGGAAGGGGCTATCAGAACTTTTCATTTTTCCTCCTTAAAGACGCATAGTGTAGTCGGATAGCTCGGGTGGTCAGACCACTCGCTTGCCCCAAAACTAAGGTTTTAAGCAGCATTGAGGTGGTACCCGGAGGACTGGTGCTGCCTTGACATCAAGTAACAGTCCCCCAGTTCACCCCAGCTGTAAATGGGTGCCTGTTCATTAGAGACAGGAGGTAAAGCAGCGAGGGGGAGGAGATACGCCTCCCTCAATATGCTTGGACTTAGAGGAGCTGAGGTCTTCTGACACCTCGCTTCCCTACGACCCATGGTTATGGGTATACTTTTCCCTTTCCCTAAAAAACCTTTTGAAATTCTTCGTCCAAGTTTGCTCTAACTGGTTTTGTGATCTTAGCAAATACTTAGACTCAGGCCACCAGATGACATTTCAACGGAAAAAGTGCACAATTGTGTGAAGAGCTAATTCAGGAAAGCTGTTCAATTCCTAGAGATATGCACTAACTCCTATCTACCAGCCATTTAATGAACCACAAAATCTTCACGGAGCATTTGTATACTTTACAGACGACCTGACCTCTAGTACAGCCCATGTCATCCCTCAGACACATCTCTGTCCACACACCCCCACACCACTGTTCAGAAGCAGCTGCAAGTCTACACAACTGCAACTACTGATGCTGCAGTCTCACAACTGCAAATACGCTGCTTTGCGTCTACAAAACTTAACTTGACAGACTGCTGCAGTCTACACAACTACAAACTCCTGATGCTTTGCAGTCTACTCAAACTGCAATTCTGACTGCTGCAGTTACACAACTGAAACTAGACGGACTGCTGCAGTCTACACAACTGCAAACTACTAACTGCTGCATGTTACACAAACTGCAAACTACTGATGCTGCAGTTCTTACACATCTGCAAAATCCTGACTGTACTGCTGCAGTCTAAAATGCAAATACTGATGTTGCTGCAGTTACACCAGCTGGCAAATATGTCTGCTGCAGTCTACACAGCTGCAACTACTGACTGCTGCAGTCTAACAACTGCAAACTACTGATCTGCTGCTGTCTAACACAACTGCAAAACTTACTGACTGCTGCGTCTACCCAAACTGCAAACTATGACCTGACTGATGAGTCTACACTACTGCAAACTCCTGACTGACTGCCTGCCAGTCTACACAACGCAAATCCTGACTGACTGCTGCAGTCTTAACAATGCAAAATACGGACTGTCTGTGCAGTCTCCACAGCTGCAAACTATGGACTGACTGCTGAATGCAGTTCTACACAAACTGCAAACTACTGACTGCTGTGCCGTTCTACACAACCTGCAATATATGTCTGCTGCAGTCTACACAAACTGCCAAAACTCCTGATTGCTGCCCAGTTCCACAACTGCAAACTACTGACTGCAGCAGTCTACACTACTGCAAACTACTGACTGTGCAGTCTACACAACTGCAACCTACGACTGCCTGCAGTCTAACAACTGCAACACTAGGATACTGCAGTCTACACCAACTGCAAATACTACACCGCTGCAGTTCTACCCCAACCTGCAAACTACTGACTGCCTGCTGCGAATTCCCATCTGGCAATGTTCAGATTGTGAGATGGAACTCCCTTTGTCCGTCAGGCCGGAAGCGATAGAGAGTGTAGAGCGTGATGTGGCTGGCAGATAGCACTGTATCGTGCGCCCTGTTTACCAAGACTGGTAGACCTCCGTAAAAGCAACAGGAGAAAAGAAATATGGCCGTTAAAAGCAACTGTGTTGATTTGTTCCGGGTTTGTATGTGACTTTATTGTGTGTGTCTCCCCAGCTAAAAAACAGTGTTGTGTAATGAGGTGGTTCTGATTGCGATTCTTTAGCTCTGGTGCCTGACATGTTGTACCTGCGTATCTGTGATGTATTTGGTCAGGATCGAGGGCAATTGCAGACGCATGTAACTTGTGATAGTAGTTTTAAAGTAAGTCCCATTCTGACTGTGTCTTTCCCAATAAGGGATATTAGAAATTTATCCAAGTAGCAAAGCAAACAAATTTCTTTTTCAACCCAACTGAGTTTTGTTTATGGTTTCTGCCATGCAAGGCGCACCCACAATTTTAAATTTTTCTGATTTTGGTGGAAAAACAACCTTTGAAATGTATTCGTTTATATGATCAGATGTAATAACCTAACATTGATTTTGCTTGACCACCAAATTTAAAAATTTGGCTTTGATTTAATTATTTGGACAATGATAACACTTTGCTGGTCAGTAAACATAGTTTCTTAATATTTTTGAGTGGAAATTATTTAAAGTTCTTGAAACGAGTGATTGTTTCTGATCACATTTATCAGAAACAAAAACGAGCCAAGCTGCATCACTTTGATGGGTAAAAAACCACCAACAACAATCGTAACAGAGACTACACCCAAAGAAAAGTCAAAATATAAAAATACTGCGGAAAACAACGAACATGAAACAAACACAGCAAATTGCTTCCATGTGCCCAAATTGTTTGTAGTTGATGACGAGTGACCTAAACAATCTGCCGAACTTTTGGTGTAGTGGCAACACTCAACAAGAATGGAACTCATTATAGACTAGACGCCTGTGTGAAGACCCTGAAATCTGAGAAAAAAGATGAAATTTAGCCTATAAAGAAAAGTGTATGATTTCTTTTTTATCCTGGGCTAGAGTTCCGAGGTCACCAATGTGAGATGTTGTTTATGTAATTCTTTACCTATCAATAGTGGCTTTCCCCCAATTGAGGGGTGAAGGACTATCACCCAGCACTAGTGTTCCCATTAGTTTTTATTTTAAACTTGTCAATCCGTTTTCTACCGGTGGGTAATGGTCTATGGTCTATTGTTCAGAATGCGGAACGGGTTTAACATGCGTGCAAGATGTTTTGCAAGCGCTCAAACACACACAACAAAAAAACCAGCAACAACATGATGATGAGGATTATCATTCATCCTCATAGAACGGAACAACCACTGATAAATTTTAACCCAAGCATTATTCATAATTCACAAACAGTAGTAAAGACACGACTAACTAGGAAACACGGATATTAGTATCACAGGCAATCTGTGCCAAAGAATGTGGCCCTAGATCTATAAATACTCGTGGCGACTTTTGACCCTACACTTATTCACTTAATCTGTGTTTAGCTGCTGGAGTCAGTTCTAACGGCCTCAATCATGGTAGTGGGGAAAGTGAGGATGGGGGGTTGTTGAGGGAAGGAGGGGAAAATGGGGAGGGGGGTGAAGGATCAGAAAGGTGAGGGGAGGGGGGGGTATGCTAGAGAGCAGTGGCCTTGATAAGGGCGGGTAATGGGGGTGGGGAGAGATACAGAGGGGGGGGGGGGAGGGACGCGGAGATGGGTGTGTTGGTGCTGACATGGGTCAGATGCTTGCTGTACAGGGGTCGTCTGACTTGACGAGGTGGCTGTCTGTGACCTGTCTTACCTGTTGTTGGCCTGTCTTACCTGTCTGTTGGCCTGTTGTGGCCCTGTCTGTTGCCTGTCTTACCTGTCTGTTGACCTGTCTTACCTGTCTGTAGGCTGTCTGTTGCCCTGTCTGTTGGCCTGTCTTACCCTGTCTGTTGCTGTCTTACCTGTTGTTGGCTGTATGTTGCCTGTTGTTGGCCTGTTCTTACCTGTCTGTTGGCCTGTCTTATCTGTTGTTGGCTTCTTCCTGTTGTTGGCCTGTCTTACTGTTGTTGGCCCTGTCTGTTGCCTGTTGTTGGCCTGTCTTACCTGTCTGTTGGCCCATGTCTGTTTGCCCTGTCTGTTGCCTTGTCTTACTGTCTGTTACCCTGTTCTTACTGTTGTTGGCCTGTTTACCTTTTGTTGGCCGGTCTTATCTGTTGTTTGCCCTGTCTTACCTGTCTGTTGGCCTGTCTTACCCTGTCTGTTGGCCTGTCTTACCTGTTGTTGGCCTGTCTTATCTGTTCTGTGCCCTGTCTTACCTGTCTGTGGCCCTGTCTTACTTGACTGTTGGCCTGTCTTATCTGTCTGTTTTGCCCTGTCTTATTCTGTTGTTGGCCTGTTTTAACTGTTGTTGCCCTGTCTTATCTGTCTGGTGGCCTGTCTTACTGTCTGTTGGCCTGTCTGTTGCCTGTCTGTTACCCTATCTTACCTGTCTGTGGGCCTTTCTGTTACCCTGTCTTACCTGTCTATTGGCCCTGTTTTCACTGTCGGTTGTCTGTCTAACTGTTGTTGGACATGTCTTACCTGTTTGTTGGCCTGTCTGTTGCCCGGTCTGTTACCCTGTCTTACCTGTCTGTTGGCCTGTCTTACCTGTCTGTTGCCCTGTTCTTTCTGTCTGTTTTTGCTTATTTGCTGCCATGTTCTGTCTTCTGTCTGCCTGTCTCTTTCTTTCTTGCTTTCTTTCTGTCGGGTCTGTCTGCTGTCTGTCTGTCTGTTGACTGTCTCTTCCTTTCTTTCTTTCTGTCTTTCTTTCTGTCTGTCTGTCTGCTGTCTGTCTAGTCTGTTGACTGTCTCTTTCTTTCGTTTCTGTGTCTTCTGTTGTCTGTCTGTACGCTGCATTGCTGTCTGTCCTGTCTGTCTTGTTTCTGTATGTATGTATTTATGTCTTTCGTTGTCTCCTCCCCCCCTCTCTCTTCTCTCTCTCTCTCTCTCTCTCTCTCTCTCTCTCCTCTATCTCTCTCTCTCTCTCTCTTCTCTCTCTCTCTCCTCTCTTCCTATATAGGAAAAGTCTTGCTTTGGTGTTGGCATTAACAATTAAGGTTTAATGTACTCCCACTTAATAAATGTACATCGTTATAGTGAATCTCGTTCGTAAAGACATGTGTCCATTTTGTAAAAACCAGATCGAAAAAATAGGAAATATTTTGTGTTATATTTGTGCACCGAGTGAAGATTTTAAGGGCCAGATTTTCATAAGAATCGAAAGAACTACTTGCACAATGTTACTCAGATCATGATCATTTCCTATGATGTAAATTATCTCAATATTGGAATTTCATTTGCAATTAATAGGTGGCAGAAAATACTCTAAGTCTGTTAGATATCGCTGTATAGTATGTCTTCTACTGACGTTAACTTGGACGCGTCTGAGATATCACGGAAATGGATGTTAATCTTTATTAACATAAACAAGGATGTTTGAAGGTGATGAAAGAGATATGGTGATGTGTATCTGGATTGTAATCAACGATGGCGTGACGGTGACAACGCTCTTAGTCATGACTGTGTTGAGGATGATGCTAACCATAATGCCCTCCGTGGTATGTTTTATTTGAAACTGTTGCCATTTCTAGACGATTGAGTGATTTTTTTTGTTTACTAGTTATACTCCTTTCGTACTTTCCTTGTGGGAGAAATACCATTTAAAATAGTTCAGTGTCAGAGTCTCTCTCTCTCTCTCTCTCTCTCTCTCTCTCTCTCTCTCTCTTCTTCTCCTTTCTTCTTCTCTCTCTCTGCTTCTCTCTCTTCTCTCTCTCTTCTCTTCCAGTATAATCAGATTTGATGTAGAATTTGTTGTATGTTTGTGTGTGTGCGGCTTACGTGGTGTGTGTGTGTGTGTGCCTGTGTGTATGCCTGCGTGGTGCGAGCATAGCGGTCGGCGCGGCCTCGTGACGCAGCTAGATGTATTGTAATTGTTTCGTTGTCTAATGTGCTGAAGTATTGATTCATATTTGATGTAGTGTGATGGATTATGTGTGCCTTTTCGTAAGCAATTATTGGTTTATACTTGTCGGTCACGCTAGATCAGTCTCCGATATGGCCTTGTGGTCGGCGGGGCTAAAAAAACATCAGGATTGGTTTTGGGGTCTGGATAGACTGGGGCGGGGGGGGGGGGGGGTTTTGTTCTGCGTAAATGTGATTGCATTCTCAAGAGCAGCGCCCAATGTGAGCATTGATACACAACATCACAAACACACACACACCACACAACCAACAAACACACACCCCCACACACACACCATATATATTGTACACTCCAATTGTCATATACAATCGTCTATTATTACTTTAAGTGAATACAGATAAAATTGAAGACATACACAACAACACACACACACACACTCCCAAACACTCTCTCTCTCTCTCTCTCTCTCTCTCTTCTCTTCTCTCTCACACAGACACACGCGCACACGCACACGCACACACACACACACACGCGCGCGCGACGCGCGCGAACGTAGCATGCAACAACACACAACGCAACACACGCACACAAAACACACACACGCAACAAACCTTTAATTGTCATGACCTGACCTAGCGCACCGTGGCAGCATATCGTGGCGGATATTGTCACAGCAAAGAAATTACTCGGTCTGAGACAGCGGCAAAACTCCACTTGTTTCGCCTTTTTAAACATTTTTATTCAGGATAACTCTTTCCTCTGGGGGCAGTCGCCAATCAGTGCAGTGTGTTTGTGTGAGTGGGTGTGTTGTGTGTGTGTGGTGTGTAGTTGTGTGTGTGTGTTTGTGTGTACTTTATAATCTATTTTTATCTGACCCCCCTTTTTTGGTCCCCTGCATTGTACGTTGCAATTATCCTCTCATGAAGCATGTAAATTCCCATCAATACAAAACGACTTTAAGTGAAGGTTAAATCAACATACTTTTGGCCTTTTTAAACTCAGCCTCGCCAATGACTTATCAACGTTTCGTTGACAGCTGCAGAAAATATTTGGGGAAAAAAACCAAGCGATATTTTGGAAAGATTCGGAGATTGCTTTAAAGAACGAAATAAGCAAAACTGGAAATACACAGATACTAAGAAGTCTAATCAATTCTACGAAAGAAAAGAGGAGAAAAGAACATGGCGAAAATAAACTTCAATAACACATTTATATTTTGAAAAAAGTAACAATCTTGTACATGTCAGGAAAGAAAAAGTTGATATACAAAATCTGACAAAGTATTAAGGTATCGAGACATCATACGTTCTCCGGCTTACCTAGAAGAAGTATTGAGTAATACTAGAACTTCATCCATAAGCAGTGCTAGGATTTGATCCTGTAACTCATGACTTCGTGATCCTTTAGCTTAGAAGCTTGTTTCTCAATCCACTCATATTGTTTTCACAATTTATTTTTCTCCTTGTGCCATGCCAGCTTCTACCTTGCCAACACAGTAACTTAAGTCAAGGCGATTACAGAAGGCTAGGGATCCAGCAGAGCTGTAGATATACTATGTCTGTTCCCTCTTGTTCCCCTGCAACATAAAGTGCAGACAGTGGCTTGAGAAACAAAGCGATGCGGCAGACTGTGATTTGTGGTGTGGGGCCCGGCGGCAACTCTCCACTGTTGTGGGTTTTTTTATAGGCAGTGTCCTTTATCCAAGCAGCACGTAAGGCTTTGTTTTCCCAGTACTGCCTCATTCTGTGTTGTTGTGTGTGTGTGTGTGTAGTTGCGTGTGCGCTATATTTCGATATTGTGTGTGTTGTGTGTGGGGGGGGGGGGGTGGGTGTGTGAGTGTGTGGATGTGATTGTTTGTGTTCTGGGTATGATTTTTATGTGTGAGAAAGAGATGAGAGTGTCATAACGATGTTGAGAGGGGAATAACCCAATATGTCCCATTTTGTTTCTGGGTGTAGACTGGGTGTGTGGTAATTTGTGCTGTTTTATTCTTAGCACATTTTGCTAGTGAATTCATGAACTATTTTTTCCACAGGTTTTGTTCTGTCTTTTTATAATTAAATAATTAAAATAATCACTCCAACATATACTATGCTAACAAATTGAGACAGAACAACAAACAGACAAGCATAAAGTCAGACAGAGACAGAAATACAGAGGATGGGACAGACAGGAAGTCTGCAAACACACATACTGACAGACAGGAAGGGGACAGGCTAGCCGGTGTTGGTTAGATGATGATTGCCGATCTTGTCTGCTGACCGGGTTCAATCTCGTTCTAAGAGGGATTTTTCCCTCTGGATGTTTAACGTCAGTGCTGGACTCCACTCTTCCCAAAGTCCTTGGATGAGACTTAACGAGGTCCGTTGTCCGAAGCACGTAGAACATCTTGGCACACGGTAAAGCCGTTCGCTTTCGAAAGCGATAGGCCATTTTGTGGGGGTGGGAATGGATGAGAACAATTGACACGACTGCGTAAACGGGGATGTAAACGAGTGGCCATGAGTGTTATTCATTTATCTTCGAAATAAAATATAACATTAAAACATACATGATAAGCAGGCATATATAAATACCAACAGCATCTTATATCGCGAGATAACATTTTCTGTTCTGCACGACAAACCGTTCGCCCCACAATACACAGCCAGTAGGGTATGATTAGAAAACACATAAAGAATGGTAAAGTGAGGACTAGAAGCATTGAAAGGTTGTTGTTATACACCAAACCGTGCCAAGGAGGATGCCTTACCCTCAAAATCCACAAAGTGCAGTCCAGTGCTGTGTGTGTTGCTTGTCGAAGGAAGGCCCAATCCAGCTTTTAGCTTTCGGCTCAAGTAGTGTCTTATATATAGTTGCTGTCAGAAAAACCAATTTTCCTTTTTATACCATTTTTCAGGACGGGGTCAGCTCAGAGGTCAGAGTACCGCTCTCCCCAAAGCTATGGTGAACGCAGCGCTGAGTGTGTTACCCATTGGGATGAGTGCCTTGTCGCTATTCTTTGTGCCTTGGCTTAGTGCAGTCCCCCTGTTCACCAGATGAAAATGGGGCCTCTTTAGGTCCGGGAAGGTAACGCAGGGAGGGAGAGAGAGTTGGGTCCGCACCTCAACTATGCTGGCCCCGGGAGAAGGTGAGATCTCTGACCACGTTGTCCCCAAACCACTGACATAGGTCATGGGACACACCCTACTTTAAGGCAGACCGAAATGCACTGTGCAATATGCTAGTATGATGTAGTCATGAGAAACAGGGAAAGAATATTGTTGCAAAGTCATTGTGTTCCTATGCCGATGGTCCTCGCCTTTGTACAATGTGTGCTGAGCGGTTTTTAGCTGACGAGAAAAGAAAAATTGACTGATAAGTACTGGTTTGTAGATATGTTTTTAAACTATCAAGCATGCTACAATGGATTCAAATAATATAAATTGCCCAGTCAGGAGCAATCCCTTCATCGAAATGGGGGTGTATGTGTGTGGTAGTGTACGGGGAAAAAGCAGCGAATGTGGAGTAATTGAGCTGTAGCGTTGCCAAATGGCCGCAGTGACACCTAGTTGCAGTGTGAGGGCCCACACGGACCACACTCACGTGTTTGTTGTGTGGTGCTTTTTTGTTTTTTAGATATGTTTCCACTTTGAGGCTCACTCTTCCAGCACTCTGTTTGCCTGTGTCATAACCAAAGTGCAGGACGAAGATGGGTTCACAGACTCGAGTGTCAGAACGAAACCAGAGTCAGGGTGTATGCTGAGATTCATGACGCTGGATTTAAACAAACAAATGTCTATGGTTTCTCTCTTCTCGGATACAGCCTTTGTTTCCTAGCTCCTCTACATGGTATTCAAGGCATAAATTTAATATTTTATATAAAGACAAGGTGATAATGATGGGGGATAGGAGGCGGAGGAGGGGGTGACGGCCGACGACGATGATGATGACGGATGACGATGATGTGCAGGCGCGAGAGGAGGAAGATTGATGAAAAAGATGCTGCTAATGATGATGAAGGATAAAGATGATGAAGCTGATGATGCCGATGGAACGGTGGTAGCGTTGGTGGTGGTAGTTGTGGCGGTTGTGGGGGTGGTTTGGTTGGTGATGCTAGGGTGGTGATGATGGCAGTAGTAATGCTTGGTGACATGACAACGATGACAAAAATGCCCTGGTGATAACGACGACGATGATGATGATCTTCATTTTCATAGGTTCGCCTATAGCCCAAGCTCCATGGCCGAAAAAAAAACCCCAAATCTACCAAGACTTGAAAGTGGATAGCAATAATACAATTACCTTACAAACTGCTATAGCCGATACAGAGACCATGGACAAGTCAGTCAGCCAACCAACACGCCGCACTGGTACACGCGTACATGTGTGAGATAGTAGTAAACAAGACAGATACCTAGTTAATTTGTATGGTCAGGAAACAACAACAACAAACAACAACAACAACAAACAACTTGCATCTTGTTGATTATACAGAGCTCCTCCCTTCTCCTTTCCTGCATCACCACCTCCCTACCTCACATGGCAGACATCTTGCACACACGTTAAATCTGTTCGCTTTTCGTAAAGAGTGGGCTTGTGTGCCGGTGGGAAAGATGACAGAATCACAAATCCGCATCCTCAACCGGGGACTGATGTATAAAATGGCAACTAGCTGCTTATTTTTCATTATTATCTTGATATAAAAGAATAAAATATATTTTAAAAAATTAATACATAAACACGCTACACCTCCAGAAGCTGTCTGCCCAACACAACACACACAAGCACACGCACAACCACACACACACCAACAACACACACATACACCACACAAACACAACCACACACACACACACACACACAAAACACTCACAAACACACACAGAACTCACAAACACACACCCCACACCACTCTCAAACATACCCAAACACACCCAAACACACAACCATTCTTCACGGCACGCACAACCACACCACCATTCATCCCCCTCCACAACACACACACACACACACACAAACACCACCTCACACACCACACACACCCACATACAACATAAATATCTCCCCCCTTCCACCCACACTATCCCCAGACCACCCACACACACACCCACAACCCACCACACACACCCCCACCACACCCCAAAACACGCAAGTGCCACACGCACGCAGCACATACACAATTCCTCCCTCCTCCCCCCCCCCCAACACCTAACACACCAATAAACAAAACACACAAACCACACACACACAACACAACACTTGATGCAACAGGCAGCATTTTGCAGTGCAAGACCAGACGGCATAACACTCCGCTGTTGTTTTTCCCCACACTTCCCTGTCTTCCTCATTCCGTTCTCCCAAATCCCACTCCGGCAGGCTGCTGCCTGTCATAAACAATGTTTACGGGAAGAAGCGTGAACGTTCTATGTTCTGTCAACGTGGAAAGGATCATTTTACCGAAGGTGTGAATCATTGAATTGTTTTCGGCTCAGGAGCCTTCGGTGTTTTGGGGGGAAATCTGTGGTTTTTGGTTTGTTGTTGTTGTTGTTTGTTTTGGGTTTTTTTTGCTTGCTGGAGGTCGTAAAACTGCCTTTTTCTACTTGTGTGTGCTAAACTGTTCCGCATGAGAGGGAATGTTTTTACAGTTACATTTTATTCTTTCTTCTTCTCATTACCTTCTTTTCTTTCTGTCTTCTTTCTTTTCAATTCTTTCTCTCTCTCTTCTTTTTTCTTCTTTTCTTTCCTTCTTTCTATCTTTTCTTTATGTCTTATTTCTTTCTGTCTTCAACTTTCTTTTTTTTTCTTTCTTTTTTTCTTTCATTTCTTTCTGTCTTCTTACCTTTCTTTTCTTTCTCCTCTTCCTTTCTTTCTTTCTATTTTTGTTTCTTTCCTTTTAACTTTCTTCTTTCTTTCTGTTCTTTTTGTCTTCTTTCTTCTTTCTTTCTTTCTTTTCTTTTTGTCTTGTTATTTTCTCTTTTGTTTTCGACAGCGCCAACCGAAGAGACAGTTAGAGAGACAGAAGTCAGGCGAGAGAGCCGAGTGAGTGAGAGAGAGAGAATGAAGACAGAAGGACAGACGATCGCCCGACAGCCCCCCGACGGCAGCCCCCAACAGGACAGTACCCAACCGCCAGACAGACCGATCGAAAGATTAGACCGTCCATAAAGAGACAGAGGCTCTGTCAGGGAAGGCCCCTCGCATGTCGCGCATGGGCAACAGACATTATGCAATGCCTGACGGAGCAGACAACGTGCAACAACTCAGGCCATAACCTTGTTTTTTGATTTCGCCAATGGTGGGGTTTTTTGTTGTTGTTGTTTAGTACACAGAAGCAGCCCCCCCCCCCCCCAGCCTGTTCACACACACACACACGCGCGCGCGCGCGCGTGCTCTGCACGCGCAAACATTTAACGCTTTTGTGTCAAAGTTATAGATCACTTTACCAACGCGTTAATACATGAAATCTGTTCGGCAAAAGTATTTTGAGTGTGTGTGCTGTTGAGGTGTTATTAAACTGTCTCTTTTTCACATGCTTTGTTCTAGAAGTCTGCGGAAAAGAAGACTGCATGGCTTGTATTGTAAGGGGTTGTTTTTTTCACATGCGACCGAAGGAAAACAGCGAGGTAGAAGATGAACAAGAGAAGAAGAAAGAGAGAGAAGACGGACAGGCAGACAAGAGACAGACATACAGATATACAGACTGACAGACAGACAATCAGATTAGGAAGAAGACAGGCAGACAGGACAGACCGACAATCAGATAGACAGACGAAGGCAGACAGCAGACACGCCGCCCCAGTCAGATAGACCCGAACAGGAAGACAGGACAGAAAGCCAGGGCAGATCAAATAATATAACTATTACATAGAGAAACGGATAGATAGTAGACAGACAGAAGGGCGAGTGGGGGGGGGGGGTAGGTATGGGAGTCATGCATGGTATGTGCATGTGTGTTCCTGGCCAACACGATGAAAGGGTAACCGAACTGTGATATGTATGTATGTATGTATGTATGTATGTTATGTATGTTTGTGGCGTGTGTAGTTGTTTGTATGTATGTTATGTTGTATGGATGTATGTATTGTATATATGTATGTGTGTACTGCTGAAGTTTCCTGCTAGCATGGTCAAGATAACAGAAGTGTTAGGCCTGTGCTTGAGTGGTGGGGGCAGCGGTGGGGGTGGAGAGCATTGTGAAAATAACTCTCTCGGCGCCCCAGTAACACAGCACAGTAAAACCTTCCTTACATAGTAAAAAAACCAAGCCCAAGCAAAGTGCGATAAACGGACCTTCATCACGCAAACCCTATTCCAAATCTCCAGTTCCTCTTCGTTTATGTCATGCTGTGCAGCGCTTACGAACAGGGCTGACAGGAGAAGTGGAGTTTCTTGGCATCCAAGACAAGGTCAATAGCTGGACCATGGGGGAGGGAGGCGGAGCGGTGAGCTGCCAACTTACAGGCTTGCAAACCCCCCCCCCCTCCTCCCCCTCTAGGCGCAGTGGTGGGTGTGACCGGAACAGCAAGGAACTATCCGTGGCCTTGAGGTACGGTCACCTGCAGACAGCTAGAAGTGTAGGTTAATCTCCGTTTAGCCCTTAACTTGTTCCACCATCCACCAAACCTGAGTGGATGGTCTTGGGTGCTGAAAAGTTACCCCTTCGACAGGACTGACCTCAAGTGTAAACTTACGAAACCTGTGTGGCCCAGGCCAACAAGCTGTGTCAGTTATTGATGTCAGTAAATGCAAGGTCTACCACTACAATGTTCTTATTGCTGTGTTGAGGATTGTTTCAAGCATAACAACCACTTACATAACAAACCTACTCTCTCTTTGTAAAGGAGAAAAAAATCCTCTGAAGTCGACTGGCTGCTATATGGCGAGAACTGAAACAACCATCACACACGCAAACTTTTCAATTCAGTGTGCATTTCAGTCTCACGTGATTTTAGGTTGGATGAGTGAGTCAGAGTGCACATTGTGGTGACCCTAGAGTGTAATGGGGCACGCACCACACAACAACCAAAACAACCAACCACCAAACAACCACAACAACAACCACAAAACACAACAACACAACCAGCTAGCGCTAGCAGCAGCAGCAGTTGCTGAGCAAAAAGGATTGCGAACGAAAGATGGAAAAGAGAAAAGAAATGTCCAGGTAAATTAGGAATTAAATTAACGATTACTCCTGAGAAACGAACAAATAATTCCGTATGTGTTACCACCCCTATTCAGCTCTCATAAAAGAACTCACGACACAGGAGAGTTGTCCTTGGTACAATGTGTTGAAAAAGCCACTCTAAATGGGTTGTCCCTTTACGGATGTTATTTTTTAGAGAGTTGCTCACTTGATCCTACCCAACGCTGCAAGTTATTTGTATCTTCCAGGCCCGGTTGACGCTGGGATATATCATAATATTAACGTATAGTACAGCCATGCAGTAGTTCAACGCACATGCACTTTCATAAAGCATCAGTTCATCCATTTTCACCTCGATGATCATCATACAACAAAGAAATGGTCTTGATTCAGTGTCCCCGGATTGCTCTGTTCATTGTCTCCTCTAGTTTTGGTTTCTCCATACACTTCTGTGCCTTGTTTGAATTTGAGCAAAGCCTACAGGTTGGAGGTTCGCGGGGGAGGGGTCGTTGAAAAAACGTTGTGGTGGTCGCACTCCGTGTGCCTTTCGTTAGGTCTTCTCGTGTGGAATGAGTAATTCCCGTCGTTAGAATAGAGCTTATCTAGTTGCTGTTGCAGCCTGCATCAGAGGCTTGAACAGGCACAGGAACATTGCCCAACATGACCCAGCAGGCAGTGCGGGGCCCCTCTGGCTGGTGCCTACGGCGCTGACATGATTGGGCTCCCTGTGGACTTCCAACTGTTGGATGCCAACAGGGTGAATTTGGGTGTGGCCGGGGTGGTGAGATTACAATAAGCGTGTGTGAACGTTAGGGCCAGAAACGCCACAGAGCTGATGCCAGGCAACAAAACAAAAACATTCCTTTTTCTTACTTCTTGGTCGTCCATCGATCCGATGATGGGACTGTCCTCATGTGCTGCAGTCTTTGTCTATGTGGCACGGCGCATGGGCTGGGTTATGCCAAAACGTGATGATAGGCAGACGCCGGGTGCGTGGGGGCAAGGAAACTGTAGGGGGGTCAGGGTTGGTGGTTGGACGCCTTTCGCCTAGCTCGTGCTTGCAGTCTCCATCATCTCGCCTCTTCTCTCGAGGTTGTATGCGCCCGGATGGTTAGGGCGCCGCCAGCTGGTCGGTCCCTAGTTACAGCTCCAGCTGTTTGGGAGGATGGTCAGCGTGTTTGATGTTGGACTTCACGCAGTCCTGAATCTTTTGCGTGGTTGCCTGGTTCCGCTTCCCAAGGTTCAGTTCGCCATACATGAGCTGGCTTAGGGCGCCTTTGGTCGTCCATCCGAATCACGTGACACAATCCCATCGAAGCTGGGCTTTCCGTATTCATGGCCTCGATGTGGGTCTCCCAGCTCTGTCCAGGGACCTCTAGGTTAGTGATCCGGTCTTGCCCAGTGGTGATGTTCTAAATTGACCGCAGGGACTTGTCATGTGGAACTTCTCCAGTGCTTCAGTATCTTTTGTACACCGTCCATGTCTCGCATCCATAGAGTGGCTTGGTGTGGACGTCGGGCTTGGTACCCTTGAGCTTTGTGGAATGCTGGATCGTTGTGTGGTTCAGACAGAGGTCGGTTGGGACCAAGAGCTTGGGACTGGCCTTGCAGATCATAGCGTTGATCTCTTTATCCAGGGTGTTATCATTCTGATGGTACTCGCGAGGTCCCTGAAATTCATCCACTTATCTTTAGGTGGGTGCCCTCAATGGAGATAGAGGGGGGGGGAGGGGCGGCTGAAGCAGGCGCTGGCTGAAATAGTACTTGTAATGCCGAGGCTGTTAGTGAGCCATAAAGGCAGATGTTTCTGCGGAACTTATCTGTGATGCGCTGTCTGTCCCTGAATCCTTTGTGTGCCAAGAGAGCACAGTATCAGCAAAACGTGCTTCCAGGATGTTCTTCTCACAACCTTGGTCCTGCCATTCAAGTCCGGCGCAGGTCGAACCCAGTGAGCCGTCAAGTCTTGTATCAAAATATCCCACAAGCACAAACACAACACCCAACAAAAACCCTTCCCGATCATGTAGCCCTGACTGGGGCATTGCAAGTTTGACATCCTTATGTTATTCAGGCTATCTTATTACAACAGCATCCTTGTCTTTATCAAGTTATCTGTCATCTTTAAATTTTTTCTAACTTCTGGTGTCATGCTTAAATTTACTTGAAATTCCCTGTTAGATGGGTATGTCCTTGTATGAAGGTTACATCTTGTAGCTAGTATCCCAAGAGAGAGCGCGAGAGAGAGAGAGAGAGGAGAGATCTGAGGAGCTGATGAGAGGAGCGAGAGGACAGACAGGCAGACAGACAGACAGGACAGACTGACAGCCCGACAGACAGAGAAGTCTCTGACTCAGATTAGGGTACCTTTTTTGACATATTCACCCTGCGTCAAACTCCCTCTTACGCTCAACCGCACTGTACGCACAGTGAGGCACAGCGTTTTGAGTGCTCTGACGGGATAACCTCCAGTACCCACACACCGGTTTTGCAACGTCTAATGAGCTTCGTGATGGCAAACCTTCCATGACCTTCATTACGCATAGTACCACCCAAACTATGGCTCTGCTTTAGAGTAAGAAAATAAAAGTTTAATACAAACCCTGAACTCATCTGTCTTTGTGGTGGGTATGGGCGGATAGGCTCTTTTTTACTTTTTCTTTGTTGTTTCGGAAGGGGCTATCAGAACTTTTCATTTTTCCTCCTTAAAGACGCATAGTGTAGTCGGATAGCTCGGGTGGTCAGACCACTCGCTTGCCCCAAAACTAAGGTTTTAAGCAGCATTGAGGTGGTACCCGGAGGACTGGTGCTGCCTTGACATCAAGTAACAGTCCCCCAGTTCACCCCAGCTGTAAATGGGTGCCTGTTCATTAGAGACAGGAGGTAAAGCAGCGAGGGGGAGGAGATACGCCTCCCTCAATATGCTTGGACTTAGAGGAGCTGAGGTCTTCTGACACCTCGCTTCCCTACGACCCATGGTTATGGGTATACTTTTCCCTTTCCCTAAAAAACCTTTTGAAATTCTTCGTCCAAGTTTGCTCTAACTGGTTTTGTGATCTTAGCAAATACTTAGACTCAGGCCACCAGATGACATTTCAACGGAAAAAGTGCACAATTGTGTGAAGAGCTAATTCAGGAAAGCTGTTCAATTCCTAGAGATATGCACTAACTCCTATCTACCAGCCATTTAATGAACCACAAAATCTTCACGGAGCATTTGTATACTTTACAGACGACCTGACCTCTAGTACAGCCCATGTCATCCCTCAGACACATCTCTGTCCACACACCCCCACACCACTGTTCAGAAGCAGCTGCAAGTCTACACAACTGCAACTACTGATGCTGCAGTCTCACAACTGCAAATACGCTGCTTTGCGTCTACAAAACTTAACTTGACAGACTGCTGCAGTCTACACAACTACAAACTCCTGATGCTTTGCAGTCTACTCAAACTGCAATTCTGACTGCTGCAGTTACACAACTGAAACTAGACGGACTGCTGCAGTCTACACAACTGCAAACTACTAACTGCTGCATGTTACACAAACTGCAAACTACTGATGCTGCAGTTCTTACACATCTGCAAAATCCTGACTGTACTGCTGCAGTCTAAAATGCAAATACTGATGTTGCTGCAGTTACACCAGCTGGCAAATATGTCTGCTGCAGTCTACACAGCTGCAACTACTGACTGCTGCAGTCTAACAACTGCAAACTACTGATCTGCTGCTGTCTAACACAACTGCAAAACTTACTGACTGCTGCGTCTACCCAAACTGCAAACTATGACCTGACTGATGAGTCTACACTACTGCAAACTCCTGACTGACTGCCTGCCAGTCTACACAACGCAAATCCTGACTGACTGCTGCAGTCTTAACAATGCAAAATACGGACTGTCTGTGCAGTCTCCACAGCTGCAAACTATGGACTGACTGCTGAATGCAGTTCTACACAAACTGCAAACTACTGACTGCTGTGCCGTTCTACACAACCTGCAATATATGTCTGCTGCAGTCTACACAAACTGCCAAAACTCCTGATTGCTGCCCAGTTCCACAACTGCAAACTACTGACTGCAGCAGTCTACACTACTGCAAACTACTGACTGTGCAGTCTACACAACTGCAACCTACGACTGCCTGCAGTCTAACAACTGCAACACTAGGATACTGCAGTCTACACCAACTGCAAATACTACACCGCTGCAGTTCTACCCCAACCTGCAAACTACTGACTGCCTGCTGCGAATTCCCATCTGGCAATGTTCAGATTGTGAGATGGAACTCCCTTTGTCCGTCAGGCCGGAAGCGATAGAGAGTGTAGAGCGTGATGTGGCTGGCAGATAGCACTGTATCGTGCGCCCTGTTTACCAAGACTGGTAGACCTCCGTAAAAGCAACAGGAGAAAAGAAATATGGCCGTTAAAAGCAACTGTGTTGATTTGTTCCGGGTTTGTATGTGACTTTATTGTGTGTGTCTCCCCAGCTAAAAAACAGTGTTGTGTAATGAGGTGGTTCTGATTGCGATTCTTTAGCTCTGGTGCCTGACATGTTGTACCTGCGTATCTGTGATGTATTTGGTCAGGATCGAGGGCAATTGCAGACGCATGTAACTTGTGATAGTAGTTTTAAAGTAAGTCCCATTCTGACTGTGTCTTTCCCAATAAGGGATATTAGAAATTTATCCAAGTAGCAAAGCAAACAAATTTCTTTTTCAACCCAACTGAGTTTTGTTTATGGTTTCTGCCATGCAAGGCGCACCCACAATTTTAAATTTTTCTGATTTTGGTGGAAAAACAACCTTTGAAATGTATTCGTTTATATGATCAGATGTAATAACCTAACATTGATTTTGCTTGACCACCAAATTTAAAAATTTGGCTTTGATTTAATTATTTGGACAATGATAACACTTTGCTGGTCAGTAAACATAGTTTCTTAATATTTTTGAGTGGAAATTATTTAAAGTTCTTGAAACGAGTGATTGTTTCTGATCACATTTATCAGAAACAAAAACGAGCCAAGCTGCATCACTTTGATGGGTAAAAAACCACCAACAACAATCGTAACAGAGACTACACCCAAAGAAAAGTCAAAATATAAAAATACTGCGGAAAACAACGAACATGAAACAAACACAGCAAATTGCTTCCATGTGCCCAAATTGTTTGTAGTTGATGACGAGTGACCTAAACAATCTGCCGAACTTTTGGTGTAGTGGCAACACTCAACAAGAATGGAACTCATTATAGACTAGACGCCTGTGTGAAGACCCTGAAATCTGAGAAAAAAGATGAAATTTAGCCTATAAAGAAAAGTGTATGATTTCTTTTTTATCCTGGGCTAGAGTTCCGAGGTCACCAATGTGAGATGTTGTTTATGTAATTCTTTACCTATCAATAGTGGCTTTCCCCCAATTGAGGGGTGAAGGACTATCACCCAGCACTAGTGTTCCCATTAGTTTTTATTTTAAACTTGTCAATCCGTTTTCTACCGGTGGGTAATGGTCTATGGTCTATTGTTCAGAATGCGGAACGGGTTTAACATGCGTGCAAGATGTTTTGCAAGCGCTCAAACACACACAACAAAAAAACCAGCAACAACATGATGATGAGGATTATCATTCATCCTCATAGAACGGAACAACCACTGATAAATTTTAACCCAAGCATTATTCATAATTCACAAACAGTAGTAAAGACACGACTAACTAGGAAACACGGATATTAGTATCACAGGCAATCTGTGCCAAAGAATGTGGCCCTAGATCTATAAATACTCGTGGCGACTTTTGACCCTACACTTATTCACTTAATCTGTGTTTAGCTGCTGGAGTCAGTTCTAACGGCCTCAATCATGGTAGTGGGGAAAGTGAGGATGGGGGGTTGTTGAGGGAAGGAGGGGAAAATGGGGAGGGGGGTGAAGGATCAGAAAGGTGAGGGGAGGGGGGGGTATGCTAGAGAGCAGTGGCCTTGATAAGGGCGGGTAATGGGGGTGGGGAGAGATACAGAGGGGGGGGGGGGAGGGACGCGGAGATGGGTGTGTTGGTGCTGACATGGGTCAGATGCTTGCTGTACAGGGGTCGTCTGACTTGACGAGGTGGCTGTCTGTGACCTGTCTTACCTGTTGTTGGCCTGTCTTACCTGTCTGTTGGCCTGTTGTGGCCCTGTCTGTTGCCTGTCTTACCTGTCTGTTGACCTGTCTTACCTGTCTGTAGGCTGTCTGTTGCCCTGTCTGTTGGCCTGTCTTACCCTGTCTGTTGCTGTCTTACCTGTTGTTGGCTGTATGTTGCCTGTTGTTGGCCTGTTCTTACCTGTCTGTTGGCCTGTCTTATCTGTTGTTGGCTTCTTCCTGTTGTTGGCCTGTCTTACTGTTGTTGGCCCTGTCTGTTGCCTGTTGTTGGCCTGTCTTACCTGTCTGTTGGCCCATGTCTGTTTGCCCTGTCTGTTGCCTTGTCTTACTGTCTGTTACCCTGTTCTTACTGTTGTTGGCCTGTTTACCTTTTGTTGGCCGGTCTTATCTGTTGTTTGCCCTGTCTTACCTGTCTGTTGGCCTGTCTTACCCTGTCTGTTGGCCTGTCTTACCTGTTGTTGGCCTGTCTTATCTGTTCTGTGCCCTGTCTTACCTGTCTGTGGCCCTGTCTTACTTGACTGTTGGCCTGTCTTATCTGTCTGTTTTGCCCTGTCTTATTCTGTTGTTGGCCTGTTTTAACTGTTGTTGCCCTGTCTTATCTGTCTGGTGGCCTGTCTTACTGTCTGTTGGCCTGTCTGTTGCCTGTCTGTTACCCTATCTTACCTGTCTGTGGGCCTTTCTGTTACCCTGTCTTACCTGTCTATTGGCCCTGTTTTCACTGTCGGTTGTCTGTCTAACTGTTGTTGGACATGTCTTACCTGTTTGTTGGCCTGTCTGTTGCCCGGTCTGTTACCCTGTCTTACCTGTCTGTTGGCCTGTCTTACCTGTCTGTTGCCCTGTTCTTTCTGTCTGTTTTTGCTTATTTGCTGCCATGTTCTGTCTTCTGTCTGCCTGTCTCTTTCTTTCTTGCTTTCTTTCTGTCGGGTCTGTCTGCTGTCTGTCTGTCTGTTGACTGTCTCTTCCTTTCTTTCTTTCTGTCTTTCTTTCTGTCTGTCTGTCTGCTGTCTGTCTAGTCTGTTGACTGTCTCTTTCTTTCGTTTCTGTGTCTTCTGTTGTCTGTCTGTACGCTGCATTGCTGTCTGTCCTGTCTGTCTTGTTTCTGTATGTATGTATTTATGTCTTTCGTTGTCTCCTCCCCCCCTCTCTCTTCTCTCTCTCTCTCTCTCTCTCTCTCTCTCTCTCCTCTATCTCTCTCTCTCTCTCTCTTCTCTCTCTCTCTCCTCTCTTCCTATATAGGAAAAGTCTTGCTTTGGTGTTGGCATTAACAATTAAGGTTTAATGTACTCCCACTTAATAAATGTACATCGTTATAGTGAATCTCGTTCGTAAAGACATGTGTCCATTTTGTAAAAACCAGATCGAAAAAATAGGAAATATTTTGTGTTATATTTGTGCACCGAGTGAAGATTTTAAGGGCCAGATTTTCATAAGAATCGAAAGAACTACTTGCACAATGTTACTCAGATCATGATCATTTCCTATGATGTAAATTATCTCAATATTGGAATTTCATTTGCAATTAATAGGTGGCAGAAAATACTCTAAGTCTGTTAGATATCGCTGTATAGTATGTCTTCTACTGACGTTAACTTGGACGCGTCTGAGATATCACGGAAATGGATGTTAATCTTTATTAACATAAACAAGGATGTTTGAAGGTGATGAAAGAGATATGGTGATGTGTATCTGGATTGTAATCAACGATGGCGTGACGGTGACAACGCTCTTAGTCATGACTGTGTTGAGGATGATGCTAACCATAATGCCCTCCGTGGTATGTTTTATTTGAAACTGTTGCCATTTCTAGACGATTGAGTGATTTTTTTTGTTTACTAGTTATACTCCTTTCGTACTTTCCTTGTGGGAGAAATACCATTTAAAATAGTTCAGTGTCAGAGTCTCTCTCTCTCTCTCTCTCTCTCTCTCTCTCTCTCTCTCTCTTCTTCTCCTTTCTTCTTCTCTCTCTCTGCTTCTCTCTCTTCTCTCTCTCTTCTCTTCCAGTATAATCAGATTTGATGTAGAATTTGTTGTATGTTTGTGTGTGTGCGGCTTACGTGGTGTGTGTGTGTGTGTGCCTGTGTGTATGCCTGCGTGGTGCGAGCATAGCGGTCGGCGCGGCCTCGTGACGCAGCTAGATGTATTGTAATTGTTTCGTTGTCTAATGTGCTGAAGTATTGATTCATATTTGATGTAGTGTGATGGATTATGTGTGCCTTTTCGTAAGCAATTATTGGTTTATACTTGTCGGTCACGCTAGATCAGTCTCCGATATGGCCTTGTGGTCGGCGGGGCTAAAAAAACATCAGGATTGGTTTTGGGGTCTGGATAGACTGGGGCGGGGGGGGGGGGGGGTTTTGTTCTGCGTAAATGTGATTGCATTCTCAAGAGCAGCGCCCAATGTGAGCATTGATACACAACATCACAAACACACACACACCACACAACCAACAAACACACACCCCCACACACACACCATATATATTGTACACTCCAATTGTCATATACAATCGTCTATTATTACTTTAAGTGAATACAGATAAAATTGAAGACATACACAACAACACACACACACACACTCCCAAACACTCTCTCTCTCTCTCTCTCTCTCTCTCTTCTCTTCTCTCTCACACAGACACACGCGCACACGCACACGCACACACACACACACACGCGCGCGCGACGCGCGCGAACGTAGCATGCAACAACACACAACGCAACACACGCACACAAAACACACACACGCAACAAACCTTTAATTGTCATGACCTGACCTAGCGCACCGTGGCAGCATATCGTGGCGGATATTGTCACAGCAAAGAAATTACTCGGTCTGAGACAGCGGCAAAACTCCACTTGTTTCGCCTTTTTAAACATTTTTATTCAGGATAACTCTTTCCTCTGGGGGCAGTCGCCAATCAGTGCAGTGTGTTTGTGTGAGTGGGTGTGTTGTGTGTGTGTGGTGTGTAGTTGTGTGTGTGTGTTTGTGTGTACTTTATAATCTATTTTTATCTGACCCCCCTTTTTTGGTCCCCTGCATTGTACGTTGCAATTATCCTCTCATTGAGCATGTAAATTCCCATCAATCCAAAACGACTTTAATGTGAAGGTAATCAACATACTTTTGCTTTTTAAACTCAGCCTCGCCATTGACGTTATCCAAAACGTTTCGTTGACAGCCTGCAGAAAATCTTTGGGGAAAAAAAACCAAGCGATATTTTGACGATTCGGAGATTGCTTTAAAGAGGAAATAGCAAACTGGAAATACACAGATACTAAGAAGTCTAATCAATTCTACGAAAGAAAAGAGGAGAAAAAGAACATGGCGAAATAAACCTTCTATAACACATTTATATTTGAAAAAAGTAACATCTTGTAATGTCAGGAAGAAAAAGTTGATATACAAAATCTGACAAAGTATTAAGGTATCGAGACATCATACGTTCTCCGGCTTACCTAGAAGAAGTATT
>CM054138.1:4737587-4769506 GCA_028751875.1 Rapana venosa | reverse complement strand
CTAGTTCATGCTCTTCATTTTGTCTTCTTTGGAGTTTTCTTGTTCTTCCTCGTTGGCCAATTCTTCTTTCTCTTGGGATTTTTCTTCTTCTTGCTCTTCTGTTTGTTTTTTCTTCTTTGGAGTTTTCTTGTTCCTGCTCTGCCTCTTCTTTTTCCTTTGAGTCTCCCTGGTCTTGTTTTTACACTTCTTCTTCGTGGTATTTTCTTGTTCTTTCTCTTCTTTTTCTTTGGATTTTTCTTGTTCTTGCTCCTCGATTTCTTCTATTTCTTGATCAGTTTTCTCTTCTTGTGCTTGTGGTGCATGTGCTTCTGCTCTTCTGCAAGTTCTGCTTCTTGCTCTTTCGCTCCTTCTTTTTCTTTGGATTTTTCTTGTTCTTGCTTTTATGTTGGATTTTTCTTGTTCTTCCTTTTCTGCTTCTTTGGATTTTTCTTGTTCTTTCTCTTCTTTTTCTTTGGATTTTTATGGTTCTTGCTCCTCGATTTCTTCTATTTCTTGATCAGTTTTTTCTTCTTGTGCTTGTGGTGTATGTGCTTCTGCTATTCTGCAAGTTCTGCTTCTTGCTCTTTCGCTCCTTTTTCTTTGGATTTTTCTTCTTCTTATTTTTTATGTTGGATTTTTCTTGTTCTTCCTTTTCTGCTTCTTTGGATTTTTCTTGTTCTTGCTCTTCTGCTTTTTCTTTTAATATATGCTGTTCTTGTTCTTCCTCTTCTTTTGGTTTTTCTTGTTCCTGTTCTGCGCTTGTTTGGTTTGGATTTTTCTCTCGTTTGTTTTTCTGTTGTTTCTTATTTTGGATTCTTCTTTCTTCCTCTTTGACTTTTTCTTCTTTTTCTTTGGAATCTTCTTGGTTTTGTTTTTTACGCTTGTTCTTCATTGTATAGGGTGACTGTCTGTGTCTTTGCTTGCGGGTACATTAAGGACTTCTGGATCTCCTGCGGTTCTATAGTTATACAGGTCGGAGCAGTATTCTGTCCATCTGTTCAGAATATCCTGGTTGTCAGTGAGACACTTCCCATTTTTGTCTTGGATTGTTAAACTTTTTCCCTGTTTTGTGCTAGTCAGGTCTTTCACCAGCTGATATGCTTTCTTGCTATTGTTTTTCTTGATGTTCTCTTCAATGTCTTGGCACTATTCACCGATCCATTTCTCTTTTGCCTCCGTCATGGACTTCCTGATTCTTTTGTTGACTGCCCTATATTGTTCTGCTCTTTCTTTTGTTTCATTTTTCTTTTTCTTCAACTCTCTACGCTTGTCGCATAGTTGTAGGATGTTAGGTGTGACCCCTGGTTTTTTGACTGGTCGGTGTTTGCCAAGAAGCTCGCTTGCTGTTTCAGTCACTGCTGTATTGAAACTATTCGTCAGTGTATCTATGTCTGAGTCTATCACAGTGAGTGCTGCAAACTTTCCACCTATCCTTGCTTGAAAATTTCTACTACCTCTGGGTCCTTCAGCTTCTCGAGGTCAAATTTGATCTGATGTTGTTCCGCTTGTGGATTTTCTTTAGACGTAATCGGAAAGTCATCATCACAAGATCATGATCACTCCCTATGTCTGCTCCTGGAAAACTTCGTGTCTGTGCGATGTTAACGCTAGACTGAAACCGTCTTTTCACCATGATATAGTCAATTTGGTTGTGGTGTTCTCCATTTGGGCTATGCCATGTCTATTTTCTGGATTTCTTGTGTGGGCCAAGTGTATTCACTAGCTGGAGGTGGTTGTTACTGGCAAACTCCAGGAGTCTCAAGCCTCTTTCATTTGATTGGTTATTGCAATGTGGCCCACAAACGCCCTCCCAATCTTTCCATGCATCTTCTCCTACCTTGGCGTTCCACTCACCTTGCACAACGAGGATGTCTTTCTTGGGAGTTTGATTCAGAACCTCTTGTAGCTGGTCATAAAATTCTTCTATGGCTTCATCTGTGCAGTCTGATGTAGGGGTGTATGCCTGTACTACAGTTATGTTAAAGGGGGTTGCTCTCAGGCGGATGGTAATAAGTCTGCTGGACACAGGCTGACAGCTCATGACGGTGTTCACGGTGTCTTTGTGAACGAGAAACCCCACGCCGTGTTCATGTTTTGTCCTGTTTTCCACTGTAGTATAATTTGTGGTCTTCCTGGATCGTTGTTTCTCCCACGTTTTTCCACCTGACTTCGCAGAGCCCAAGGATGTGCCATTGATATCTGGACATCTCATGTGTCAGTTCTTCCACTTTGCCTGCAGCTCTTAGTGTCCGTACATTCCATGTGGCAATGATAGTGTTGTTTCTGGGACGGATTTTGCTGTGTTTTACATCAGTAGCATAATTTCGACCTCTGCCCTGATGAGCAACAGAAGGCGCGGTCCTTGGTAACCCGGGCGACGACCGATCCGGTATGGAGATACTGGCTGTCTTTGTCAGGGGTGTGTCTTGGGCAAATAAAACCTGGCGGAGCCCATCCCTCTCCAGGTCGGATTTTTTGATTGGGTTTACTCCCCACATGTGGCAGGTGGTACTGGGTTACATGGTTACCAGTAGCAGAGGGAGTCTCTGACCTGACCAGATCGCTGAAAAAGGGGAAGTCAGCAGGGGCTGACAACATTCCAGCTGAGTTGGTTCAAGCTGGAGGGGAAGCCATGATCAGCGCCCTACTAAGAATCTGCAACAAGATCTGGCAGACAGGAAAATGGCCAACACCATGGACACAGTCACTCATCATCACCCTCCCCAAGAAAGGAAATCTACAACAATGCCATAATTACCGCACAATCAACCTCATATGCCACCCAAGCAAGGTCATGCTGCAGATAATATTGAATAGACTGAAGCCACAAGCAGAGACCATCATTGCTGAGGAACAAGCAGGTTTCAGAGCAGGGCGCAGCACAACCGAACAGATATTCAACCTCAGAATACTATGCGAGCGGTACCTTCAACATCAACAAGACCGTTACCATGTATTTATCGATTTTAAGAAGGCATTTGACAGGGTGTGGCATGCAGCTTTGTGGGCAACCATGAATTTGTACAGCATCAATGCAAACCTGATCAGAGTCATCAAACAGCAGTACAGCGAGGCCACCAGTGCAGTGTACTACAACAACAACATTGGAGAATGGTTTCGAACAACAGTTGGAGTAAGGCAGGGCTGTCTACTCTCACCCACTCTTTTCAACATCTTCCTTGAGATAATCATGGCTGATGCACTGGAACATCATGAAGGATCAGTCAGCATTGGTGGCAGAACGATCACAAACCTCCGCTTCGCAGATGACATTGATGGAATAACAGGATCAGAAAAAGAGCTTGCCAGCCTAACAGAACACCTGAATAAGGCCTCCAAAACATACGGCATGGAAATCAGTGCAGAGAAGACCAAACTGATGACTAATAATACCAACGGCATTAGCACTGATATCAGGGTTAATGACCAGAAGCTGGAAACAGTTCAAAGCTTCAAGTACCTGGGAGCCATTGTATCAGACCAGGGATCCAAGCCAGAAGTAGTATGCAGGACTGCACAGACAATAACAACACTGTCAAAACTAAACACCATCTGGAGAGATAAAAATATCTCACTTATCTCCAAGATCAGACTGATGCGCTCCCTTGTCATATCCATATTTCTGTATGCCTGTGAATCATGGACCCTGACTGTAGATTTGGAGAGAAGAGTACAGGCGGTGGAGATGAGATGCTTTCGGAGACTCCTTGGCATCTCCTACAAAGACAACATAAGCAACGAAAGCGTGTATAACAGAATCCAGCAAACCATTGGACCCTATGAGAACCTTCTAACGATTGTGAAAAAGCGTAAACTTAAATGGTATGGGCATGTCACAAGATCCAAAGGACTTGCAAAGACAGTTTTACAAGGCACTGTCCAGGAGGAAGAAGAGGCAGACCAAGGAAGAGCTGGGAGGATAACATCAGCGAATGGACAGGCCTAGAACTCAACAAAACCCTGAGAAAGGCAGAACAGAGAGAGGAATGGAGAGAACTGGTTGTTGAGTCTTTGAGGGTGTCCCCACGGTCGTCAGACTACGGGACTGATAGATAGATAGAGATTCATGGTATTGTTCATGTTCTCGTTCTTCTTAGGATTTTTCTCGCTCTTCTGCTTTTTCTTTGGATTTTTTTCTCGTTCTTGCTCCTCGACTTCCTTTTTCTTTGGATTTTTCTTCTTCTTGCTCTTTGATTTCTTCTCTTTCTTCCTGATCAGTGTTCCTGTACTTGTGGTGTATGTGCTTCTGCTTTTTCTTCTGCATATTTCTCGCTCTTCCGTTTCTTCTTGGCTTTGGATTTTTTTTTTTTTGGTCTGACACTTTTCTTGTTTTTTGTCGATTTTTCTTGTTCGTGCTGTTGGCTTTTTATTCTTTTACTCTGAAATGTTCTTGTTCTTGCTCATCTCCTTAAGATTTTCTTTTTCTTCGTCTTCCACTTTTTCTTCTTTTTTCATTTGGATTTTTCTGGTTCTTGCTCTTCATCTGTTTTTTCTGTTTGGAACTTTTTTGTTCCTGCTTTCGACGTATATGGATTAAAACAATGTTCTTGCTCGTCCTCTTCTTTATATTGTGTATTTCTTGTTCTTGGTTTTCCGCTTCTTATTCTCTCACTTTTTCTGGTTCTTTATGTTTCGATTTGTTGTCTTTGGATTTTTCTTGTTCTTGCTCACGAGATTCCTTCTTTTTCTTTGTACTTTCCTTGTTCTTGCTCTTCCACATAGTTTTTCTTTGGATTTTTTTCCTCTTGCTCTCTGTTCCTTTGGGTTTATGTACTTCTTCATCATCCTTTTCTTCTTGTTTTGATTTTCTGCTTCTTGTCCTTCTACTGTTTCTTCTTTTACATATTTTTCTTATTCTTCCACTTTTCCTTCTTTTTCTTTGGTTTTTTCTTTTTCTTGAACTTCTGCCACTCTTTTCTATTATAATTTTTTTCCTCTTCTTTTTCCTTTAGATTTTTCTTGTTCTTGATCTTCTTCTTTTTCTTTGGAGTTTTCTTTCGTCTTTTTCCCGCTTCTTCTTCTTGGGAATGTTCTGGTTCTTGCCCTTCTGCTTCTTTTTTTGGTTTATTTCTTGTTCTTGCTGTTCTGCTTGTTCGTCTTTGGATTTTTCTTGTTCTTCTACTCTTTCTTTATTTTCTTTGGAATCTTCTTGTTCATGCTCTTCCACTTCGTCTTGTACTTTGGATTTTTCTTGTTCATACTGTTTTGCTTTGCTCCTGTTTTGGAAATTTCTTGTTCTTCCGCTTCTTTTCCTTTTGGTTTTTCTTGTTCTTGCTGTTCCGCTTCTTTTTCTTGGGATTTTTTCGGTGTTTGTTTGTCTTCTTCGGAATTTTCTTATTTGTGCTCTTCTGCCTTTCCTTCTATCAAAAAAATGTCTTGTTCTTGCTTTTATGCTTTTTCTCCTTTTTTATTCCTGCTCTGCCGCTTTTTTCTTGTTTTTTCTTTAGATTTGTTTTGTTCTTCCTCTTATGCTTCTCCCATTTCTTTGGATTTTTCTTCTTCTTTGTTTTTCCGCATCTTCTTTTCTTTGTATTTTTCTTGTTTTTGCTATTCCACATCTTTTCTTAGGATTTTCATGTTCTTGCTCGTCCTCTTTAATTATTATCGTGTTCTTGCTGTTTCTCTGGGTTTTTTTGTCTTTGGAATTTTTTCCCTGATTAAACTCATTTGGATTTTTTAAAGTTCCCGCTCTTCCGCTTCTTTTCCTTTGGATTGTTCTTGCTCTTCCGCTTCTTTTTCTTTTGGGTTGTTCTTGCTCTTCTGCTTCTTCTTTTTATTTGTATATTTCTTGTTCTTACTCTTCTGATTCTTCTTCTCTCACTTTTTGTTTGTGTTGTTCCGCTTTGCTGTCTTTTGACTTTTCTTGTTCCAACACTTTTTCTTCTTTTTTTGTTGGATTTTTCTTGTTCTTGTTCTTCCGTTTGTTGTTTTCTTGGGCTTTTCTTCTTCTCGCTCTTCCACTTTTTCTTTTTCGGATTTTCTTGTTCTTGATCTTCTGCTACTCTTTTCTTTTCATTTTTTAAAATAAATTTTTCTTGCTCTTCCTCTTCTTTTCTTTGGATTTTTGTTTTTCTTGATCTTCTTATTCTTTTTTTGGGGACTTTTTAATGGTCTTGTTTTTCTGCTTCGTATTCTTTTAGGGATTTTACTGCCATTCTGCTGCTTGTACTTATTGATTTTTTTGTTCTTCCTCTTCTTTTTCTTTGCTTGTTTCTTGTTCTTCTGTTTCCTCGTCTTTGGATTTTTCTGGTCCTTCCACTTTTTTATCGTTTCCTTTGAATTTTTTTTCATCCTGCTCCTCCACTTTTTCTTCTTTTGGATCGTTCTTGTTCTTGCTTTTCAACTTCTTTTTTCCTGAATATTTCTTAGTTTTGCTTTTCTGCTTCTTCTTCTTTGGAGTTTTATTCTTCACGCTCTTCTTTTTTTTCTTCCTTTCTTGAAGACTTTTCTTGCTCTTTCTGTTCTGCTCCTGGCTTTTTTTTCCTTCTGGTTCTTGCTCTTTCATTTCTTTTTTACTTGATTTTTTTGGTTCTTCTTTTGGATTTTTGTTCTTGCTGTTTCTTTTTTTTATTAGGATTTTTGTTGCTCTTGCTCTTCCACATTTTCTTTGAAATGTTCGTGTTCTTGCTCTTCTTTTTCTTGTTCTTCTGCCTTTTCTTCGTTGGATTTTTCATGTTCTTACTCTTCCGCTTCTTTTTCTGTTTTTTTTTCTTTTTGACTTTTATTGTTCTTGCTCTTGAAATTCGCCTGTTTCTTTGGATTTTTCTTTTCTTCCACTTTTTCTGCTTTTGTCTCTTGATTTTTCTTGTTCTTGCCTTTGTGGGTTTTTTTTTCTTTTCTTTGGATGTTTCTTGTTCTTGCTCTAAGACTTCTTCTTTTTATTTTCCTTGTTCTTGTTCTTTGTTTATTTATCTAGGTCTTGTTCTTTCCCTTGGTTTTCTTCTGCTTCTTCTTGTTGTTGCCACTCTTTAGCTTCTTTTTATCTTTTCCTCTGCTTGGTCTTTGGCATTTCTTCTTTTTTTTTTTCTGGTTCTTCCTTCTCTTCCACTTTTTCTTTAATTTCTTTGAATTTTTCTCATTTGGCTCTTCCTCTTTTCCTTTTGATTGATTGATTTTTAAAGAATATATTCTTGCTCTTCCAGTTTTGTTTGTTTAAAATTTTTTTTTTCTTTTTCTGGCTCTTGATGGTCTTTTTCTTTGGAATTGTCTTCTTGCTCTTCCACTTTTTGTTTTTCTTTTTGCTTTGTCGATTTTCTCTTCTGTTGGGTTCTTTTTCTTTTGACTTTTCTTCTTCTAACTCTTGAAATTGGTCTGTTCCTTTGGATTTTTCTCCTTCTTCCTCATCCTTTTCTTCTTCTTTTGATTTTCTTCTTCTGCTCTTCGACTTTTTCTTCTTTTTCAGATGTTTCTTGCCCTTCCGCTTCTTCTTTTTCTTTGGACTTTTCTGAAGATGTTTCTTGCTCTTGCTGTTCCGCTTCTTCTTTTTCTTTGGACTTTTCTGAAGATGTTTCTTGCTCTTGCTGTTCCGCTTCTTCTTTTTCTTTGGACTTTTCTGAAGATGTTTCTTGCTTTTGCTGTTCCGCTTCTCCTTTGGACTTTTCTGAAGATGTTTCTTGCTCTTGCTGTTCCGCTTCTTCTTTTTCTTTGGACATTTTTGAAGATGTTTCTTGCTCTTGCTGTTCCGCTTCTTCCTTTTCTTTGGACTTTTCTGAAGATGTTTCTTGCTTTTGCTGCTCCGCTTCTCCTTTGGACTTTTCTGAAGATGTTTCTTGCTCTTGCTGTTCCGCTTCTCCTTTGGACTTTTCTGAAGATGTTTCTTGCTCTTGCTGTTCCGCTTCTTCTTTTTCTTTGGACTTTCCTGAAGATGTTTCTTGCCCTTGCTGTTCCGCTTCTTTTTTTTCTTTGGACTTTTCTGAAGATGTGTCTTGCTTTTGCTGTTCCGCTTCTTCTTTGGGCTTTTCTGAAGATGTTTCTTGCTTTTGCTCTTCCGCTTCTTCTTTTTCTTTGGGATTTCTGGTTCTTGCTCTTCTAAATAATTCTTGTTTTCTTGGATATTTTTTGTTCTTCATTCTTCTTCTTTGGATTTTTCTTGTTCCTGCTCTTTCGCTTCTTCTTTTTGTTCGGAGTTTTGTTGTTCTTGCTCTTCCAAATTTTCTTTGAAATGTTCTTGTTCTTACTCTTCTTTTCTTGGATTTTTCTTGTTCTTGTTCTTCCGCTTGTTCTTAGTTGGATTTTCCTTGTTCGTGCTCTTTCGCTTGTTTTTTTCTCTTCTATTTTGACCTTTATTGTTCTTGTTCTTGAAATTCGTCCGTTTCTTTGGATTTTTCTTGTTCTTCTACTTTTTCTGCTTTTGTCTCTGGATTTTCCTTGTTCTTGCTTTTCGCTTGTTTTTTTCTTCTATTTTGACTTTATTGTTCTTGTTCTTCAAATTCATTCGTTTCTTTGGATTTTTCTTGTTCTTCCACTTTTTCTGCTTTTGTCTCTGGATTTTTCTTGTTCTTGCTCCTCTTATTTTCTTTTCTGTTAAAAAAAATCTTGTCCATTCTCTTCCACTTCTACTTTTTCTTTGGATTTTTCTTTATCTTGATCTTCTTCCTTCTTTTTCTTTAGGAGTTTTCTTTATCTTGTTTCACTTCTTCTTCTTGGGAATTTTCTGGTTTTACTCTTCTGCTTTTTCTTCTTCTTGTTCTTGCCTTCGTGCTTTTTCCTTTTCTTTGGATATTTCTTGTTCTTGCTCTAATGCTTCTTCTTGTTTTTTCTCTCCTTATTCTTGTTCTTTGTTTATTTCTCTTGCTCTTGTTCTTTCCCTTGTTTTTCTTCGGATTGTTCTTGTTTATGCTCTTGTGCTTCTTTTTTTCTATTTTTTCTGCTTGGTCTTTCGCATTTCTTCTTCTGTTTTATACTGTTCTTCTTCCTGCTCTTCCACTTTTTAAAATGTTCTTGGGATTTTTCTCTTCTGGCTCTTTCCCTTTTTCTTTGTTTTATTATTCTTGCTCTTCCAGTTTTGTTTGTTGCTTTGGTTTTTTAAAGATTTTTTCTTGTTCTTGCTCTTGATGGTCGTTTTCTTTGGAATTGTCTTCTTGCTCTTCCACTTTTTGTTTTTCTTTTTTTATTTGTCGATTTTCTCTTCTGCTTGGGTTTTTTTTTCTTCTTCTTGCTTTCGAAATTGGTCTGTCCCTTTGGATTGTTCTCCTTCATGCTCATCTTTTTCTTCTTGATTTGATTTTCTTCTTCTTGCTCTTCCACTCTTTTTTCTTTTTCCGATTTTTCTTGCAGTTCCGCTTCTGCTTGTTTTTTTGATTTTTCTGAAGATTTTTCTTGCTCTTGCTGTTCCGCTTCTGCTTTTTCTTTGAGTTTTCTGGTTCTTGCTCTTCCAATTCTTGTTTTCTTGGATAATTTTTGTTCTTCATTCTTCTTTGGATTTTTCTTGTTCTTGCTCTTTCGCTTCTTCTTTTTGTTTGTATTTTTGTTGTTCTTGCTCTTCCACATTTTCTTTGAAATTTTCTTGTTCTTGCTCCTCTGCCTTTTCTTCGTTGGATTTTCCTTGTTCTTGCTCTTCCGCTTGTTTTTCCTTCTATTTTGACCTTTATTGTTCTTGTTCTTGAAATTCGTCTGTTTCTTTGGATTTTTCTTGTTCTTCCACTTTTTCTGCTTTTGTCTCTGGATTTTTCCTGTTCTTGCTTTTCCTCTTCTTATTTTATTTTCTGTTAAAAAAATCGTGTCCATTCTCTTCCACTTCTACTTTTTCTTTTAGAGTTTTCTTTATCTTGTTTCACTTCATCTTCTTGGGAATTTTCTGGTTCTTGCTCTTCTGCTTCTTGTTCTTGTCTGTGTGCTTTTTCTTTTCTTTGGATTTTTCTTGTTCTTGCTCTAAGGCTTCTTCTTCTTGTGTTTATTTTCCTTGTTCTTTGTTCATTTTTCTTGTTCTTTCCCTTGTTTTTCTTCTGCTTCTTCTTGTTGTTGCCACTCTTCTGCTTCTTTTTCTCTTTTCTTCTGCTTGGTCTTTCGCATTTCTTCTTCTTTTTTTATACTGTTCTTCCTCCTGCTCTTCCACTTTTTGTTCATTTTCTTTGAATTTTTCTCATTTGGCTCTTCCTCTTTTCCTTTTGATTGATTTATTTTGTAAACAATTATTCTTGCTCTTCCAGTTTTGTTTGATTAAAAAAAATTTTTTTTTCTTGTTCTTGCTCTTGACAGTCTTTTTCTTTGGAATTGTCTTCTTTCTCTTACACTTTTTGTTTTTCTTTTTTGCTTTGTCGATTTTCTCTTCTGTTGGGTACTTTTTCTTTTGACTTTTCTTCTTCTTACTCTTGAAATTGGTCTGTTCCTTTGGATTTTTCTCCTTCTTCCTCCTTTTCTTCTTGTTTGATTTTCTTCTTGCTCTTCGACTTTTTCTTCTTTTTCAGATGTTTCTTGCCCTTCCTCTTCTTCTTTTTCTTTGGACTTTTCTGAAGATGTTTCTTGCTCTTGCTGTTCCGCTTCTTCTTTTTCTTTGGACTTTTCTGAAGATGTTTCTTGCTCTTGCTGTTCCGCTTCTCCTTTGGACTTTTCTGAAGATGTTTCTTGCTTTTGCTGTTCCGCTTCTCCTTTGGACTTTTCTGAAGATGTTTCTTGCTCTTGCTGTTCCGCTTCTTCCTTTTCTTTGGACTTTTCTGAAGATGTTTCTTCCTTTTGCTGTTCCGCTTCTTCTTTGGACTTTTCTGAAGATGTTTCTTGCTCTTGCTGTTCCGCTTCTCCTTTGGACTTTTCTGAAGATGTTTCTTGCTCTTGCTGTTCCGCTTCTCCTTTGGACTTTTCTGAAGATGTTTCTTGCTCTTGCTGTTCCGCTTCTTCTTTGGACTTTTCTGAAGATGTTTCTTGCTCTTGCTGTTCCGCTACTTCTTTTTCTTTGGACTTTTCTGAAGATGTTTCTTGCTCTTGCTGTTCCGCTTCTTTTTCTTTGGACTTTTCTGAAGATGTTTCTTGCTCTTGCTGTTCCGCTTCTTCTTTGGACTTTTCTGAAGATGTTTCTTGCTCTTGCTGTTCCGCTTCTCCTTTGGACTTTTCTGAAGATGTTTCTTGCTCTTGCTGTTCCGCTTCTTCTTTGGACTTTTCTGAAGATGTTTCTTGCTCTTGCTGTTCCGCTTCTTCTTTTTCTTTGGACTTTTCTGAAGATGTTTCTTGCTCTTGCTGTTCCGCTTCTTTTTTTTCTTTGGACTTTTCTGAAGATGTTTCTTGCTTTTGCTGTTCCGCTTCTTCTTTGGACTCTTTTCTGGATTCTGGTGGATCGGTGGTCTAGAGGTAACGCGCCTGTCTAGAAAGCGAAAAGTCCGGGTCTGAAGTGTGCGGCGGTTCGTACCCCGTTTGGACCGGAAATTTTTCCCCCATCCATTAGACCATGAGTGGTGGTCTGGGCGCTAGTCTTTCGGATGAGACGATAAACCGAGGTCTCGTGTGTTACACGTAATTATTTAGCGCACGTAAAAAAACCCACGGCAGCAAGAGAGTTGTCCCTGGCAAAATTCTTAGAAAAAAGCCACTCTGATAGGGAAACAAATACAGCTGCAGAAAAAAAAAAAAAGGGTGAAAAGGTGGCGCAGCGCTAAGTGGCGACGCGTTCTCCTGCTCTCCCCGGGGAGAGCAGCCCGAATTTCACGGAGAGAAATCTGCCGTGACTTTAAGTGGTATGAAATAAAATCTGAGCGCTTTGATTTGTTGCTTTACAAGATTCAGCGCTATATAAATTCCATACATTATTATTATTATTATTTTCTGAAGATGTTTCTTGCTCTTGCTGTTCCGCTACTTCTTTTTCTTTGGACTTTTCTGAAGATGTTTCTTGCTCTTGCTGTTCCGCTTCTTTTTTTTCTTTGGACTTTTCTGAAGATGTTTCTTGCTCTTGCTGTTCCGCTTCTTCTTTGGACTTTTCTGAAGATGTTTCTTGCTCTTGCTGTTCCCCTTCTTCTTTTTCTTTGGACTTTTCTGAAGATGTTTCTTGCTTTTGCTGTTCCGCTTCTTTTTGTTCTTTGGACTTTTCTGAAGATGTTTCTTGCCCTTGCTGTTCCGCTTCTTCTTTTTCTTTGGGATTTCTGGTTCTTGCTCTTCTAATTAATTCTTGTTTTCTTGGATTTTTTTGTTCTTCATTCTTCTTCTTTGGATTTTTCTTGTTCTTGCTCTTTCGCTTCTTCTTTTTGTTCGGAGTTTTGTTGTTCTTGCTCTTCCAAATTTTCTTTGAAATGTTCTTATTCTTACTCTTCTTTTCTTGGATTTTTCTTGTTCTTGTTCTTCCGCTTGTTCTTAGTTGGATTTTCCTTGTTCCTGCTCTTCCGCTTGTTTTTTTTCTTCTATTTTGACTTTTATTGTTCTTGTGCTTGAAAATCGTCCGTTTCTTTGGATTTTTCTTGTTCTTCTACTTTTTCTGCTTTTGTCTCTGGATTTTCCTTGTTCTTGCTTTTCCGCTTGTTTTTTTCTTCTATTTTGACTTTATTGTTCTTGTTCTTGAAAATCGTTCGTTTCTTTGGATTTTTCTTGTTCTTCCACTTTTTCTGCTTTTGTCTCTGAATTTTTCTTGTTCTTGCTCCTCTTATTTTCTTTTCTGTTAAAAAAAATCGTGTCCATTCTCTTCCACTTCTACTTTTTCTTTGGATTTTTCTTTATCTTGATCTTCTTCCTTCTTTTTCTTTTGGAGTTTTCTTTATCTTGTTTCACTTCTTCTTCTTGGGAATTTTCTGGTTCTTACTCTTCTGCTTCTTCTTCTTCTTGTTCTTGCCTTTGTGCTTTTTTCTTTTCTTTGGATATTTCTTGTTCTTGCTCTAATGCTTCTTCTTGTTTTTTCTCTCCTTATTCTTGTTCTTGTTCTTTGCTTATTTCTCTTGCTCTTGTTCTTTCCTTGTTTTTTTTCGGATTGTTCTTGTTTATGCTCTTGTGCTTCTTTTTTTCTGTTTTCTTCTGCTTGGTCTTTCGCATTTCTTCTTCTGTTTTATACTGTTCTTCTTCCTGCTCTTCCACTTTTTAAAAATCTTCTTGGGATTCTTCTCTTCTGGATCTTTTCCTTTTTCTTTATGTTTTATTATTCTTGCTCTTCCAGTTTTGTTTGTTGCTTTGGTTTTTTGAATATTTTTTCTTGTTCTTGCTCTTGATGGTCTTTTTCTTTGGAATTGTCTTGTTGCTTTTCCACTTTTTGTTTTCCTTTTTTTCTTTGTCGATTTTCTCTTCTGCTTGGTTTTTTTTCTTCTTCTTGCTTTCGAAATTGGTCTGTCCCTTTGGATTGTTCATCCACTCTTTTTTCTTTTTCCGATTTTTCTTGCCGTTCCGCTTCTACTTGTTCTTTTTTAATTTTTCTGACGATTTTTCTTGCTCTTGCTGTTCCGCTTCTGCTTTTTCTTTGAGTTTTCTGGTTCTTGCTCTTCCAATTCTTGTTCTCTTGGATATTTTTTGTTCTTCATTCTTCTTTGGATTTTTCTTGATCTTGCTCTTTCGCTTTTTCTTTTGTTTGTATTTTTGTTGTTCTTGCTCTTCCACATTTTCTTTGAAATGTTCTTGTTCTTGCTCTTCTGCCTTTTCTTCGTTGGATTTTCCTTGTTCTTGCTCTTCCGCTTGTTTTTTCCTTCTATTTTGATCTTTATTGTTCTTGTTCTTGAAATTCGTCTGTTTCTTTGAATTTTTCTTGTTCTTTCTCTTTCTCTGCTTTTGTGTCTGGATTTTTCTTGTTCTTGATCTGACGCTTCTTCTTTTCTTTTCTTTTTAAAAAAAAAAGGATTTCTTGTTTCTGCTCTTCCACTTCTACTTTTTCTTTGGATTTTTCTTGTTCTTTATCTTCTTCTCTGATTTCGTTCTCTTGTTCATGTTCTTTCCCATGTTTTTCTTCGGATTGTTCTTGTTCATGTTCCTCTGCTTCTTCTTGTTTCCACTCTTCAGATTCGTTTTCTGTTTTCATCTGCTTGGTCTTTCGCATTTCTTCTTCTTTTTTATACTATTCTTCTTCCTGCTCTTCCACTTTTTCTTCATTTTCTTGGGATTTCTTTTAATCTGGCTCTTCCCCTTTTCTTTTGAATTAAAAAAAAATCTTGCTCTTCCAGTTTTGTTTGTTGTTTTGGGTGTTTTTTTTATTTTATTAAAAAAATCTTTTCTTGTTCTTGCTCTTGACAGTCTTTTTCTTTGGAATTGTCTTCTTGCTCTTCCACATTTTGTTTTTCTTTTTTGCTTTGTCGATTTTCTCTTCTGTTGGGTTCTTTTTCTTTTGACTTTTCTTCTTCTAACTCTTGAAATTGGTCTGTTCCTTTGGATTTTTCTCCTTCTTCCTCCTTTTCTTCTTGTTTTGATTTTCTTCTTCCTGCTCTTCCACTTTTTCTTCTTTTTCAGATGCTTCTTGCCCTTCCTCTTCTTTTTCTTTGCATTTTTCTGAAGAATTTTCTTGCTCTTGCTGTTCCGCTCCTGCTTTTTAGTTGGGTTTTCTGGTTCTCGCTCTTCCAATTCTTGTTTTATTGGATACTTTTTGTTCTTCATTCTTCTTCTTTGGATATTTCTTGTTCTTGCTCTTTCGCTTCTTTTTGTTTGGAGTTTTGTTGTTCTTGCTCTTCCCTATTTTCTTTGAAATGTTCTTGTTCTTGCTCTTCCGCTTGTTTTTTTTTCTATTTTGAACTTTATTGTTCTTGTTCTTGAAATTCGTCCGTTTCTTTGGATTTTTCTTGTTCTTCCACTTTTTCTGCTTTTGTCTCTGGATTTTTCTTGTTCTTCCTCTTCTTATTTTCTTTTCTGTTTAACAAAAATCTTGTCCATTCTCTTCCACTGCTACTTTTTCTTTGGATTTTTCTTTATCTTGATCTTTTTCCTTCTTTTTCTTTTGGAGTTTTCTTTATCTTGTTTCACTTCTTGGGAATTTTCTGGTTCTTGCTCTTTTGCTTCTTCTTGTTCTTGCCTTTGTGCTTTTTTCTTTTCTTAGGATTTTTCTTGTTCTTGATCTAATGCTTCTTCTTCTTCTTGTTTTTATTTTCCTTGTTCTTGTTCTTTGTTCATTTCCCTTGTTTTTCTTCGGATTGTTCTTGTTCATGCTCTTCTGCTTCTTCTTGTTTCCAGTCTTCAGCTTTTTTCTCTCCTTTCTTCTGCTTGGTCTTTCGCATTTCTTCTTCTTCTTTTTTTATACTGTTCTTCCTCCTGCTCTTCCACTTTTAAAATTTTTCTTTGGAATTTTCTGACTCTACCCCTTTTTCTTTTGATTTATGTTTTATTATTCTTGCTCTTCCAGTTTTGTCTGTTGTTTGGGGTTTTTTTAAAAAAGATTTTTTTCTTGCTCTTGATAGTCTTTCTCTTGATAGTCTTTTTCTTTGGAACTGTCTTCTTGCTCTTCCACTTTTTGTTTTTCTTTTTTGCTTTGTCGATTTTCTCTTCTTCAAGTTTTTTTTCTTTGGTTATTTTTCTTCTTGCTCTTCAAATTGGTCTGTTCCTTGGGATTTTGCTCGTTCTTGCTCATCGTTTTCTTCTTGTTTTGATTTTCTTCTTCTTGCTCTTCCACTTTTTCTTCTTTTTAAGATTTTTCTTGCCCTTCCGCTTCTTACTTTTTCTTTGGAATGTTCTACAGATTTTTCTTGCTCTTGCTGTTCCGCTTCTGCTTTTTCTTTAAGTTTCTGGTTCTTGCTCGTCCAATTCTTGTTTTCTTTGGTATTTTTTGTTCTTTATTCTTCTTTGGATTTTTCTTGTTCTTGCTCTTTCTTCTTTTTGTTTGCATTTTTGTTGTTCTTGATCTTCAACATTTTCTTTGAAATGTTCTTGTTCTTCTTTTTCTTGGATTTTCTTTGTTCTTGTTCCTCTGTCTTTTCTTTGTTGGATTTTTCTTGTTCCTGCTCTTCCGCTTGTTTTTTTCTTCTATTTGACTTTTATTGTTCTTGTTCTGAAATTCGTCCGTTTCTTTGGATTTTTCTTGTTCTTCCACTTTTTCTGCTTTGTCTCTGGATTTTTCTTGTTCTCGCTCTTTTGGAGTTTTCTTTGTCTTGTTTCACTTCTTCTTGGGAATTTTCTGGTTCTTGCTTTGCTGCTTCTTCTTCTTCTTGCCTTTGTGCTTTTATCTTTTCTTTGGCTTTTCTTGTTCTTGCTCTAATGCTTCTACTTCTTGTTTTTATTTTCCTTGTTCTTGTTCTTTGTTTATTTCTCTTGCTCTTGTTCTTTCCCTTGTTTTTCTTCGGATTGCTCTTGTTCATGCTCCTGTACTTCTTTTTTCTATTTTCTTCTGCTTGGTCTTTGGCATTTCTTCTTCTTTTTTATACTGTTCTTCTTTCTGCTCTTCCACTTTTTTTCATTTTCTTGGGATTTTTCCAATCTGGCTCTTCCTCTTTTTCTTTTGATTTTTAAAATTATTCTTACACTTCCAGTTTTGTTTGCTGTTTTGGGATTTTAAAAAGATGTTTTCTTGTTCTTGCTCTAAATGGTCTTTTTCTTTGGAATTGTCTTCTTGCTCTTCCACTTTTTGTTTTTCTTTTGTGCTTTGCCGATTTTCTCTACTAGTTTTTTCTTTGGATTCTTCTTCTTCTTGCTCATGAAATTGGTCTGTTCATTTGGATTTTTCTCCGTCATGCTGTTCCTTTTCTTCCTCTTTTGATTTTCTTATACTTGCTCATCCACTATTTCTTCTTTTTCAGATTTTTCTTGCCCTTCGCTTCTTCTTGATTTTTGGAATTTTCTAAAGATTTTTCTTGCTCTTGCTGTTCCGCTTCTGCTTTTTCTTTGGTTTTTTCTGGTTCTTGCTCTCCCAGTTCTTGTTTTCTTGGCTATTTTTTGTTCTTCATTCTTCTTTGGATTTTTCTTGTTCCTGATCTTCCGCTTTTTAAATTTGGAGTGTTATTGTTCTTGAAATTCGTCCGTTTCTCTGGATTTTTTTGTTCTTCCACTTTTTCTGCTTTTGTCTCTGGATTTTTCTTGTCATTGATCTAACGCTTCTTTTATTTTTGTTTATTTTTTTAAACAAAAATTCTTGTTCTTGCTGTTCCACTTCTACTTTTTTTGATTTTTCAAGTTCTTGATCTTCTTCTTATTCTGTTTTGGAGTTTTCTTTATCTAGTTTCTCTGCTTCTTCTTGGGATTTTTCTTGTTCTTGCTCTTCCACTTCTTTTTTCTTTTCTTTTTCAAAAAAATGTCTTGTTCTTGCTCTTTCACTCTTTTTTCTTTTGATTTTTTCTTGTTCTTAATCTTCTTATTCTTTGGAGTTTTCTTAATCTTGTTTCACGTCTTCTTCTTCTTGGGAAATTTCTGGTTCTTGCCTTCGTGCTTTTTTCTTTTCTTTGGCTTTTCTTGTTCTTGCTCTAATGCTTCTTCTTCCTCTTGTTTTTATTTCCCTTGTTATTGTTCTTTCCCTGGTTTTTCTTCGGATTGTTCTTGTTCATGCTCTTGTGCTTTTTTCCCTCTATTTTCTTCTGCTTGGTCTTTCGCATTTCTTTTTTTTTATAAATAATTTTCTTCTTCCTGCTCTTCCACTTTTTTCATTTTCTTTGGATTGTTCTAATCTGGGTCTTCCCCTTTTTCTTTTGATTTTTAAAAAATAATTATTCTTGCACGTCCAGTTTTGTTTGTTGTTTTGGTTTTTTTTTAAAAGATGTCTTCTTGTTCTTGCGCTTAAATTTTTTTGGGAATTGCGTTCTTCCTCTTCCACTTTTTGTTTTCTTTTTTGCTTTGTCGATTTTCTCTTTTGCTTTATTTTTTTTCTTTGGAATTTTCTTCTTCCTGCTCTTGAAATTGGTCTGTTCCTTTGGATTGTTCCCCTTCATGCTCATCCTTTTCTTCTTGTTTTGATTTACTTCTTCTTGCTCTTTCACTCTTTCTTCTTTTTTAGATTTATTTTGCCCTTCCACTTCTTCTTTTTCTTTGGATTTTTTGAAGATTTTTCTTGCTCTTGCAGTTCCGCTTCTGCTTTTTCTTTTGGGTTTTTCTGGTTCTTGCTCTTCCAAATCGTTTTCTTGGATATTTTTTGTTCTTCAGTCTTCTGTGGATTGTTCTTGTTCTTTCTCCTTTTTGTTCGGGTTTTTTGTTGTTCTTGCTCTTCCACATTTTCTTTGAAATTTTCTTGTTCTTGCTCTTCTTTTTCTTGGATTTTTCTTGTTCTTGCTCTTCTGCGGTTTTTCCCTTAGAGAGTTATTATTCTTGCTCTTAAAATTTGCTCGTTTGTTTGGATTTTCTTGTTCCTCCACTTTTTCTGCTTTTGTCTCTGGATTTTTCTTATCCTTGGTCTAACGCTTCTTTTATTCTGTTCTTTTTTTAAAACAAGAAATCTTGTTCTTGCTCTTCCACTTCTACTTTTTCTTTTCTTCTTTTTCTTGTTCTTCCACGTTTTCATTTTCTTCGGATTGTTCTTGTTCTTGCTCTTCCACTTCTTTTCTTTTTTTGAAAAAAAAATCTTATTCTTGCTCTGCCACTTCTACTTTTTCTTTGGAGTTTTCTTAATCTTGTTTCTCGTCTTCTTCTTCTTGGGAAATTTCTGGTTCTTGCTCTTCTGCTTCTTTTTCTTGTTCTTGCCTATGTGCTTTTTTCTTTTCTTTGGATTTTACTTGTTCTTGCAATAACGCTTCTTCTTCTCCTTGTTTTTATTTTCCTTGTTCTTGTTCTTTGTTTATTTCTCTTGCTCTTTCCTTGTTTTTCTTAGGATTGTTCTTGCTCTTCTGCTTCTTCTTGTTCCCACTTTAGCTTCTTTTTTCTCCTTTCCTCTGCTTGGTCTTTCGCATTTCTCCTTTTTTATACTGTTCTTCTTCCTGCTCTTCCACCTTTTCTTCAGTTTCTTTGGAATTTTCTATTCTGGCTCTTATCCTTTTTATTTATATTATTCTTGCTCTTCCAGTTTTGTTTGCTTTAAAAAAAATTTGCTCTTGTTCTTGACAATCTTTTCCTTAAGAATTGTCTTCTTGCTCTTCCACTTTTTGTTTTTCTTTTTTGCTTTGTCGATTTTCTCTTCTGCTTGGGTTTTTTTCTTTGGATTTTTCTTCTTCTTGCTCTGTAAATTGGTCTGTTCCTTTGGATTGTTCCCCTTCTTCCTCGTCCTTTTCTTCTTGTTTTGATTTTCTTCTTCCTGCTCTTCCACTTTTTCTTCTTTTTCAGATTGTTCTTGCCCTTCCGCTTTTGTTTTTTCTTTGGATTTTTCTGAAGATTTTTCTTGCTCTTGCTGTTCCGCTTTTTCTTTTTCTATGGATTTTCTGGTTCTTGCTCTTCCAGTTCTTGTTTTCTTGGCTATTTTTTGTTCTTCATTCTTCTTTGGAATTTTCTTGTTCTTGCTCTTTCGTTTCTTCTTTTTGTTCGGAGTTCTGTTGTTCTTGCTCTTCCACATTTTCGTTGAAATGTTCTTGTTCTGACTTTAAAAAAAAAAAGAAGTTTTTATTCTCTTTAATGTTATTGTTCTTGCTCTTGAAGTTCGTCTGTCTCTTTTGATTTTTCTTGTTCTTCCACTTTTTCTTCTTTTGTCTCTGGATTGTTCTTGTTCTTGCTCTTCTGATTTTCCTTTGGATTTTTCTTGGTGTTTTTCTGCTTCTTCTTGGCAATTTTTCTGGGCCTTGCTCTCCTGCTTCTTTTACTTTGGATTTTTCATGTGTTCGCTCTTCCGCGTCTTCTTCCTTTTCTTAAGATTTTTTCGTGTTCTTAGCTTTTTTCTTTTTCTTAGCTTTTTTCTTTGGATTTTTCTTGCTCTTCCACATTTTGATGTTTTCTTGTTCTTGCTTTTGAGATTCCTCTTAGTCTTTGGATTTTTCTTGTTCGTTTTTTTCTTTGAGGTATTATTGTTTTTGCTCTTGACATTCTTCCCTTTTTATGTTTCTTCTTCTTGCTCATCCTTTTCTTGTTATTTTATTTTCTTCTTCTTTCTCTTCTTCTGTTTATTCTTTTTGTTCGGATTTTTGTTGTTCATGCTCTTCCACTGTTTGTTTTTCGTCTTTCGATTTTTCTTGTTTTTTCCTCTGTCTTTTAATTTTGTTATTTTTCGTGTTCTTGCTCTTCCACTTCTTTTTCTTTGGATTTTTGTTGTTCTTGTTTTTCCAATGTTTTTCTAGCGCCCCCCTTCTTCGTCTTTTTCTTTCAATTTTTCTGTTCTTGCTCTTCTGCTTCTACTTCTTTGTATTTCTCTTGTTCTTCCACTTTTTCTCTTTCTTTGTGTGAATTGTTTTCATGTTTACTCTTCCGCTTGTTTTATTTTCGTTGGATATTTCTTGTTATCACTCTTGAGATTCTTGTTTTTCTCTAGATTTTGCTTCCTCTTCCCCTTCTTATTTGGATTTCTTGTTCTAGCACTTTTTTCTTTTTCTTCTTTTTAAAATTTTTTTCTTGTTCTTGCTCGTCCACATTTTTTCCTTGGATTTTTCTTGTCCTTGCTCTTCTGCTTCTTCCTTGTCTTTCGACTTTTCTCCTTTCTTGTTCTTTCTCTTCCTCTTGTTTTTCTTTGAATTTTTTTTGTTCTTGCTCTCTGCTTTTTCTTCAGTTTTCTTTGGGTTTTTCTTGCTCTTGCTCTTTCACTTCTTTAAGACTATGTTTTCTTGTTCTTGTTCATGTGCTTCTTTTTTATGACTGGAGTTTTCTTGTTCTTGCTCTTCCACTTTTTCTTCGGTTTCTTTGGAATTTTTTTCTTGCTCTTCTGCTTCTTCTTTGGATTTTTCTTGTTCTTGCTCTTCTTCTTAGGATTTTTTGGGTTTTCTTCTGCTTTTCTTTGGATGTATTTGTTCTTGTTCTTCTGCTTCTTCTTCAGATTTTTCTTGATCTTTCCCCCCGGATCTTTGGGTTTTTCTTGTTCTTTCGTTTCTGTCAATTTTTCTGGTTCTTACTCTTTTTTTTTCCATTTTTCTCATTCATGTTGCTCTGATTCTTTTCAAGAGAAAATTTCTTGTTATTGCTCTAGTACCTCATCCTTTTCTTTGGATTTTTGTTGTTATTGCTCTTCTGCTTTAAAAAAAATAATTTCTTTTTCTTTCTCTTCCATCAATTGTTTTTGCATGTTTGTTGTGTTTGCTGTTGAACTTATTTTAAAAAATTGTGTTTTTCTTGTTCTTGCTCTAGTTTCCTCTTTTTCTTTTGTATTTTCTTGTTTTTGCTCTTCTACTTTTTCTTCTTTTTCTTTGGAATTTTCTTGTTCTTCTGCTTATTTTTCTTCGGATTTTCCATATTCTTGTTCTTCCCTTCCTTCTTTTATGTCTATTTTTGTTGTTCTTGCTCTTTGGTTTTTCCCAATTTTCTACTGCTTACGCAATTCATTGTCCTTTTCTACCGTTTTTTCGGTCTTGTCTCTGGTCTTTGCATTTTTTGTTTCTTTTCTGCCTTTAAATTTCTTCTCTTCCTTCTCTTCATTGTTCTGTTTGTGAAGCTTCTTCTTGTGTTTCTATCACTTTTTTTTCTTGTTCTTCGGTTATTTCTCGGCATATCCTTCTGATTCTTTGACACCCCCCCTCTTTTCCATCTTTTCTTGTTTTTGTTTTGTGTGTCTCTTTTCTGCATGTGAGCATTTTTGTGTTTACTTCTGCTTCTCACTTTTCTTTCACAGTTTCTTCCGATTCCACCGCTTCTTGTTCTTGTTTCTTTGCTTCTCTCTTTAATTTCTTTTTCTCTGATTCCCCCCCCCCCCCCCCCCCCCTCCCCCTCTCGTTTCATTCTCGTCTTTGGCTTTCTCCGTTCTTTCTTCCTCCTTTACTTCTCGCTATTTTCCTTGCTCTTCCTCTGTTTCTTTCACTCTTCTTTCTTTAGTTTCTTCCCGTCTCCCCTTCTTGTGTACATCGCTTCTTCGCTGTTGCCCAAGTCTTCTTTTTCTGTTTGTGTCATCTTTCTTCTCTTTTCACTTTTTTTCTCTCTCTCCTTTTTCTAGGCTTCTGCGTCTGTCTCTTTTGCGATTTCTTCTTTTTTTCCTGCACTGTTATTTTCTTCACATGGCTTTCTCTCTCTCTCACTCTTTAAATTTTTTTTATTACTTCTGTTGATATCGTATTTTCTTCTGTATGTTCACTTCTTTTGCTTTCGTCTCTTGCAATGTCTTATTCTTTTGTTTCTTTAGCATTTCCCTGTTCTTGCTTTTCTTTCTGATGTTGTTTTCTTCTTTTTCTTTGCTTTATCATCTTGCTTTTTCCGCTTTTCTTCCACTCCTTCTTTATCATCTTGCTTTTTCCGCTTTTCTTCCACTCCTGCTGTTCCTTTCTCTTTCTTTTTGTTCTGATTCTTTTTGTTTCGTGTCCTTCTTTTTCTACATTTTTCTGCCTTTCATCTCTTCATTCATCTTTCCCCCCTCCTGTGTTTACTTGTGTCCATTCTCTTGTTTCTGTGACTCTTTTTTTTTCTATTTTTTTCTTCTTCTTGTGTTTCTATCACTTTCTTTTTCTTGTTCTTCGGTTATTTCTTGGCATATCCTTCTGATTCTTTGTCACCCCCCCCCAAACACAAGATGGGGGGGATATTTGGCTTTTCTCTACATCTGCTTCAGAACTTTTCGCTTTAGTTAAATTTCCTTTCCCATCAATTTTTTCTGGGTTGTTTTGTTGCTGCACATTTCTAACTGCATTTCTTCTTCTTCTGGTTCTTCTGCATCTTTTTTTGTCTAGAGTCTTGTTTTTCAAGTTTCTTTGCTTATAGGTGTCTCCGTCTTTGCTTTTTCTTCTTCATTTTCTCCTGCTTGTCTTTGGCTTCCTCTGTTTCTTTTTCCTTGACTTCTTTTTTGTTTGTTTGTTTCTTGTCCTTCTTTTAGTCGTTTCACTCTTTTCAGTTTCTTCCTCGTCTTTGTCTGTCTGTGCCCCTTTCTGTGTTTCTACCACTTCCTTTTCCATATTTTTTGGGTACTCACTCCTCCGTTTCCTCACTTCTGCTTCTTCTGACTCTTTTGGCGTTTTCATCTTTTCCTTCCAATTCTCTTTTTGACGCCTATTTTCTTCATTTTTTTTCCGGTTCGTCCATCTCTTCTGTATCCTTGTCTTTTTTCTCTTCTTTTTTGTTTCTTGTCCCTGTTCCGTTTTTCCCCGTTTTATTCTGTTCTTTCCACTTTTCTTCTTCAGTCTGTCATTTCTTGTTGATGCTGCTGCCGCTGTTGGTTTGTTCGCCATTTCTACATTTTTCTCCTTCTGTTTTTTGTTGCCTTTGCTGGCTGTTCTTGTGTTTCTACCACGTTCTTTCTGGTTATTAACTTTTTCTGTCTTCTTTGCGTAGTTTTCTTTTTCCATCCCTTTTTTCTTTCTTTGTTATTATTGCACTTTTTCTTTATGAATTCTTTTATCTCGTACTTCTACTTCTGTTGCTTTGGCTTCTTTTGTTTGTTTGGATTTTATTTGCATGTTCTTATGCTTCTTTTTTTTTTTTTCAATGAACAGTTCATCTGGTCTAATCAAAATGCAAACATTAAGAATGAAGGAATACGTATGCACACTCTTCCGTCCTTTGATGCATCTATGCATGTATGTCGGTATGCATACTCTCTCTCTCTCTCTTTCTCAAGCACAAGCACACACACACAAACACAACACACACACACACACACACACACACACACACACACACACACACACACACACACACACACACACGTATACGTACGCCAAAATCATCTGCATTTCACACTTAAACCTCACCTTTTATATTTGGATATCTATTTTGCTAAACCATTCCTCCTTCTCTCTTACCAAGAAAACCTAACAGGTTTTCCCATTCCCTATTCTTGCTCTCACACGTACTCACACAGACGACTCAGCCATAACTTCTCTTATGCCCCTTCCTTCCTACAGCTATCCAATCCACCCCTTCTGTCTAACATCCTTTCCCCCTCCCCCCTTCCCCAATACTCCTTCACATCTAAAAGCGCAAGAAACGAAAAAAAAGGTTTGTATCTGTGTCACGTCTTGTATCATGATATCCACCTGCCTTTTGTGTCCACATGTGGGGCCAGGTTAAGAAATAAAGGTTAGTGTAAAGGTTAGTGTTAGCAATCAACATTAGTAACTGGGAAAGGGCTGTCGGTCAGCTGGATTGTCTGCCTGTCGGCATGCATGCATGTGGACACAATGGCACATAGACACAATGGTACCGAGCTTTTGACAAAATGGTTTGAAAGTTTTAAATCACAAATCACCGATCTTATCAAAAAGCCATGGTTGTTTCTTTTGCTTCACTGATTGGATTCTTTATGACAATTTTCCAGTTCTGAAATCAGCTCAGTGGTTTCCAGCAGTCTACCTTTGTTTTCAAATAGGCTATGGGTGTTTTCAAAAGAATCGGAATTAAGTAGATGAAGGAATGAACAAGCCCAAAGGTACGGTAATTTGTTGAACATGTTTTGCATTTCCCCATAGTTTACTTACTATTTTCCAGTTCCGAAATCAGCGATTTCTGGCCCAATGTATTTTTGAAAGAATCGAGTCTGTCTCCAAAAGAACCCAAGCTGATTTGATGAACGAAGATAAGTTATTATCCCGAAATAAAATAACGTGAGAAAAACCTTCTCTGTTATATGCTAGCCGTTTTCTATTCCCACTAACCTAGCCATATATTTCTACCCCTTTCTCCCCAAAGGCAAAAGAACCTTGTAGAAATAGCCCAAAATAAACTATATGCAAAAATTCCCACTCTTTAATTTGCTAGCCTTTCACTTCTATTGCCAATAACCTAGCCACACATAACCTGTCACCTCCTTCCAATTATCAGTTTCCCTGCAGTACCTCTTCTACAAAATCAATTATGTTAGCCCTCCTCTCCCCCCAAAATTTATTCAAATCTACACGCACATGCTCACACACACACGCGCGCGCACGCACACATATACACACACTTTCTCTCTCTATTACACACACGCACACACACGCACGCACGCGCGCGCGCACACACACACACACGCGCACAGACGCACACATCCATAAGCTCATGTTAAACCCTGTTTTGCCTTTTGGAAGAGTAGGATATTGTGTGTGCTAGTGGGATCAGTTGACAATATTTTCTTGCGCTTTTTCTATGGTCTATTTTTTTTCTTCGTCTACTGCCATTTTTTCCTCTTCTTCTGTTTCTTCCGTTTCTTTTTCTTGTTTCTTCGGATTGTGTCTTTTCTGACCCTATTGTTTTCTCTGCTCTGGGGTTTTACCCTCATTTCCCGTTTTGTTTCTTTCATTTTCTTCTCTTGTATCTTGTTCATGAGTACACCATTTTTTAAATTTTTTTCCCTTCTCCCTTCTACTTCTCCTTCTGGTTCTTTTTGGGTTGTGTTCTTGCTCTGACTCTTTCGCTTCTTTCGCTCTCTTCTAATTCTTCTGTTTCTTCCTCTATTCTATGCTTTTTCTTGGACTTTGCTTTTTTCAGGTTTAGTTTATGCTTTTCTTATGCTCCTTTAGTTTTTATTCTTTTTAGTTGTTTATTTTTTGGTTCCTTTCTTCTGCCTCCTCCCCCCCCCTCCACCCCATTTTTCTCACCTTTTCTGCATCATTTTCTTTTCCTTTTCTCTTTGTGCTTCGTCTTCTTCTTGTGTTTCTCCGGCTTTCATTCTTTCTATTCCTGATTTGTAAAAAATCTTTCTGCTTCCTTTGTTTTTTTCTTTCTTCACCTTTTTTCCGATTCTCTCTTTTCTTCTTTTTTGGTTACCCTTTTTCTTCGTTTGTTTGTATTTCTTTTCTTTCCGTTTGTTCCACTTTTGTTCATTTTTTGCATTTTTTCAGTTTCCTCCAATCCCTGATTCGCCCCCCCCCCCCCCTCTCCGTTTCTTCTGCTTCTCTTTACGTCTGCTTGTCATTTTCTTGTTCCTGCTTCTTTCCCTGTTTCTTCTTTTTCCTGCATTTCTTCTGTTCGTTTTCCAATTTTGCGTTGTTACTGCTTTACTTCTGCTTCCACCGCTCCTCCTCCTCCTCCCTTTTTCTTTTCTTTTTTCTTTTTTGGTCTCCTTTCCTTCCCATTTCTCCTTCTTCCTCTTGTGATTCCTTCTTCCTTTTCTTCTGTTTCTTCCTTTTTTCTCTCCCCGTCGAACACTCGCAAAGCAGCTTTCGTTGTCTCTCACGGAGGCGAAAAGACGTTGCGCTGCCGTCAAGCACCTGAAAAGAATGGCCCGTTTCCTTGTCTTTTTTGTTTCTTCCATCATTCTTTTGTTTTTTGGTTGTTGTTGTTTTTTTTTTTTGGGGGGGGGGGTTGTTCTTTCTCTTTTTATCATCAGGTTTCTACGGACAGGCATGTACAGACGGATGAACACATATACCGAAGGAGAGAGAGAGAGAGAGAGAGAGAGAGAGAGAGAGAGAGAGAGAGAGAGAGAGAGAGAGAGAGAGAGAGAGAGAGAGAGAGAGAGAGAGAGAGAGAGAAGACACACAGACAGACAGACGGACAAAAACAAAACCAGAGGAGTCGATACAACACCACACATACTGTACTGGTCAATGCTCACCTGGTCACACAACAGTGATCTTTGAAGGCAGCCACCACCATCCTCACCTTCCTCATTAACTACCAGAGTCTATGAAACGGCACAGACTTCATCTGCCCTGAACACCACAGAAACGCAGGTCTCCACTAAACACCGACACTCGACACATTCACGAGGAACATTTCTGACAAACAGCATTATCTATTGATCAAATAAATTATTATATGAGAATTACTATTTCGATCACACAGGAGGATTGGAGGGTATGTTTGATGATGAGTGCTAATCTTAACCCTACCCTACCCTTGGCTTTTTTTTTTCTTGTTGGTAACTTGACCTAGTAGCCTAGTGGTTAGAACATTGCACTCGCAATCTGACGACCCGGGTTCGATTCCCGTTCAAGGGCGATATTTTCCCCTGGAGTTAACATCAGTGCAGACGCCACTCTCCCCTAAAGTCCTTCAGATGAGATTATAAACCGAGGCCCCGTGTGTGAATGCACGCGGAACATCTTGAGCACACGCTAAATCCTGTTCCGCTTTTCGTAAGAGTAGGCCATTGTGTGCCGTTGGGAACAGATGACAAAATTTACAAAACCGCATACACACGGGGACTGGATGTAAAAAAGCACATAAGTGCTTATTCCATTATCCTTGATATAAAAGAATAAAATGAAATTAAAAAAATAAATAAAATAAAAGTTACCGTGTGTGCGAGTTAACGTAAAGGGGGATCGGTGGTCTAGAGGTAACGCGCCTATCTAGAAAGCGAAAAGTCAGGGGTCGAAGTGTGCTGTGGTTCGAAACCCGTTTGGCCCCCAAATCTCCCCCCCCCCCCCCCCTCCATTAGACCATGAGGGGTGGTCTGGGCAATAGTCTTTTTGGATGAGACGATAAACCGACGTCCCGTGTGTTACACATGATTATTTAGAGCTCGTAAAAGAACCCACGGCAACAAGAGAGTTGTCCCTGGCAAATTTCTGTAGAAAAAAAGCCACTCTCATAGGGAAACAAATACAGTTGCAGACAGGAAAAAGAAAAGAAAATGGCTGGCGCTGCTCTTGTGGCAACGCGCTCTCCCCGGGGAGAGCAGCCCGAATTTCACGTAGAGAAATCTGCCGTGACTTAAAGTGGTATAAAAAAATAAAAAAATAAGTAAATAATATCCAGGATATCCCCGAAATCGGAAGGCAGTTACCTTAATGGTTGGGGACAAAACGGTTGCGTACTAGGGGAGATTTTCCCCATTAAGTTATCAGTAAGGACTCCTCTCCCCTGAAAGTCCTTCGAATTAGACTACAAACTGAGGTCCCGTGTGCGAACGTACGCAAAACACCTCGCGCACACGTTAAACCCATTCCGCGTTTCAGAAGAGTACGCCATTGCCTGCTGGTAGGAACTTGTACCGTATTTAGACATCATCCCCAAAGTCGGAATACGTTAATGGTGGGAAAGAAACGGTCGCATATGCAAAATCTTGCTACACGAAAATCTCGCACTCGAAAGCTGGGGTTTTCCTTTCATCTGATAGACTAGCACCCAGACCACCGCTCATGGTTTACAAAGATGGGGGACAAGACCAGCTTCAAATGGGAATCGACCTGCCACGCCTGCTTTCTGTACAGGTAGGTTGCCATCTGACAGCCAGTCCTCCTTGACAGGGAGGGGTGGGGTGGGGAAATCTTTCCAGCCAGTGCTAGTGTAACTGTGGTTAGTGCAGGCAACTGTCAACATCTTAACAGGGCACTTGTCACTGTCATCAGTACGTAACGAGACGACATGATGATGATGATAATAGGACGAAGAAAAAGAAAAAGCACAACAGCAACAATAATAATGATGATGATCATCATCATGATAACAACAACAACAACAACATATTGAACTTTTATGGCGATGGATCTTGTAAAGCAAAAAAACATCACCCATAGCATTTGCAGTCGCACGTATGCAATCGTTCACAAAAAAATTAAAAAATCAACACACACACCACACACACACACACAGATAACGCACTTAGGCAGAAGGGTGATGGCGAGGGCGATGTCTGCTGAAAGTAAGAACAGTTAAGAGGCCTAACTACAGGGGGCAGATCCTAGGTCGAAAATCGCTAAGTGTAACACAACAACGAATACACTAACAGTGCGACAAAATCAGCAACCTTCTTGTATACTCACAATTTGATCAAAGCATATGCATAGGCGTTCCAGGCACAGAATTGCAAAAGATAAATCGACATTGGTCCCATACTCGGGCTAGATTCACAAAACAGCACAACTGTCCCACACACGGAATTGAACTATGGCACATCAAGCATGATAACACAGTGGAATCTCAGCAATAGGCTTCACACCAGCGACAGGCCCATACTAACTCATGTCGGCCATGTTTGTTAATGCTCAACTCTCCTATTGTAAAAAGTCGTTCAGTATTTTAAAGAAGGCGTCTGCTTCCATGCAGAAAACACATATACAGATCACACATATTCCCAGGATCGTTGTCGTCCTCATTGTAGTCAGTGAACGCACACACAAAAGACAGCATATCGCAAAAATGCCGAAAGAAATCCAAATGTCTGCCACTTTGCCGCCATTGTCCAACCACGAAGTTCATGGCTCACGTGAGTCCCTGTATCACGTGCGGCTTGGCCAGCCTTGTAAGTATTCCAGGAAGACGGCTGCAAACCAGGCATTACTTTTTGCCACTTGTCTGTTTGTTTTCCTATATTACTCTTTGATGTCATATCCCACGTACCAAGGCATCCACAGAATATTTTTTAAAAACTTTTTATAGAAAGCTATCCTCTGAATCATGTAATTTTGCAGACATTTGGTAGGATTTAATTTTTTAAAAACTTTCAGCAAGTACTGTACCCCATCAGTCCTTTGCTGTCTGCTAGTTTCCTAACAGCAATAATTATGCATGCGCGGGGTCAACACTGTAGGAACGCAAGTAATACTCATTTGATGATCATTTCTAACTTTTTTTGGTGACTACCTGGTAATGCTCTAGGTCCTGAATCCCCCAATACAAGTATACAGTGCAGTTTTTATACTTTAAAAATCCATAAAAGTCATCAGATTTTGGGGCTATTTATAAGATTCTTCTTCGTTGAACGCTCATTCAGCAACTATTTTTGTCTGTCATATGAGCGAAAATGCCTTGTGCTGCCGTTAAGCGCGTGACAAGTCAGGCCCAGCACATCCGACTTCGGCATAAGAGAGAATTATCTTACAAGTATTTTTTTTGAGGGGGGGAGAAGACAGAAAATAGAAAGGAAGGGGTTTTACAGGAAGGAAAGGAACAAGGCAAAAACAAAGATAGGGATAGAAAAGAGGGAATTCCTAGCACAGAGTTTCCAGAATGTGGGAATGATATTTATACTGATAGTCTCCGGCATCCTTGTGGGGGAGAACTGATACGAGTTGCAAAAAGAAGCCCACATATGAACACAACACCACACACACACACACACACGCGCGCGCGCGCACACACACACACACACACACACACACACACACACACACACACACACACACACACACCACACACACACACACACACCCCAGCGCACGCGCGCACACACACACACACCGCACGCGCGCGCGCGCACACACACACACACACACACACACAGAAAGAAGAGTCATTGCAGCTCTGCACTAAATTCAGAGGCAGTGTGACTTAGAATGTTCATTCAACCTTGCGAACCCATTACGTAGTCCTGCAAATCTCAGATGGCACGCTGTGTATGTTTTGTGTCATCCATAGCACTGGACTTGTTAGCTTTCTTTTTTTACCAATGATCGGACCATATGAAGAGCTCCTGACTTCAGTGAAAAGACACAAACTAAAGTGGTACGGGCACGTCACACCAACATCTGGACTGGCCAAGACTGTCCTACAGGGCACAGTACAAGGAGGGAGACGAAGAGGCAGACCGAGAAAACGATGGGAAGACAACATCAGAGAGTGGACAGGCCTTGAGTGGAACGATTTGCTACGGAAAGCAGAGGACCGCGGGGGAGTGGAGGTAACTTGTTGCAAATCTTCATTGCTTATAGTGCTATGTAAAGCCGAGTGGACTTGCACGGGAATAGAATGGAACAACGGTGGGGACCAGCGATATCACTGGGAGGGATTGCAGACTTCATCATCCAGACCAGATTAAAAAGAAGAAGGAGAAGGAGAAGGAGAAGAAGAAGAAGAAGAAGAATGGAAACCTTTGTAAGTGTGCAACAAAAAGGAGAAACTCCTTAAACGGACACGGTATACGTGTAGCCTAGACTTAAACCCGTGCGTTCACATCACCGATGAATGGCAAATTTCAGCTCTGACCACATGGCCACGCTTGTCCAGGCTGTGTATGTCTCTGAGTGTTCACCAGGCCCCGCATTGTTACAACAGGGGCTGGCCTTGCCCCCAATGAGGTCACTGATATCAGAATTAGGTTCATTTATTTATTATTTTATTTATTATTTATTCTTTTATATCGAGGATAATGGAATAAGCACTCATGCGCTTTTTTACATCCAGTCCCCGTGTGTATGCGGTTTTGTAAATTTTGTAATCTGTTTCCACCGGCACACAATGGCCTACTCTTCCGAAAAGCGGAACAGGATTTTACGTGTGCGCAAGATGTTCTGCATGCGTTCGAACACGGGGCCTCGGTTTATAGTCTCATCCGTTTAAGAGAGAAGAGAGAGAGAGAGAGAGAGAGAAGAGAGAGAGAGAGAGAGAGAGAACTCAGAAATTAATATACTCGCTTAGGCCATAATACATAGTAATGGCATAGGCGGATAGAGAAAGAGAGAGAGAGAGAGAGAGAAGAGAGAGAGAGAGAGAGAGAGAGAGAGAGAGGGTTTAGTTCATACCTTACAGACCAAATCCACACTGTAGCTGTAAACAAGGTCCAATCAATACCTGCCAAACTGGAATGTTGAATCAGTTGTGGGCCCTGTTTTTTCACTCTCTACACTGTCCACTGTCTGAATATACTTAACCGTCATCAGATCAACCATCATTTTTATGCTGATGACTCTCAGGTTGAAAGCAGTGACACTCCTGAAAATCTGCCTTCTCTCCTGACAAAACATGTTCTACTGTCTTCATGTTATTAAAAACTGGGTGATCCGGAATTAACTTACAGCTAAATGCGGGTAAAACCGAAACCTTGTTTGCTGGAGCAAACACCAACACTCTTCCATTACAACAACTTCAATAGAATTTGGTAATAGGTCAGTTCTTCTGTCCACCACTGTGAAATATCTAGGGGTTGCTATTGACAACACACTTTCTAAGCAAAAGTTCATCACCCAGACTTATCAGTCTTGCTACTATCAATTACGGCGTATTAGCGCAATTTGAAAGTACCTGTCCACTGATGCAACATCCAAACTAGTCACGTCTCTGTATCTTTCACGTCTGGACTATTGCAATTCTCTTTTGTCTGGTCTGCCAGCATCATCAAGCCACTCCCTTTAACGTATACAAAACTCTGCAGCTCGACTAGTCCTAAGAAAGCAAAATCTGAACACATCACTCCTCTCATGGGACCTCTTCACTGGCTACCTGTATATCAAAGAGTAAAATATGACTGGTTTCCTCTGTTACAAGTGTGTCCACAAAGCTGCACCCTCATATCT